>OX103979.1:31003786-31243816 GCA_944470395.2 Schistosoma turkestanicum | reverse complement strand
TGTGAAGCGTTTTCCTCTTCATGACCAGAGTATACAGCAGTTCCCCTGAAGCAAGTTCTCAGTTGTCCTACCTGTGTCCAATGTGTTTCATGATCCCGAGCACCTCGAGGTTGTATCTTTTCATTTCTGCCGCAACTTGAAATAGTCTTCCAGTCCCCACAATGTACGAACGTTCATGTACCTAAAAAAATGGTTGCTCTGGTTGTCAGAATAAGAGGCATCGGCCCCGGACTTCCGAGGGGACTCGGCTTTCATCACGAGACGTCATAATGTTCTTCGAACTCCCAGGGCAGAGTTAAAATGGTTTGAATTATTTTTTCTGGTTAGCGTTTTTTGGCAAGTTAGATTTCAACGGAATGGGGCCGCCAACCCCATGTCCAACCCTCCTCCTTTATCCGGGCTTGGGACCGGCAGTAGCCCTAAGGTTCTACTGGCGGAGTTACAACTTTCGAATTATCCTCTCTTTCACACTTGGGAAGCAAACAAAAATCAGCATCGAATAGGATTTCCATTTTCCTTGTAAACTATGTAGTGACTGACTCATCAATTCCTTAAAGCACAATGTTAATCTGTTAGTTTATCAATTCAAACAGTCAAGAAGTGATGATGACACAGCAGTAAGATTAATTGGTAAAAGTCTTCATCGCGTTCTCATGTTCTAAAACGATCATAATAGAATATATTAACCGAGAACAGAACATCCAAGTTTTATGAGATTTAGTTGCCGAATGAACAGAAGGCGACCTGACCATACGACGCATTGTGTCCAGTTTCTCTAATGTTCAAATACTCCTTTTTCTCTAAAATAACTCATTCTTAATGCGTCAGTACACTTCATTCTCAAATGTACTAAAAACACCACTGAACGCTTGTTAAGGTATCGGTCCACGTCAATGAGTGTTCTTCTACCTGTTGTGTCGATCTTCAGACAATGTTTCTACTCTTTTACATTCGTAACATCAAATTGCAATGAAAATATCACGATGAATAAATAATGCTAACTACCTACCATTAAAAACATGGGAATTGTATTTTTAAAAATCAAAGCTATTGAAATTGCAGTGAATTAAACGTTTCTCTTGGTAGTTTAGTCTAGGTCACACTGACGAGCAAATCTTTACATTTGCTTTTATTTCATTTAGAAATTTTTCCAATACAACTTCCAGTTTTAGTTTCTTTCAGTAACTCGGCACCTAACTACTATGGAACTGTTCTTTTAAATTCAGACAAAACTTATCATAGAACTAACTAGTGTAATTGAAAATCGTTTATAATTAGTAATTTGTTCTATTGTATCTTAAAGAAAGTGCGTAACGAATGCTTGCTTAAGGCATGATTCCATTTCAAAGAATCTAAGCATTCACTATGGTTAAATTAGGCAGTTGGTTTCAGTAGGATACACATGTAAGAGAATTCGTAAATTATTCATCACCGTAAACAATTGTGAATGCATGAAATAATAATAACCTGTCGAATCCCACCAACTTTGTTCCTCTGAAACTAGATACAATGAGCGTTTCACATTTCTACAATTTGGCGATTATAGACGAAGTTGTGTAAATAAGTAAAACTTGAATCCAACAGTTGGTACAGCCACCGCATTTGCCCCGGACGTTTTAGAAATTCAAACTTCCACTGACATTTTCATTTCCTGTCTTACACTTACAATATTTCACCAACTGATCCATTCAACGAATGTTCAGAAACCACATTTTATTAACTCACTATTACATTTAACCGTAAAAATCAATGTATATAATACACATAAATGTATTGTTTATTGACCTGCCATCATTTTACTGGCATGCTGAATTCAAAAGTAACCTTCCATTTCCTACACTAGTAAACTGTTCATTTTTTATATCATAATCATTCAGAGTATATAAAACATGAACGCCGACAAAAGATGTTTCAGTTTGTCCTCTACATCAATCATTAACCATGCAAATTTGTCAGATTTTCAAAAGAAAACGTTTTAAATTTATGCTGAACGTTATCCGTTTACTTCCTATACATCTTCGATAAGCATATCAGTTCTTAATCCGTGTACTTTTCCGTTGCACTCAGACCATACATTTCATAGCGCTAGGGTGGTGAACAATCTCTTGTTATGGTGACCAGCTCATTTTCTCTACTGGTTTTTTGTACAGTATATGGTGCAAACTAGTGAACAAAGAATGCATTGGAGATAGGAATCTGTCGCTACATACTCACATACACTTGATCAATACACCCCTATCAATCACATTCATCTCATTGGACTACTACTGATTGAGTATGATTTTAATTGGTCGTTGGTGGCCTTGAAATAGTGGTCAGAAGATCATGTGACAAGACGCTGAGACCGATACATTTGGATAGACAATAAAAGTATGAGAAAATTTGCAATGTGCAAGCTACAAGTCGTGCTAAGTTTTTGTCGTTCCAGTTTTTCTCTGCCTTTTGCGTCGTTTGGGTTCATCAGCCATGAAATGCCCTTCATGCAATCAGGAAGTTTACTTTGGTAGGTTCAATAGCATGCATTTCTATCGAATAGCTGAACGGGTCACTATACTTGGGAAAGATTGGCATCCTCGGTGCCTAAAATGTGAACACTGCAAGAAAACACTGACAGTGGGTTCTCACTGTGAAGTAAGGAATTTTGTTTACTGTGTTGTTTTTGTGAATAGATTGGATCAGAGTCATTACGATATTGTTCAGACGGGAGTACACGTCACTCCACATTGCCTAATTTTGTTCCACTAGATATCCTGTCATTGTTGTCAATATGAGTGCCCTAATTCATCTTGATACTTCCGCTTCATATTTGATTCAGCTTAGCTGAGGGTATTAAGGTTGATATTATTAGCCACTCTGACCTAACATGACATCAGCA
The DNA here is from genome assembly GCA_944470395.2 of Schistosoma turkestanicum. Lineage (NCBI taxonomy): Eukaryota > Metazoa > Platyhelminthes > Trematoda > Strigeidida > Schistosomatidae > Schistosoma > Schistosoma turkestanicum. The sequence goes on along the minus strand of OX103979.1, from coordinate 31,240,941 downwards.
TGATCAGACTTGTTTGTATATGTCAAATATTGGATGTGATTTGATCCCCGTGCTTTTATTCAGACTTACTTGCCATAGTTGTTCGTTCTCTGAGAAAAGTGACGCTCTAAGTGGCGAAGTATCACAGATTCAATTTTTTATTCATTGGAGAGTTGCGAATGTAGTATTATTGTGATCAATCCTCCCAAGGGTCAATTAATATGGAATTGTCAGGTCAACTCACGTCGAGACCTAAAAGATGGTTGACCTCGTTCATTCTTCATTCATTTTATAGTGTTATGAAAGGTTTTCACTGTGAGACAACTTCGAAAAAATAGGATGATAATATAGTACGGTACAACCGCGTAAGTCTGATTGACACCCATGAATTGGCTGGAAAACTTCTGAAAACATATTATCTTGCATATTATCCTCACTAGTCAGTATCTCCTGACAGGTTTTGTGCCAGAATGTTCGTTTTGTTTTGCAGTAGTGTCAGTTTTGGTCACTACATCCACCGAAATGGCAATCAGCTGGTTCTTTAGAAGTAATAGACAATGTATCGATGTGATGACTTTGGTTTCATGTTGTTAGTTTAGAGTCGATAAAATATGGCTTCACACGCGGCATTTTACTGCACATTAATTCATCATTCTCAGCAGGAGAGTGCTTCTTAACAAAATTTCTCACGGTGTTTTATTTAGTACGGGATACCTTAGGAAAATTGGAAGTTCAAGTATGCTGTTCAGATACTGGGGTTGTGTATAAAAGCATAAGAGCTTTATTATGGAATTGGTGTAAACTCAGACTTTAATAGGATGAAACTCCTACCGCTAATCAATGTCTCATATTCATCTATATTTCAGCATGATGGTAAACCTTATTGTAAGATTCCATGTTACCAGTCCCTGTTTGGACCCAAAGGTGAGTGATCATCAAGTCTGTTTGTTAATAAGTTGGTTTAAAAGTTTAACAGATTCTAGGATGTGTTGATACTCAATTCGGTTGCTAATGTATTTGGTAAGAATTATCATGTTTAGTGTCAAGTTGTTTATCACTGAAATAATTGAGACGAGCTATAAACTAGTGAGTGGTGTGTAGTTTAGTTCAAATATATGTTCTTGATAAGTTGGAGTATTGTGTATGTGCATAAAACTAATCTCCGTTCTGAGAAATAGATGTGAAGTAAATTAAGTATGACAGTGACACGTTTAACGATCGACAAGTCAATATTATAAGATGGTAAATAGGAGGGCTTTGTATACTGCATTTACTAGCAAAGGTATGTTTCTAAGTACAGAGTGAAACATCATTTCAGGAGAGATTTGTTTCGAGGACAACAGGATTCCTTAGATAGGACTTTAGAATCTCGCGCCATCGATGTTTGCTGCGTCTCGGAAATGCGCATAAAGAATCCACGTGGCGTCATTCACTTGATCTCTCGTGTATCTGGAAGCCCTGCGGTTGCTTCCTGGAGTTTCACTGGTGTAGGTATAGCACTCAGTCTTAAGGCAGAACTAGCTCTGGTAGACTGGATCCCTGTTGATTGTCGTGTGCGCATTGTCCGACTGCCGTCGCTTCTTCGTTCGTATCTGCCTACGCTCCCACCAACTGCAGTTCAGACGAGGTGAAAGATGAATTCTACGGGAAGCTTTCAAACCTATAAAAAGTTACGCGCTCTGATGTAGTAGTAATCGCTGATGACTTTAGTGCTCAATTAGTTAGACTAATTGGAAAGACACCTGGGTGGATTTTATGCTGTGGCGGCTCAGATAACCGCCTGTCTCTAGCAAACACTAACTTTAAGCATAAAGAAAAACATATTTTGACTTGGCGACACCCAAAGAAATCACAACGCCGGATCCAACTAGATCACGTTGGAAGGTTCGATAGAGGACTGTCGCTCGTTCTGGGGCACATTTTCGAACTTAGGTCATGCTCTAGTGCGAGCACGTATTTGTTTGCGACTTACCGGACGTCGGAAAGACACCTCATGTAAACCCTTTAGGGTTCTTTTTAGCGATAGTAGTGCTATGATTATATTTCAGGAACAACTAGAAAAATAGGCGACCATGTAAGCGATTCCTATCCGGAGGCAGCTTGGAATGAAAAGCCTTAGGAACAGCAGTGATATCCTCTGGTAACGTAAACCATAAGGCTAGGAAGAAGCCATGGATCTCTGTAGCATTCACCGAACTGATGGATGCTCGAGAACTCATCCTACCTGACTCTGAACATCGAGAGCGAAGTAAGCTTAAGCGCAGGCCGATGAGAAGCCTAGGCATCGACCGCGAACAGTTATTGGTGGCGAAAACCTGAGGCGAGGGAGAGCAGCGAGTCCTGAAAGACTGACTCCTGAGGTCTTTAAGGATGGTGGTCCAGTTTTAACAGGTAGATTGACAGAGATCTAAGGTAGAATCTGCGAAATAGGCGTAATCCCAACTGACTGTTCGTAATCACTGACCCAATTTACAAGAAAGGACAAAAGTCCTTGTGACAATTACAAGGGAATCAGTCGAACTAATATAGTATCCAAAATATTGGAATCAGTAATGCTCCGACGCTTAACGAAAGCTCGTGAAGAGCAGACTCGAGAAAATCAGACTGGTTTTCGACCTGGACGTGGATGTATAGACCAAATATTCACACTAACCTAGGTCTTGGAACACAGACACACATTTAGGCGTCCTACAGTAGTTGTCTTCCTGGACCTAAAAGCGGCATTTGACTCAGTGGATCGTAAGGTTCTGTGGCAGTATGTCATTGAAAGGTGTACCAAGGAAGTACATTAACCTTATACAAGCTCTCTACTCGAACACCACTGGTCTAGTAAGAGCTTATGGCGAACTGTCATCGAAATTCTTTGCTTCAAGTGCTGTCCGTCAGGGCTCTCCACTCTCTTCATTTCTGTTTATCTTTGTCGTAGACTTGCTCCTGGATAAACCATTATCTTCGTCTGAATTTTCAGTAGTAGACCTTATACCAGGAGATTCATTGGTTGACTTAGAATATGCCGATGACCTAGTTCTACTTTTTACACGCTGACACAATACAGTCTTCTGACTCCCCTGAGCAACAATGCAAGCAAGTTCGAGGTGCAGTTCTACCCGTCGAAAAGCAAAATGTTGCTTCAAGATTGGGTCGCATCGGTACCTGAACTAGTGATAGGAAGTGAAATAGTCGAGCGTGTTGATCGCTTCACTTATCTTGGGAGTCTCATCAGTGCTGATGGCCAGGTCTGTGACGAAATCTTGGCATGGATAGAGAAAGCTCAATTGGTTTTTGCCAACTTGCGTCACTTATGGTGAAGGCGAGATATCCGTTTGCTGATTAAAGGACGAGTGTACTGCGTAGTAGTTCGCTCCGTCCTACTTTGTGGCTGTTAAACATTTCCAGTTAGCGTAGAAGACATTTTTAGTTTATTAGCATTCCATTATAGATGTCTTTGAAGCATTTCTCGTGTATGATGGGACAACTGAGTAAGCACTGCTGTTGTTAGCAAACATGCTAGGTCGATAGATGAAGTATTGAAACTTCATCAGTTGAGGTGGTTGGGACATGTGTTGCGTATGCCTAACCACCGACTGCCTCTACGAAGTATGTTTTGTAGTGTTAGAGTGGGTTGGAAGAAAGCTAGGGGCGGCCAAACCAAAACATGGCAGAAATCCATGAAGTCACTGACAAGTGGACTGAGTTATGTTGGTAGATGCAGGTTACCTGCTTGGGGTCTGCGAGACGAAAGTGATCGATGTTTAGAGACCTTGAATAACATGGCTCAAAATCGTTTGCAGTGGCGCTTGTGCATCCACTCTTTGTGTTCCGTGAAATTTTAACCTGAACATCTCATCATCTCTATCTGTCTAAAGTTATCTCACTGAACTATACTTCTGAATAATATCTTCGATCCCTAATATTCTCTTTTGCGGATAATCCTTCTACTATCTCCACCACTATAGGATTTTGACTTACAGTTTCGTCTCTGTGCTGGTGCGGTATGACAACCTGAACCGATGTACATACTTACGAAGTTCTACGTTTTAACTGCATGACTGACTTTTGGAAATTAACATTGATATACTAAACATATGTTCAAATGTTTCATACGGCTTATTGGCATATTTTGTTTCCAGGTTATGGGTCAGTGGCCAGCAGTCACATCTACAAATAGATAACAAATTTGTTATATAATGGTCATTCCAAGATTGGTCTATGAAGTCTGTGTGACTGCTCTTGATGTCTCTTGTGAGACAACTTCAAACGATCGTTCCTTTATTACTGTTTAATTACTTGATTTTGATATTTTAATTTATGAAATAAACGTGCAGATTAAAATTTGTGTTTTACTTTTCACTCTCAGTTGTAAGTCCGTAAGTGGTGGTGAGAAGCGGTTAACTCATCTTCATCTTTACCTTTGAGATAGGAGAGGAAACAGGGATTGCAAGGCGGAAAGATCTCAATGGTTTGGTTTCTTAGTCCATACAATCGTGCTCATGTTATTATGCACAATTTATGGTGTTTTTTGAGTGGAGAAAGCAGTGGTGTTTGTTTAGTAAATAAATCGCCAGGCTGATTAGAAAGTATATGCTTGAAATCAAAAAGAAGAACAAATAGTGAATGGACACATGGTCAATGGGCAGTTGATAAGTGATAACCTGGTAATTGTATTTGATCGGACTGCATTTCCACATCCTGTATTGGTTTCACTCCTTGATATAGGACTCAGAGTTCACCAACTACTTTGTAGTTATATGCGACCGATTTCCTTTGTCACTTCATAGGCGATTGGGCAGCTGATCCACAAAGAAGGCAAGTTTGTAAATGTTCCCTGCATGATACATTTTAATTTGTTAGTTGCAATGATAGTACGTATTTGCTGTTAGTTTATGAATATCTTGCTCAACACATAGGTGCACCACATATATCTCATTCATTTTACTTTTGATGTTTGCGAATGAAGTTTGTTATGTGGAATAATTTGACTTGAGCGTCAGATATGCTGGCGAATTGTTAACTGCACGTAGATACTTAAACTGTAATGTATATGCAATTGAAGTTCGATGTCGATAGTCAACTAATGAATGGAGACAATAAAGCAATCAGATGACAGCTGTAACACAGTAGTTGGATTACTGTAAGATGGGATATTACAGAACTAACCGGAAGAGTACCAGCTTATTAGATTCTTAATCAAATAAGGTACTGCTCTTCAATAACCTGCGGAAACCGCAGGAGGTATCCCCTTTCCCGAGTTAAAGCGATTGTAAACTCATAAGCTGTTGATAGGTGCTTTCTATCTTCGGAATTTCATTTACGTGTTTACAGGTTACAAACTTAATATGATCAGTTAGTTGGCTACAACGTAGGACTTGATACATACGTACATCGGCTCAAGTCGCCATACCACATTAGCACAGAGAGATGGGATTGTCAGTTCAAATCACATAGTGGTGGAGGTATAAGCAGTAATCGTAAAGATTAGGGTTCGAAGATATTACTCTAGGAGTACAATCCAGTGAAACAAATTCAAAAAAAGAAAAAGATGAAAGTGATGAGAAATTCAGAACATTAGAATTTGAAAGAATAAGGAAAGTGGGTTCATTTGCGCCATTCTAAACGATTTCGATCCATGTCATTGAAAGTCTAACCACTGGTCGCAATTGCCTCGCGGACCCCAACCTGGTAATTTGCACCTACTAACATGTCTGTCAAGTTGTCAATGACTTCATGGATTTCTGCCATGTTTTGGTTTGGCCGGCCTTAGCTTTATTCCAGCCTGCTCCTACGTCAGGCAACACAGATCGTCGGGGTGGCTGGTGGTATAGCATTCATAATACATGTCCCAACCACCTCACAATTGATGAAGTTTCATGACGTCATCTATTGATTTGCCACTCTTACTAAGTACTCATTTCCCAACACTAACATTGCTTATTCGGTGATACCAGGATATACGAACAATGCTTCGAAGAAACCGATGATCGAAAACCAGCATCCTGCGAATAATCTATGCTCTTAATTGCCATGTTTTACAGCTATAAAGTAGGGTGGAACGAAGTGATGCGTGCAGGGTTATTACCACCGTAAACGGGAATCCAAGGGGTAGAGTGCGGTGTTAGTCATTAATCCACTTACGTGTGAAAGATTGAATCAAATCAATCAATATTAATTTATGAGCTATTTTATATCGCATCTGTAATATCTGTTTAGTGTGTCTTCATAATGAAGTGTCCAGTATGTAACAAAGAAGTTTACTTCGGTGAGTAATGTATCGTGGTTTTTAATTGAACAGCTGAACGCATTGAATCATTGGGAAAGGACTGGCACCGCAGATGTTTAAAGTGTGAAAGATGTTACAGGCCAATTACACCAGGTTCTCATTGCAAGGTGGGTGTAAATGTATGTTAATTACGTTGTGAATGGAATATAATAATACAGATTTAATTATATTACCTTATGTACCTGCATGTTTTGGTTATTATGTTATAAATATACCATATTTCATGAAACGCACATATTTGGGTTGAAAACATCAGATCTTATTACTTTTGTTCTTGTATATATTATGTTTTCTTCAAGTCCATTGGCTTTCTCATATATCCCATTGAGTGATCAATGTGAGTGAAGATACATTCACCTACAGATACAGAATCAAAATGACACATAATTCCAACAGGTACTAGTCGTAATTCAGACTTCACAGCATGACGTAATAGATGTCCATCTTACCTTCATAATTTCTTCAAACACCCTACTGATCAATGGTTTCTCTGAGTTGTTCATTAAAACTTCTTCATATCTGTATCTTGAGGTCGAAATGTTATGATATGTTATATGTAATGGCAATGTAGTTGAGACTCGTTTGCCTCATAAACTACTAATAAACACCTCCTCTCATGAAAATCTTCATCGGGCCATATATCTTGAAAAGATAAATTAATGTTCGCTTCAAAATGACTGACTTGTTAACAATATTATTATCGAAAAGCCTGAAAAATCATCTAGTGTTGACTTCATTTTGCAAGACTGCACAACATGCTGGACGTGTATCACATAGTTTCACTTCAAATGAGACGATGCTTCTTCTGTGCTGGATTTGTTAATCAGATCCAAGGAATGAATTAGATCTACGTTATGACCCTGATTTTCCGCCAACTAATGAGTACTTTGTATCCAAGTCGAGAGTTGTCTCGATCTAGTTTTCAGCTTTGACGTGATAGGCTATTTATTACAACCTTGAAACTCGTGATACGTTAGTACGGTTTGTGACTAAATGGCCTTTAGAGTAAAGAAAAGAAACTATGTTAACAATGACCTGTGACCTGATTCGTTGATTAGCAAAGAGAGAAGACGATTTAGCTGGAACATTTACAAGAATTATTCCCGATTGAACTAACTTAAAAGTTACACGTATAAATATATGACTAGCAAGATCTTAGATGTTTTGAATTAAGCAAGACAATGTCACAAGTAATTGTTTTCGCCATCTGTCATTATTTGTTTATTCTTGTCTGAACGTTAATTTAATAGTATTTAACTTGATCAATACAGAGGAGTTCAGATAACAAACCACGTCACAAAATATTTATCTTTATGTAATCACCTTTATATTTCAGCGCGATGGCCGAATTTATTGCTATAAACCTTGTTACATGACTCTGTATGGACCAAGAGGTGAGCAATTGGTAGTTTGATAACCTTTGTTTTCTAACCAAATCAAACATTGAGTTGGAGATTCGAACCTCACCCCGCCTATTTTATTTTGAGTAGCTAGCTGGTCGTAACAATAGTTCTCACATAAACCATGTGACTCAAAGCCGAGTACAAATATTTAAACTTTATAAATGAATTTCTACCGAAGAAATTTATAAATGATTTGAATTATTTAATGGTCAGTCGACTATCGCAATGACAAAGATCTTTATGTTATCGAATAACGAGAATCAGATAATAACTGATATATAGCATTCTCCTACTTATCTCCACAATTTAGTCTGAAGTAATCTGTACGGTCTTACAAATACAATTCATAAGTTGTCGGGGAACGATCCGCCTAACTGATTGTGGTAGAAGCTAAGTAATCGGTGAATTACACAAACTCTTTTAAATCTGCGATTTGTGTCATTTCATGTATCATACTCTCGATCATTTTCTATTCCTGTATATCTAAACTTTTGTTGCATTTTTTGTAGTGTAATGCCGAATGACTAAAATACTTGGTTTGTATAAAGATTTGAGATTATTCAATCCCAGTGTAATGATTTACAGAAAATGTTTAAACGAGGGATTTTCAAGTCATTAAAATTCCATATCTAATCACAATTAAATGATTCTCATGATATTCTACGTATGAAATCTTAAAAAGAAATGATGTTTAACCAACTAAATAATTCTTTTAACTGAAAAACGTTTGCCAATGGACAAATTGAGCTCCTATTATATTCGCACTCAAATATATCATTTCATTAATATTCATGATCACACCCTCAAAATTTATCCTTACGGGGTACAAACTAACCCGCAATCGGTTTAATATCAGCCTTATAAAGGGGATAGCACTCAATTGCACTGTTGGAAATCTACTGCCTTGTTATTCTAAGAGTATGTGGATGTCCGTGGATTTGAACACTAACTCTCGTTTCTGTTCTCCTGGTGTATGTACTGTGGGTCGTGCATGTATGTTGATAGACACGAATGGAGGTAACAAAAGACGGAATTCTCTGCATATGACTGTCCCGATAAGTAGTTAATTGATACAGCAACATCTCTATGGTTAGTGGATACATCTTTATCATTATGACCTTTAATCTTAGACCAAACTTTTCAGCTATTTCATTACCATTGAAGTCAAGTTTTCGAAAGACAGGCTTCTTTTCAACAGTCACATACTTTGATAACTTTATTTTCGTCTCCACATACTTGGTTATGAATTTTTGAGGCTAACCATTATTACGCAAATGACGTTCGGCTATGCTTAATCCTTCACCGATTGTATCCTACAGACATAATCTTTTGATGCGATTGCAAGACAAACTAACTTTGTACCTAAATAGCTCTAAGTCCTCTAATAACACTGTTGTCAAGATTATTGAAAATAGGAATACTGGGAGATATATAGGAAAAATACATACCGATTGAATGATCCAACCTTGATCACCAGTAGTTTTCGTGATAATTTTTATCCTTTCACATAAGTTCAACACTTGTGCTGTGCATGTATGGCATAAAAACTCAAAATCCATCGTTCCTTTGTTTCACATATTTTCATTTCCCCTTCAATCTGTTGTCGAAGCCCTGAGAATTCCTAGAGATAGTGGAACAGTGAGTCTACACTTTTGCCGGACGTATTACTGCATTCCAAGTTGGAATAAACAGAATCCGTACTTCAATAAAAAAGCATATTAATGCTCTGTAAAGTGATTGTGGCTTGCATTCAAATGTACCTGCATTCCAGTGTAGTTTGCACTGAGATTCCAACTCAGTACATTTTTATTACATATTTTTATAATTTTGGTGGATGTTCTTGAGAGTCATTGTTTCCAAGACGTAGACCTTTATCCAATTTTGAAACATATTGATTCAATATATTGTTTTTCTCCTAACCTGTACAACTTTCATCACACTATCAATACATACTTTTTATTTACTCTAGTAAACTACTCTACTGTTATCACTGACTCATGAACTGTATTGATTAGTGTAAGGCCTGTTAAAGATCTAACTGAAAGCAATTTTGTCCAATTGTACATGTTGTTTGTAAGTTTCACAAGTTTTATCCTACTCTCTTTGCAATTTATAAGATATGAGAATCAAGTCATATTGTGGTGCGCGCTATTTATAAGTAGTATATGACGCCAGTGAAAACGTAATGTGTGGCAGCAGAAGATGGGGGAAGATCAAGAAAGGAAGAGTGGGAACACAATGGAATTTGTATGAAACGCATGAATAGTGAAATGTCGGACAATGGATTGATGATTGATTGAAGATTTGCAAATTAACGGTTACGATATGGTTTTCCTATTTTACTGAGTAACTCTGTAATTTTCGTTAAATACAATTCGGTTGCCCTCACCTGTGTTCTCCTTCACTACAATACTATAGTGGACAGCCTAAAACAGATTTATTGTTTACGAAGCTTACCATATTAGTTGCATTCTAAAAGATCTGGATTGTGGCATTTCATATTTATTTGGATACTTATAAATTCGATTGTTCACTGGGTAAGTAAGATAAGGGTACACACCTAAATACAATTTCACACCATTTAAAATTTAAATCCGGTTGACAGTATATTGTATACTCTACCTGTTAAGTCAGTTCACATTCTCTGCCTTTCTTCTCTTTTCACTCGGCTTGTCTTTTGTATGTTGATTTACACTACTTATTAATATACAGTAAACAGTTCTATCTCTCATTAGGTCTAAGCGAGTGATGTAACGTAAGTCATGCTGTTGTGCTATCCTGAAGTATTTACATAAACGGATAGCATTTGACCATTCATTCATGAGCTAAATGAACGTAAAAGTGACAGTGTACGGGGCACAATGAACTTGGTGAATAAGTCAAGCAGAAATACTTTTCCGTTCTTTTGAACTTCTTAAAGTCAACAAGAGCTTTAATTGTTTGAACAAGACGTGATTGAACATGAACAGAGCAACATTAATTTGACCAACATACGTAAATTTCTCAAGCTTGTCAACCATTCTTTTTGGATGCATATATAAGATTGCAGCTTATAACAAGACTTCATTCACACAAGATTAATCAGGGTAAATAATTACAACTTTGAAAAATAATTCAAACTATCTTCTGTGATAAACCATTGTCATTTGAGAAACCACTGACGACTACTCATTAAAGGTTTTCTTAAAATATTTTGAATGTTCTTCGATTCATAACTGGATTGTAATCAAGACGGTGAAGGCTCCAAATCTAAATATTTCATGATTTAGAACAACGGAAACCGAAATTATGGGGAATTTTCCGAACTGACCAATTCTTCATTATCTTCATTGCTCTTTGATATGTCATTTGAATACACAATATATATCCATCAACCTGAATCTTGGCGTAATGTTTTTCTTCCTCTGTCCCTTCCGTCATGGTATATTACTTAATAAACAATTTTATTTCATTAGTGTTAGCACTATTTTCACATTAGTTTTTCTTGCCTCTTTCCGTTTATATTCTTCATTATCTAAAGATTTACCCACTGCTTATTACGTAATTCTAAAAATGCTTTGTGATCATTATTTTAAGTCTGTTTATTCAAGTTTGACCTACTACTTCTAATGTTCAACTATGGACGGACACTTTAGTTATTGTATATTTTTTCACTGGAGAGTTATGGAGATTGTTGTTTTACATTGAAATAATGAATCATTCATCGTATTTTATTATTCCTACCACCAACAGTACACCTGACTTCAAACCATTAAATGTAGTTAGTTACATAATTTATTCCATTGTGATTAGTGAAACATAAATTGCCTTGATCGGTTTAACGTTTTCAAGTAAATTCTCATGTGTATGAGAATAAAGCACAATGATGATCCAATTGAAATCAACAATGTTCGTTTATGTGTTGTTTTAATTTTCTGCATCAACCCAATAATCACATACAAGGCAGTGATTACCATTTACTTACTAGTGGTATTTGTAAATGTGTGGTGTCTTCTTAAGGTAATAACGAAGAATTGATGTAATGCAGAATATGGAAAATGTTGTTATTACAGCTCGAATCCTGGCATGATTTACGAGATTGTGTTGGTTCAGCTTTAATCCAAGACAGCTTTTAAAAAAGAAACCTTCGAGGTGTTTGCACGATGAAAATCCAAAACCTAAAAAATAATTTATTGCTAAAAAAAAATGCAGAGGATCTCTCAACTGATTTAATCTATGGGACTTTAGTGGTGAGATATACCAGATTGTCTATGTTCACCACTAAATGTTCCATACTGTCCCGTCAAAATAAATCAATGGTTGAGTATTTTATTGAAGGAGAAATTAGGCATTACATCGGGAACAGCAAGTAGAGAAAAATGGCTGCAACGCGAAGAGAACGTTGCGCGCAAGAAATGTTTTTGGTACAGTTAAACAAAACGAGTACAATTATGTTTATTTTTCACAAGTCGTATTTTCTTCGTAGAAGTGTATCCACTACAGGACCTTCCTGAGCTGCATACCATGCTTGTGAACAATTGTTTGAACTACACCTAGATATAACTTCTATTGATGAACTCCTTCTCATCAACCGACTAAGAATGTAATCACTGATGATTGACTTGTGAGATTTCTATATCAGTCTCCTTATCATATACAACTGTTTAAGGTTCACTGATTTCCACCATAGATTGGTGAACTGTGTTGTTTGTATGAACATGGTTTATTTGTATTAGAACAAAGTAAAGCTGATATGTCCAGGGCTTGTCTGTTGACATATGATGAACACGGTTTCCTTATCGTTCATCTGATATCACCACTCAAATGCAAACTATCGACGGTCATGTTCGTCACGATTCAAATACAGAAATAACACAAATGAGACAAATTAATTTTCACACTCATAATACACCAACACATTATGTACATTGATTGACAGTTAGTTTTTGAATAAATTCAACTCTGTGGCACATTAATGAGTCAACAACTTACATGAAAGCACATTACAGACATCGTAAGATAGAAATCCTACAACTAATACGGATAGATGAGTTACATCTTGATCTTTACTAGCTTTTATTGCCCTTTAATGAGTTTTTGGGTTAACCTGAGTCAAACAACAGCAATTTATTCTTATATAAATAAACGGACATTTACATTTATCATGACGAAAATCAGCTGATACAATTTGCGTAATAGTGTAATTCTCCGAAATTTCGCATCATCCGATGTTAGAAAGTTGACGTGAAGTTTTGAGATGCGTTTCCAGCGAATCACTAAGTGATGGAAAGAACAAATACAGACACCACATATAACTAACTATGATTCATCTGGCTGTACAATCAACAGGTTGAAATCTTATCGATAAGCGGATAAAGACTATGAAAACTGAGATTTCCTACTAGTTAGATATGATGACAATTATCACTCCAGTGATTTAAGAGGTCTGAATATTTTCAGGTCGCATTTTACGTAGAGTCGAATGTGAAAACTGCAAAACTAAATTGAAAAAAAACAATATAACGAGGGAGGAATTTTCCGATTATCATCATCCTTCATTCTGTGATTTATAGAAGCAAAGAAGGTAGCAGAAAAACAAGAATGGTTTTCATTTATTTTTACTTTACTGCAAAAAAACTTGTAGTAAACAAATATATGCACACAAGGACAACTGAAATCTATTGAATCACAGTTTAACAGACAGTACAATAGAAAGTAGATCAAAATGATTGCAAAGTAAGAAGAGTGGAGGAAGAATGAGTATAAGGAGAAGTGAACACCTGTATGCACGTGTCGTCAATATAAACAATACGAATGAAGCAAAAACGAAACGAATGAATGGACAGAACGAAATTTCATAGGAAACAAGACTACAATCACAAACACACGATCCACAAATATCGGTGAAATGATAGTGCACAAATTAACATTTACACAGTGTGACAGACATGATAGACGATTCAAATATATATGTAAATACACATAGTACTTATAAAAGATAACAGTAGCACGAACACAAAGTTACAAAAGTGCAGAAATTGAAAAACATCTTTAGAATGATTCAGGAAGAGGAAAAAGTTAGACTAACTACACATTATTTATTAAACCTTAAAAAAGAGAAAATTCATGAAAAATTGAAATACGAATAAATACAAATGGAGTGTGATTTTCAGTCAACAAAAACATTTCATTATATATTACTGATAAGATAAACAAAAGTCAATAAAACCTACCCACTATCTATAATCAAGAAAAGTGGTTAATTTCAAGTTGGTTCATACCTTGTTTACATCAGTCTCGGCCCTTATCACCCGATCGATGTATTCAACATGCAAACTGCATTAGAATAGTGTGCATCTAGAAACACAAATTGTTCCAATGTTTAGCTGTATCATGTATGCATTGCTGTTATATCTTAGTTTGTGTTTCTTCAGCTCTATCATATCTTGCTTTATTCTATTCGAAAAGTAGCGACTCAAGTCGACAGCGATTACGAGAACCTAATACATACCGAACACCTCATTCAATGAGGATTCACATTCTTATCAGCCAACACCTTTTTTCGTTTCGTTCTTGTGACTACTGACTGAAACTTCGTCACTCGACAAATGCAAGATGCTCAAGTAGTTCTTTCAACATTCCATCCATGATCAAATTTTCTCATGTTCCAATGTCCTCTAACTCCATTAACCACGTCTCATATTAGAATCATAACTGACCACTTTCATCCCCATCTGAACTTTACGAATTATCCTCTCTTTTCACACTTGGGAAGCAAACAAAAATCAAGCATCGAATAGGATTTCCATTTTCCTTGTAAACTATGTAGTGACTGACTCATCAATTCCTTAAAGCACAATGTTAATCTGTTAGTTTATCAATTCAAACAGTCAAGAAGTGATGATGACACAGCAGTAAGATTAATTGGTAAAAGTCTTCATCGCGTTCTCATGTTCTAAAACGATCATAATAGAATATATTAACCGAGAACAGAACATCCAAGTTTTATGAGATTTAGTTGCCGAATGAACAGAAGGCGACCTGACCATACGACGCATTGTGTCCAGTTTCTCTAATGTTCAAATACTCCTTTTTCTCTAAAATAACTCATTCTTAATGCGTCAGTACACTTCATTCTCAAATGTACTAAAAACACCACTGAACGCTTGTTAAGGTATCGGTCCACGTCAATGAGTGTTCTTCTACCTGTTGTGTCGATCTTCAGACAATGTTTCTACTCTTTTACATTCGTAACATCAAATTGCAATGAAAATATCACGATGAATAAATAATGCTAACTACCTACCATTAAAAACATGGGAATTGTATTTTTAAAAATCAAAGCTATTGAAATTGCAGTGAATTAAACGTTTCTCTTGGTAGTTTAGTCTAGGTCACACTGACGAGCAAATCTTTACATTTGCTTTTATTTCATTTAGAAATTTTTCCAATACAACTTCCAGTTTTAGTTTCTTTCAGTAACTCGGCACCTAACTACTATGGAACTGTTCTTTTATATTCAGACAAAACTTATCATAGAACTAACTAGTGTAATTGAAAATCGTTTATAATTAGTAATTTGTTCTATTGTATCTTAAAGAAAGTGCGTAACGAATGCTTGCTTAAGGCATGATTCCATTTCAAAGAATCTAAGCATTCACTATGGTTAAATTAGGCAGTTGGTTTCAGTAGGATACACATGTAAGAGAATTCGTAAATTATTCATCACCGTAAACAATTGTGAATTCATGAAATAATAATAACCTGTCGAATCCCACCAACTTTGTTCCTCTGAAACTAGATACAATGAGCGTTTCACATTTCTACAATTTGGCGATTATAGACGAAGTTGTGTAAATAAGTAAAACTTGAATCCAACAGTTGGTACAGCCACCGCATTTGCCCCGGACGTTTTAGAAATTCAAACTTCCACTGACATTTTCATTTCCTGTCTTACACTTACATTATTTCACCAACTGATCCATTCAACGAATGTTCAGAAACCACATTTTATTAACTCACTATTACATTTAACCGTAAAAATCACTGTATATAATACACATAAATGTATTGTTTATTGACCTGCCATCATTTTACTGGCATGCTGAATTCAAAAGTAACCTTCCATTTCCTACACTAGTAAACTGTTCATTTTTTATATCATAATCATTCAGAGTATATAAAACATGAACGCCGACAAAAGATGTTTCAGTTTGTCCTCTACATCAATCATTAACCATGCAAATTTGTCAGATTTTCAAAAGAAAACGTTTTAAATTTATGCTGAACGTTATCTGTTTACTTCCTATACATCTCCGATAAGCATATCAGTTCTTAATCCGTGTACTTTTCCGTTGCACTCATACATTTCATAGCGCTAGGGTGGTGAACAATCTCTTGTTATGGTGACCAGCTCATTTTCTCTACTGGTTTTTTGTACAGTATATGGTGCAAACTAGTGAACAAAGAATGCATTGGAGATAGAAATCTGTCACTACATACTCACATACACTTGATCAATACACCCCTATCAATCACATTCATCTCATTGGACTACTACTGATTGAGTATGATTTTAATTGGTCGTTGGTGGCCTTGAAATAGTGGTCAGAAGATCATGTGACAAGACGCTGAGACCGATACATTTGGATAGACAATAAAAGTATGAGAAAATTTGCAATGTGCAAGCTACACGTCGTGCTAACTTTTTGTCGTTCCAGTTTTTCTCTGCCTTTTGCGTCGTTTGGGTTCATCAGCCATGAAATGCCCTTCATGCAATCAGGAAGTTTACTTTGGTAGGTTCAATAGCATGCATTTCTATCAAATAGCTGAACGGGTCACTATACTTGGGAAAGACTGGCATCCTCGGTGCCTAAAATGTGAACACTGCAAGAAAACACTGACAGCGGGTTCTCACTGTGAAGTAAGGAATTTTGTTTACTGTGTTGTTTTTGTGGATAGATTGGATCACAGTCATTACGATATTGTTCAGACAGGAGTACACGTCACTCCACATTGCCTAATTTTGTTCCACTAGATATCCTGTCATTGTTGTCAATATGAGTGCCCTAATTCATCTTGATACTTCCGCTTCATATTTGATTCAGCTTAGCTGAGGGTATTAAGGTTGATATTATTAGCCACTCTGACCTAACATGACATCAGCATGATCAGACTTGTTTGTATATGTCAAATATTGGATGTGATTTGGTCCCCTTGCTTTTATTCAGACTTACTTGCCATAGTTGTTCGTTCTCTGAGAAAAGTGACACGCTAAGTGGCGAAGTACCACAGATTCAATTTTTTATTCATTGGAGAGTTGCGAATGTAGTATTATTGTGATCAATCCTCCCAAGGGTCAATTAATATGGAATTGTCAGGTCAACTCCCGTCGAGACCTAAAAGATGGTTGACCTCGTTCATTCTCCGTTCATTTTATAGTGTTATGAAAGGTTTTCACTGTGAGACAACTTCGAAAAAATAGGATGACAATATAGTACGGTACAACCGCGTAAGTCTGATTGACACCCATGAGTTGGCTGGAAAACTTCTGAAAACATATTATCTTGCATATTATCCTCACTAGTCAGTATCTCCTGACAGGTTTTGTGCCAGAATGTTCGTTTTGTTTTGCAGTAGTGTCAGTTTTGGTCACTACATCCACCGAAATGGCAATCAGCTGGTTCTTTGGAAGTAATAGACAATGTATCGATGGGATGACTTTGGTTTCATGTTGTTAGTTTAGAGTCGATAAAATACGGCTTCACACGCGGCATTTTACTGCACATTAATTCATCATTCTCAGCAGGAGAGTGCTTCTTAACAAAATTTCTCACGGTGTTTTATTTAGTACGGGATACCTTAGGAAAATTGGAAGTTCAAGTATGCTGTTCAGATACTGGGGTTGTGTATAAAAGCATAAGAGCTTTATTATGGAATTGGTGTAAACTCAGACTTTAATAGGATGAAACTCCTACCGCTAATCAATGTCTCATATTCATCTATATTTCAGCATGATGGTAAACCTTATTGTAAGATTCCATGTTACCAGTCCCTGTTTGGACCCAAAGGTGAGTGATCATCAAGTCTGTTTGTTAATAAGTTGGTTTAAAAGTTTAACAGATTCTAGGATGTTTGATACTCAATTCGGTTGCTAATGTATTTGGTAAGAATTATCATGTTTAGTGTCAAGTTGTTTATCACTGAAATAATTGAGACGAGCTATAAACTAGTGAGTGGTGTGTAGTTTAGTTCAAATATATGTTCTTGATAAGTTGGAGTATTGTGTATGTGCATGAAACTAATCTCCGTTCTGAGAAATAGATGTGAAGTAAATTAAGTATGACAGTGACACGTTTAACGGTCGACAAGTTGTCAACATTATAAGATGGTAAATAGGAGGGCTTTGTATACTGCATTTTACTAGCGAAGGTATGCTTCCAAGTACAGTGAAACATTAGTTCTAATTGTGTTTATTTCAGCAGAGATTCGCTTCTAAGAAACAACTGTTGGAAATTAACATTGATATACTAAACATATGTTCAAATGTTTCATACGGCTTATTGGCATATTTTGTTTCCAGGTTATGGGTCAGTGGCCAGCAGTCACATCTACAAATAGATAACAAATTTGTTATATAATGGTCATTCCAAGATTGGTCTATGAAGTCTGTGTGACTGCTCTTGATGTCTCTTGTGAGACAACTTCAAACGATCGTTCCTTTATTACTGTTTAATTACTTGATTTTGATATTTTAATTTATGAAATAAACGTGCAGATTAAAATTTGTGTTTTACTTTTCACTCTCAGTTGTAAGTCCGTAAGTGGTGGTGAGAAGCGGTTAACTCATCTTCATCTTTACCTTTGAGATAGGAGAGGAAACAGGGATTGCAAGGCGGAAAGATCTCAATGGTTTGGTTTCTTAGTCCATACAATCGTGCTCATGTTATTATGCACAATTTATGGTGTTTTTTGAGTGGAGAAAGCAGTGGTGTTTGTTTAGTAAATAAATCGCCAGGCTGATTAGAAAGTATATGTTTGAAATCAAAAAGAAGAACAAATAGTGAATGGACACATGGTCAATGGGCAGTTGATAAGTGATAGCCTGGTAATTGTATTTGATCGGACTGCATTTCCACATCCTGTATTGGTTTCACTCCTTGATATAGGACTCAGAGTTCACCAACTACTTTGTAGTTATATGCGACCGATTTCCTTTGTCACTTCATAGGCGATTGGGCAGCTGATCCACAAAGAAGGCAAGTTTGTAAATGTTCCCTGCATGATACATTTTAATTTGTTAGTTGCAATGATAGTATGTATTTGCTGTTGGTTTATGAATATCTTGCTCAACACAGGTGCACCACATATATCTCATTCATTTTACTTTTGATGTTTGCGAATGAAGTTTGTTATGTGGAATAATTTGACTTGAGCGTCAGATATGCTGGCGAATTGTTAACTGCACGTAGATACTTAAACTGTAATGTATATGCAATTGAAGTTCGATGTCGATAGTCAACTAATGAATGGAGACAATAAAGCAATCAGATGACAGCTGTAACACAGTAGTTGGATTACTGTAAGATGGGATATTACAGAACTAACCGGAAGAGTACCAGCTTATTAGATTTTTAATCAAATAAGGTACTGCTCTTCAATAACCTGCGGAAACCGCATGAGGTATCCCATTTCCCGAGTTAAAGCGATTGTAAACTCATAAGCTGTTGATAGGTGCTTTCTATCTTCGAAATTTCATTTACGTGTTTACAGGTTACAAACTTAATATGATCAGTTAGTTGGCTACAACGTAGGACTTGATACATACGTACATCGGCTCAAGTCGCCATACCACATTAGCACAGAGAGATGGGATTGTCAGTTCAAATCACATAGTGGTGGAGGTATAAGCAGTAATCGTAAAGATTAGGGTTCGAAGATATTACTCTAGGAGTACAATCAGTCCAATCTACCGAGCCTCTCCAACAGTGGCTGATAGCAATGTGGTCTAGTTGGGTCTACATGTCAAAAGATATTTATCCTTTTGCTAAAAGTGTGTGTAACCTCAGAAATAGGCAGTTATCTGAGCATAGCTGCAGCAGGCAGTCGCCATTATCTGTTCTTTGAGCCGCGACACCACTATTGCTACATCAGAGTGCTTAGGTTATTAAGAAGGTTAGGAATCTTCATCTTTTACCCTAGCTGACCTACTATCAGTGGGAGTGTAGGCAGAAGCAACGGCGGGTGTCCCTATCTTTTCAGTTCTGTCCTGTTTGGTTGGACAGCGCATAAGCGACTACCTACTAGGATCTAGTGTAAAAGAGCTTCCATATACATGAGTCTTAAATCAAAATGGTCCTTTATTTTGACATGGTGAGGTCATATGAATGGCTTTGCTCGGATCATGTACGAGCGTTCCGGAGATTCAGCATACATCGATGGCGCTAGATGCCTAGCTAAGTAAGCTTGTTGTCTTAATTGGCACTAGATCCAAACACTTAAAGCTCCAATATGTAGTTAAGAGAGTTGTTTCAGAAAACCAGGAACAACGTTCATGTACTCAAATAGTTAGCATTAGCGTTGCGAGGTGATAAAGGAATGTTAGAAGGGTTATTCGTGAAGATATGAGAGATGTTAGGACGTTTGAGAATGATATCATTGTGAACGAATTGATCTTGTTTGCTTTTAGAGGTGAGAGGTCGTATATCACTTCCCGGGTGCCTACACCGTAAAGGGGTTCTTCTTAAGGAACATGAAAAGGAAGTTGGATTAGCGTGTTGGTCTTAGCGACATGTGAGCGCGACCTCAGAGCTCAAGCGACAAGGCATTTATCTCTTCTCAGTTTTATTGGCATGTGTGAAAAATAGCGGTATAGTAAGTAAGTGCAGTAACATTCACGGTAAGATAAAACATGAGAACAACCACAAAATTACGAGTTAACAAGATTAACTCTATTTCACCTCCTCCCTCAATCTACTCTATACTCTAGAGGTCAACTTGCAGATACAATTATAGATGGTGTAAGCTACAGGATAGAAATAGCTTTCTTCAGTATTGTATGTTGAGTACAACATAGAGTCAGCACAAGATTTCAACAGATTCTCGAGAAATACAGTTGGTAGCTACCTGAATAAGTAAATAACCTGTCTGGAATTCAGTGAAATGTTTTTCCTAAGATAAGAATTTATGCAACTTTTAATCAGAAATATGTTTAAGAATATAGGTTTCTCGACTAGGTAAGTTGTTACCACCTGCTCGTCACATAGTATATTTGTTAATTAAAAATGAACTCACTCGAGGTAGAACATCGCACATCTCTTAAAGCAGAGGTTTGATATTTCGAAAGCTCGGAACAGCATATCAGATAATCAGTAAAAATTTCTAAATCGTAAAAGTAAATGCTGAGTTATGCCTGAAACATGCAATTTCTTTACACAATGGGGCAAACAGAAAACTGGCTGTACCAACTGTTGGATTCAAGTTTTACTTATTTACACAACTTCGTCTATAATCGCCAAATTGTAGAAATGTGAAACGCTCATTGTATCTAGTTTCAGAGGAACAAAGTTGGTGGGATTCGACAGGTTATTATTATTTCATGAATTCACAATTGTTTACGGTGATGAATAATTTACGAATTCTCTTACATGTGTATCCTACTGAAACCAACTGCCTAATTTAACCATAGTGAATGCTTAGATTCTTTGAAATGGAATCATGCCTTAAGCAAGCATTCGTTACGCACTTTCTTTAAGATACAATAGAACAAATTACTAATTATAAACGATTTTCAATTACACTAGTTAGTTCTATGATAAGTTTTGTCTGAATTTAAAAGAACAGTTCCATAGTAGTTAGGTGCCGAGTTACTGAAAGAAACTAAAACTGGAAGTTGTATTGGAAAAATTTCTAAATGAAATAAAAGCAAATGTAAAGATTTGCTCGTCAGTGTGACCTAGACTAAACTACCAAGAGAAACGTTTAATTCACTGCAATTTCAATAGCTTTGATTTTTAAAAATACAATTCCCATGTTTTTAATGGTAGGTAGTTAGCATTATTTATTCATCGTGATATTTTCATTGCAATTTGATGTTACGAATGTAAAAGAGTAGAAACATTGTCTGAAGATCGACACAACAGGTAGAAGAACACTCATTGACGTGGACCGATACCTTAACAAGCGTTCAGTGGTGTTTTTAGTACATTTGAGAATGAAGTGTACTGACGCATTAAGAATGAGTTATTTTAGAGAAAAAGGAGTATTTGAACATTAGAGAAACTGGACACAATGCGTCGTATGGTCAGGTCGCCTTCTGTTCATTCGGCAACTAAATCTCATAAAACTTGGATGTTCTGTTCTCGGTTAATATATTCTATTATGATCGTTTTAGAACATGAGAACGCGATGAAGACTTTTACCAATTAATCTTACTGCTGTGTCATCATCACTTCTTGACTGTTTGAATTGATAAACTAACAGATTAACATTGTGCTTTAAGGAATTGATGAGTCAGTCACTACATAGTTTACAAGGAAAATGGAAATCCTATTCGATGCTTGATTTTTGTTTGCTTCCCAAGTGTGAAAAGAGAGGATAATTCGAAAGTTGTAACACTTATCATAATAGGAAGAGGTTCCTGTTTCATTTTTCCAACGTCATCATGCACAAGGTGTCCCACAATTCGCGTGAGAATTCTGTGAGTAGGTGTATTTCAAAAGAATGTTGGGTTAACTTAATCAAGTCCAATTGTTACAAGGTATATGGATCTTTCAAACATTCTTACGTTGTCGAGTGATAATGACTAATCTGATGCCAATCTATGTGGACATTGGAAACGGTTATATTTTGTTTGACCGTAATGCATTTTATGCTATGTCTGAAGTGTCATTGAGACTTGTGTATAATAGCAGTCATATGTATGTTTGTCCATCATATTTACATGCTTATTTTCACTGGCCTGGTGGTGATGAATGGTTTATGAATCGGAACTATAACTTCCAACTCTTATGTACACCGACATTTAACCCAGGATGGTTGTAGTAGTGTAGAAAGAAAAACACACATCTTATGACAAGTGATTTTATTTTAAAATACACGGCATCAAAATCAAAAAGTTGATTGGTAATTAGATATATCTATTTCATGAGTCTTGTAAACAATGTCAGTGATGAGATGTGTTCGGAGGGATTGAAGACTTTGGAGTCATGCATAAAAATCATCAATGTCAGGTACTGCACCATATCCTGCAATTAGAGAACAGGACAGAAATCATGTACTGACAGTGGTATTACATACGGTTCTGTTACATTTGGAGATTAATTTTAACATCGATTTCGATCATTGAAAGTGAATTTCACTTATGATCAATTTCTCGAAATCTATTCGACTTGTTTGTCACTTATTTCATGATTAGGCGAATGTCTGTTGACATACGTAAACATTGTAACTCCGTCATCTAATAAAATAAATGATGAATGAACAAGTGTCTCATGGTTCTGATGTTCTGTTGAGGCTTAGTTATTTTGGTCATGTTTTAAAATAGAGTTGTAACAAACAGGTTTCCTTTTGCACTTCAGCAACTGTTTCACTACATAACTGTCGCTTTCATCCGAGCTACTATGAAAAATAAGAACATAGCTAAATGGTGTTCAGCAATCGTAGTTATTGTTAGTGAGTCATCAGAATACTTTGAATGAGCTCTGAGGTTTTTAATTATTCTGACAACATCAACACTTAAAATAAAACTGAGAGCTGCTCTAGGGGTTACAGACGAAAGTAAGTAATGCGGTACTAGTTTTTCAGAATATGCTTTCGTCTAGCTCATATATCGAATCATTCACATTCTTGCACAGATTATCTTAGTATTGCTCGGTTGATAAACGCCGATCTGATTCGAAACTAACGGTGATAAAGTTAACAAGAACTCACCTCTTGGTCCGTAAAGCGTATTATAACAAGGTTCAGTGCAATATAGTCTTCCATCACGCTGAAATGTAAAATGATTAGATCAGGATTAGTAGATTTTGGGATGATATTTCCTACTGACTAGCAATGGCTTTTAGTTATATCAGAATAAATTTCAAAGGAATGGTTCGTTGCTGAATTCTGTATCGGAGGGCAAGGTGGAAAGAAGCCAGATAATCGAGACCCAATAAGGGTCCAGCTGGTGACACAAGATTAATAGACGAGACAGACGTGTAATATCTGAACTTGGAGTCATAGCAGGTTTAGATTAAGTTGTCATTGAAATGTGAATTATTACCAAGCTGTCTTACTAAATCATTGCAACATTTTTATTTACTTATTTTGTTAATTAATCGGTGTATATTTAATCTAGCCAGTTACACTTTCTGAAACTTTTGATCTTTTGTTTACGAATGTAATCGTTGTGTTTCGCTGAATGCATATATACGATGTGTTTAGTTTCTTTTAGTTTGTTGATGAAAACTTTTGGAATCCTTCATCGAATCAAGAGTATGCATTGACAGAACATGCTAAGAAACATCACCAATGTTTGCACAATCATTAATGTAATGAATGGTCTGTTATTGTTGTTTTACTTTGTCTGGAGAAATTTTTTGAAACAGATAAAGTATTCTTGTCCGTCAAAAAGATAAGTTAATAAGAATAGAGAATATATACTAGTGATTATGTGCAGCGAATCATAACATTGGTGTGAATTCTATTAGTGAAATCAGATTGATTTTGCAGTGAAGCAGTCTACATCTAGCCAAAGCACACAGTTGTCAAATGAATGTAAAAATCGCAAGTACTATGTGAGTAATCGTTCTAGGCACGTAATGAATATTTTTAATTTATCGACCATAGTTCTTCTGATACAGTTTCTTTAGTTAAACAAAAGATCTGATAATTCACTTACTTCCAAACCACAACCTGGAAGCATGGTTTTATTGCATCTGCTGCATTTCAAGCATTGACGATGCCAGTCACAACCGAAACTGCTGACTCGTTCAGCTGTTTAATGATAAATATTCAAATTATTGTGCTCACCAAAGTAAACTTCTCGATCACATCCAGGACACCTCATAGTTTCAGATCAGGAATGCTCTGAGAATTAATCAGAACAGTTGTCAAACCGAATCTATTTATGACAATTTACAACTTGCACGTTGCATTCTGTCTGATGGTTTTATTACCTGTCTAAGCAATCGATTTGAATGATCTGTCATATGTCCCAACACCTGTTGCCGTCAACAGTACCAACTACCAATAAACTTCATGTTAGTATGACAATGGTAGTCCAATAAGGTAAGAACAACTGCCAATAAGAAGTGGGAGAAGGAGTGAGTAGTTAGCACTTCTCAAAATGTTTGGTTTAGATTGTCACTAAGCCTTTAAGTGTACTGCACGTGCTACAAAATGGCTGATCTAAAAATTCAAAAGCACTTGAGGATAGGCAAAGGTCATGTGAGAAGATCACGAGAACTGTAAAAAGAATGGTCCACTAGTTTACACATCATATCGTCTGACTACACAGAAAATGAAAATGTTGCGAACGTGAGTGGAGGGAGAATTATCATGCCTGATTGCTAAATAAGTTTATGCAACATGGATGGATGGATGGCCTATGAAACTGGTTTGGTTTTTCGATGTGTTACCACAAAATTTGTAAAATTGATTTATTTTGTTTATGATAAGTTTGCTTCATCTTTCCAATACACGACTGACTGACGTTTTCAATCACAGAAGAGAAGACTGTGATTTTTTCAGCTGAATAGAAGAGATTAGATGAAAATGTGACTCTCATCCGACAGGTATAGTAGTCATCATCGTGGTTTTAATGGTATTTCCATCACATGCTTTGGATACCGGGAGATGTAGGTTGATTGCAAGAAATAACAAATCCAACACAACGTGATTCATACCAATGCTTATTTCTCCTCATTAATCGAACATACATACATCCGACATTTCACCATCGATAAGTAAGTCAGTAATTATCACTAATTAACAAACTAATATCTAGTGAAACACAAATAATCGATGCAGTGTGGTGTTGTAAGTTAACGTCAGATATCATTCCAGAAACATATCATTAGTAAAGAGGGCTGATTTATTTTATCCATGAAAACCAAATAGTAGGCAAACGTTATAAGGACCTAACTAAACTCGTTTGTTTCCATTTACTAAATGTTTTCGGATTGTTTGTGTAATTTTGTAGAACAGCTTGCCCTAAGGTATGTGCTGAACTGAAACTCTTCAGGTTTTACTTTTTAATTAATAATTGATGTTTGAATGCTTTTCAGTACACGAGCTGTGTGGCCATTTCTATAAAACAAAAAACTTGGTTGTCATGACTATTGTGTTTTATTGATGATTGTGAATGAGCTTGAATTTGCGGTTACGACTCTACATTGACAAAATTTCTACAATCAGGTATCATACTTCTATTGCAGCCATTTGATTTCCGTCATTTAAAAATAGAATAATGCATATAATTTAACAGATCAAGATGGTATCCAATTACGAAGTCGGTAGGAACATCAAGTTTTGTTTCGTGGATCTTATCTAACCATACATCATATGGGATTCTTATGACGGACTATACTGCAAGATTGTGCATGCAGGACAGTCCATGCACTGGCTTCAAGTGATTACCGGTGTCAGGCAATGTCGCTTACTCTTACTGTTTCCCTTTCTGTTGGTGGTCGACAGGATTATGAAGAAGTTTACATCTGAGGGGTAGCACAGAATGTCGTGGAAATCAAACTTGATTACTTGAAAATCATCGAAAAACAAATACACATGAAACGTACTTCGAGGCATCGACCTAAACGAAGTGATGATATCCTTCGGCGTAACAACTTTATTCACCTAAATAGAGCCAAGCAATGTCTGTCACTGGAAGGATTACCAGAGAAGTTCATTAAACTTGTATGTGCATTCTACTAAATTATTACTGGCCGAGGGAGAGCATATGGCGAACTATTATTGGAACTGATTACTTCAAGAGCTGTTCGTCAAAGTTTTCCGCTCTCTCCATTCTTGTTCAACTTTGTCAACTTATCAAGATAATATTAAGGCTATTGAAATATCTGGTGGATTCATCCAATTATTCCATTAGGTATTCAACAATATTCTTGGATAAACTCAAGGAGATTCGAATCAACTTGGACGAAATGATTAGATCCTTCGACGTAACAACCTTATTCATCTCAATAGAACCAAGATTAGCTAAAGAAATCTCCGAAATCTCAAAAAATATACGAAGCTTCAGAGTCAGAGTCTCCCAGAACTCATCGATCTATGCTTAACAACTTATTTCCGATTCAACAAAAGAATCTACAAACAAACAAAAGGGGCAGCAATGGAAGCATCAATCTCAGGACTCATCGTGGAAGCTGTGATGCAGAGACTAGAAGCGTCGGTTTCACCACTGATCATGCCAAAAATGTGGGTTCTGTTTGTTGACGACACATTCGTCAGTGTTAAAAGGAACGAGCTGGAGAACATCCACAATCGGATCAACAACCTCTTTGATGACATAAAATTCACAATGGAAAAGGAATCAAACAACAGTCTATCATTTCTGGATGTACCAATCACCAGAATTGACACAGAGAAGCTGGACACCCAAGGAAACCAACCCACATAGTCCTAATTCTCAGCTACAGCAGCAATAATCCAAGAACTCACAAAATCAAATGCATACTAACGTTGTTCAAGAGAGCAGAGACACACTGCGACACACTTGAAGCACAAAAAAACGAAGGAAAATATTTCATGACCGTCTTCCAAAAGAACGGTTATCCACGCAACTATATCAAAAAACATCAACTGAAATCGTCAGCAGAAGCGAAATCAAGTTCAGGAAGCAATAAGTGCATCATCCTACCATACGTAAAACACATATTGGAGCATACAGCACGACTACCCAGACCATTTGGAATAGGTGTAGCACACCAACCAACAGAATCACTCAAATCAATCCTATGTAGATCAAAGGACAAGATGACAAATAAAGGTAAACCAAAAAACATCTACAAAATAAATTTCCCAGATTTTAATAAACACTACATAGGACAATGTGGACGTCCTCTTCAGCTTCGTTTGTGTGAACATCAATTAGCAGTCAAACGCCACGACATTTCTTCGTTTATATCAATACAAACGGACAACTATGGACATATGTTCGATTGGAACAATGATGAAATGCTGGATAGGGGTAGCACAAAGAACACTAGAGAATTCTTAGAAGTATGACACTCAGGTTAATCAGTAATCAACAAACACATCGACATTGACACAATTTATGAACCAACCAGAAAAACCATAGCAAATATAGGATCAAGAAACAGATCCAAGGGGGATGGAATCAAAATAAAAGTGTGAACAACGACAGGTTCAAGGTCAATAGCAATCAGTTAAGATCGAGGTTAACAGAACAAGCTACGGTCAAACGTGGAGAAATTCTAATGCTTCACTTCTATCTGAAGTTTGTGCTGATGATGTTGTTCAGAGGAACAATGAACGCTCCATAACCAAATCATCCATTTGAGCGAACGAAACTGCACCATAGTCTCAACATTATTTATATAGTAGTGAAAAACAACCAAATCGAAATTTCGTATTTATTTGTAATTTTTTGCAGCTACTCATTGTCTTATAACGCGAAAATAAAATAAACGAGCTATCTGTTGACAAGATTTGAATATATTCATACATATGGTTATCTGGTTATGACTAGGCTTGTTACGATATGCTTTGTATCACAAGTTAGTGTCTAGTAAACCTCGATAATAAGTTTGAATTTGTTTTATTGTTTCACCTTATAAGTAAACGATTCAGTGAAATCCACCAATTATCGGTTAACAAATCGAACCCATCTGCCTCGAACTTCCATGTGAGAATATTGGAATTTGAATAACTAAATCTAATCGATTTCTAATACTTCTGCAATTTTTTTTACATAAATCTCTTTGTAATAAATCATAACAGGTTCCCTGGTAGATGCTTAATACACATTCTGAGACTGCATCTCAAAAATTAACAAAAATGAGTTGTAGTGTGCCGATTTCGAGGTGTTCTTAAGTTTCGTAATTAACTCGTTCAGACAATCGTCGCCAAATAGCGCCTGACGGTTTATAAATCAGATGAATTCGAAGTATTGAATACGTTTATTGTGGCACACCACAAAAAGGATAGCAGACCACAAGCAGACCGAGCAGACACACTAGCGAGTGAATGTAAGAATGAATTGATAAGATAAAGATGTTCGTATATATACAAAGGAAGATATCTGAGTCATCGTGATATTTGAGAGATTAGTATTAAAGCGAATGGGATGAATATGTGCGTAGGTGTACACAATGTTCAGTCATACCAATTCATACAAACGACACAATAATAAAGGCCAATGGTACATATAAGTTATTGTTATACAAATGACCTGGTTAAGTAAATTAACCAAAAGGCTTGACCTAATAAAATGTAAGCAAATTCAAATATATGTGAGGTCACTACAGAGTTTTTTAAAAAAGACTGTTCACCCTAAAACACTTTTAACTTGGGAAAATAGATCAGAAAGCTTCTAAAGATATAATAGGTTCCATGTGAACAGGATATCGAATTTACACAAAAGCCAGGCTTCGTAAATCTGTTAGTTCGCATTGTTGAATATTTAGAAACTAAGAAGGACTTTTACCATCTGTTGTATATTTGATCATTTTATTTAATTTTAGTAGTTTATGTATAGAGTATATCTAGTGGGAGAAATGAACTATTTGAGTAAATCACCTACATCCGAGAGAAATAATTTAACTCTTTGGTTTAGATAATACTGAATCACAACAGGGCAAAAACCTTTTTCGTTTACCACAGAGAAACCTGCTGATATGTTAACCAGGTGGTCGAAAAACAGTTCAACTGTCAGAAATATTTAAGTAGTTTATAATAAAAATTCTCAAATTATTCAAAACCGTTTAAAATAGAACTCAATGATCTGTAAGTATGGTTAACGAAAACAATGACTATGCATAAGTGCAAAGTGAACTTGGTAGACAGTATAATAAAAATAGGGATATATACATTTCAGGAAAATTATTGAATCCAACCTCGAAATTTCTCAACATTAGTTTGGATATTTCGTACACAATGGTTACAATTCGTGGAAAAGCTTAGAAGTGAAAACTGAGCTTCTGAATTAATAAACCATCATTTGACATTTGACAAAAATACAGAACAGTTCAAGAATTCTTGTGTTGTAGCAACAAATTTACTACATTGTTTCTTGTTTTTGAAAAGTGATTACTACACCAACTGATCTCTGGACGCTTACGAAAGGTCTTGATATGGTTACGTGGTAATTAAAATTTAACTGACAATAATGATAAAGTATATGAGAGAAATTAAGAGAAAAATAATTTATGTAATCCATTCCCGTGTAAGGTCTTGAACTACATAAATTGGAGCTGACAACAACAGATGAATACTAAGATAACACAAATTACGGCAACAGTTGCAAACTAACGGAAAGGATGTAGTATGCTGATATATACTATGTATTTAATGTCAACCTACATCAACATCTTTGCTTCATCGAAACTCCAAAACTGTATGTGAATGATTACGTCACGCTGCTTGTGTTTGTAGACAAACTTGCATGAAGAGACAATCGTGATATGCGAGTAGGGATAGCGAGATCTGTCTCGAAAACAAATAAATGCTGTTAATTCATTAAGAGAGGATAGCAAACCACTCCTCTCAATTACTAAACATGTGGCTAAAACGAGTCAAAGATCTGATCGCAGTTAAGCCTCTATAGTGTTGTATGAAAGCGGTGAAGGAAGAATACTTTGATTTGCTGACAATTTAGGCATACAAAAAATCGACCGACTTGAGAACACAGAAAATCGGTTTGTGTTGTGCACTTAACCTAACCGAAATAATATTGAATTGAATTTAATATCAAAATTAGTATAGTCAATGATTTCTCTTTTGAATATCCCACTAATTGACACTTAATTAGTTTGTTCTAAATGTATTGCACTAATACATGCCATAGTTGTGATCAACTTCATTTCTCAATTACCTAACGTAGTGAGTTGTATCCCGATGATCCATGATGCAATGAGGCATTGCGAAAATTCTGTGCGAGCCCTTCTCTCATCACAATATCATACTGGAGTATTCAGATATTATGACGAATAAGTCATCAATACGTTGTCAGTCGCTGCTTTTCATTAATTCTAACAGATCACATAGTTTATACTGAGAGACTATAGGAGTTTCTTATACGCAGAATTAGTGTAAATTGCAATTCGTTATTTTCTGACCGGAGGAACTACTGAGAAGCTTCTCCATAAAGGTTAAAAGCTATATGGTTCGAATAATTTTCATACTTTAGTTTCTGACAGAAAAAACTACGGCTTGATAATTCTGGAGCCTAAAGTATGTTTTTTTATTAGCATAAACTGGAGAAATAAATAAGTTTTAGGTAGAGTTGTTGGCGGGAGTTAGAAATTCATTTTATTGACTGAATAACGATAAGTTTGGATGATATGATTTCGCGATTTCATTTCATTAAGATCATTTGATTCCTTCCTAGCTGAAACATCGAATAGTGAAAAATGGTTTATGGATATCAAATACTTTAATCTCAGTTTAAAAAAGTACAAAAGCAGTATCATAAACATATTGAATTATCTGATTGGTTCAACAACTGATTTATTAATGATCATTTCTTTCTTAACCTGACGACGATATTGTGTACGTTCCCAACGTTTGGTTACTGCCTGAAGTTTTGATAATGCATTTAAACGATTCAAGAATTCTACAGGCGCACCTACCATCGGATCCATATAGCCTTTCACATTGGTATCTGAATAAGTTTAGTGAAAAAAAAATGCATATTTTTTAAAAAGTAAGCGATACCGAATTACGTTCATACTGTGAATGTTTATCATGAAATAGAAAAACCATTTGAGTAAAGTGATAGTTACCTATCGAAGCATACATCATAATTTGTTTGATATAACAGATGTATGAAATTGAAACTAAACCTGGCAGACAATGTTAAGTATGATAGATTCAATTTGTCTTTTGTAAAAAACGAGGTACACATTTAGTTGTAACATAATATTCTGTTTAATTTGAGAAATGGATTTTCACAAACAAAAAATTATTTTAAGAATAAAAGAAGTTTAGAAATTACACGACAATTAGAGAAAAATTATGTTTGTACGAGAAATTGAGTGGAATGCCTGCAAGATCATCAATAGTGATCAAATAAACAGTAATAAGACGAGGTTTAATCTTTGAAAAGTTATCCTTATTTTTAAATTCCCATCATTATACAACTTCAGAGGATGGATAAGGTAACAAAGAGCATAAAAAAGCCTAATAATTATTTAAATGCGTAGAAAAACAACCAGTTGGAAAAGGGCAGAACTAGCTCTCTTAGACTGGATTAAAGTAGATAGTCGCTTGTGTGCTGTCCTAGTAAATGGGACAGTTAAGACTAGAAACGATATGCACACACTCAGTTGCCTCTCCGTTGTCGCTACCTACGCTTCCAACGGTTGTAGATCAGACGGAGTAAAAGATGAAGTTTACGGAAAGAATCACAAACTTTCTCAATAACCTAAACACTCTGATGTAGTATTGGTGGTGGCAGACTTTAGTGCTCAAGTAAGAAGTTTTAGCGAAAAGGAATGACACCCGTGTGGATCTTATGGTGTCTCGGCTCACAGAACAGATAATGGCACCTATCCGCAGCATCTATGCTCAGATAACTGCCTATTTCTGGCAAACTCCGACTTTTAGTACAAAGATAAATATTCTTTGACATGGCGAGCCCGAAAATCAACTCAACGACGGACCGAGCTAGACCAAATCGCTATCACCCACCGATGGAGGCTCGATAGACGACTGTCGCTCGTTCTGGAACGCACAAGTCCAATCGACGGCTGTCCACAGATATGGCTCCTACAAAGCAGGCGGTTCGTAAGAGTACGGATGGTAAGGCACCCAAGAAGCAGTTGCGCTCTAGCACCAGATCCTACGAATCTGCTCAGAGGGGAGGTTTTAGTGGGAAATAGATGGAGTAAAGCATGCTGCGTTAGCTGCACGCTGATTGGCTAAATATAATCCAGTCAGCTATAGCCGATCACGTGGGTTAGATTCCAGAAACTTCTCACGTAGAAACTATAAAGATACTAATGTTGTTTCTATTTTTGCCTTCGCCTACATTTCGGCTGCTTACTTCCATGTAACCCTGCTATTTGGAATATGATCTTTTTCTGTTCCACAGTGTTCTGACTTGGGGACTTGTCGAGTGTATTGTTGTCAGAAAATACTAAGCAATAGGAACAGCTGGGTTTTATTGAGAGAGAACTTCATATGTACGTACATCACTTCAAGTTGGCATATCACATCAGCACTGAGAGATGGAACTGCCAGTTCTAGTTCCACAGTAGCAGATGTAGTAAAAGTTTTAGCAGTATTGGGAAAGATTAGGTTTGGAAAATATGATTCAAAAAGTACAATCCAGTGAAATTAATTTAAAAAAAGAAAACAATGTCATGAGGAGTTCCGAAGATTAAAATTTGAGGGAAGGCAAACACTGGGTCAATCTGTGTCACTGTAAACGATTTCGAGCCATGTTATTGAAGGTCTCTAACTATCGGTTACTATTAGTGTCAATTAATTTTAGAAATCATGATGTTTGTAATTTGGACGGACAGAGTTAAATATTTGTATATTTGTTAGTGGTATTTGGTGTTAAAATAATTAAATCTGCAGTTTCATGAACAAACAGTTCAAGTTAGATGATCATTTAAGCTTCCCTTTTTAGGATTTAATGATTTATGAAAAGCTTCAGCCATTCGCCTATCTTCATTGTTGGAAAAAGCTTTTCAAATTATTTCGGTATTATTATTGTTGATTTGATGGTTGTTGACAATAGCATGTAATGCATTTACAGAATCAACCTGAAGATTCTCCAGCACCATAGGATTATGAAAAATTCTGTTTGTGTAGCTTACATATTCTATTGCCCGAGTTGATACATCCTAGTCTGTAGACATCATTGTATCGAGGTGAAGGGGAGTTTTTCTCTCATCTAAACTAAAGCATTTTGAAGTGTTGGTTATCTTATAGTAAGCTGTAATTGTGTTAATTTAAGAAGTCATCGTAGTTATTGTGTTGTACCACCAGAGGAGCGATCTAGAAATACAGCACCACCTCATGATATCACACTCGATATGTTATTAGTCAGTAATTCGAAATTTTACTCATTGGCAAACGATCAAATTGCAGGGTTTTTGATTATATTCTTCTGTTCTACATGTTCTACATCTGATGTAATTATTTTGGTGGCTTACCTGAATAAATTCAGTGATCTGAAGGCTAAGTTGTTATTGCGAAGCTTGAAATATCCTGGAGCCGATCATAATAACAATAATCTGCTTTGTTTCTTACATGATGTTTAAAATAGGTTACTTATTCCCTAATGAAACAGCTTACACTAAGACGTGGAAACTCAACAACTAAATCGTTTAATCAGATATATTACAAATTTATTGTTATTTTTGTTTTCAGTTGTTAGTATTACTGAAAGTAAAATACATATCTCGCCTTTTTTGTTGTATGAATAATGTAGGATAAATAATACAAGCCTCACAATCCAAATAGTACGATCGGTAAAAGTCATGTAGATGTCATCGTTTTTTGAAGTAGAATTTCAGTTTGGATTTCTGAGAAACAAGTTTAAAATTTGCAAACAGGGTTAAATATAGTAGTCGTCTTGTATGCTTAAAATTAGAAACAATTGCTTAATTGAGTCTTATACTCAATTCACCTAAATTATATGAGGTGAATAAATTTGTTGTGATTTGCCAAATAAGCCTAAACTATGTAACAAAAATTTGTGATTGCATTAAATCTGATGGTGTACTCCTAAAGTTTAGATGACGCACATATTTAATAATCTTGGTTATTATTGATTAGATCGTCTATTGCTAGTCATGCAGAAAATGTGAAAACATCACATGACCTAATCCATATCTCGTAAAAATATCTAGCTCATGTGTATATTGTGTGGCAAGAATTTTTTATTTATCAATTGTTAAGCCTGATTATGAGTAAAAAAAAAACATCATTTTTATTTCAATCACCCATATATACCAAGAAAATATTTCAAATACTTGTTATTGTGTGAAGTAGTTTCTGCTTCATCATATTTGTAGAACATTTAAGATGATGAAAGTACATTGAGTATTGTATTATTAGTTTAGTTGTTCAATTTCATGTGAATACATAAACTAAATGTTTATGGGAATTTCTAAAACTTTAGTACTGTCATGCATACTTGTAAACAGAAAAATAACGAATTAATCAGGCTTTATGAACGCATTTTAATCTTATAGTTGAAAAAAATAGTTTCATTTCGTTTTGATGGTCCATGGAAGAAAACTAGGGGCGGCCAAACCAAAACATGGCACAAATCCATGAAGTCACTGACAAAAGGACTGAGTCATGTTGGTAGATGTAGGCTATCACCTGGTTGGGTTCCGCAATACGAAAGTCACCGATGGTTAGAGACCTTAAACGACATGGCTCAGAATCCTTTGCAATGGAGCAGGTGCATCCACTCTTTGTGCTCTCTCAAACTCTGACCTTCTAAAATTCCTCACATTCAGTATCTTTCTCTTTCCATAATTTCCTCACTGAATTATACTTCTCGAATCACATCTTCACTCCTTACTGCTAATATTTCCATTATCGCTATCACGCCTGGATTTGAAGTGATAGTTGCGTCTCTGTGCTGATGTGGTATGGCAACCTGAACTGATGTACTAACGTACGAAGTTCTGCGTTTTATCTATCTATTTATCTGAATGATGGTCCATGAGATTTTTCCAGGTTTTACAGAAATGATACAATAGCTAAATTACTAGAGTCTGTTACCCCTTGAGTAGCACAGGGTATCGATCAGCGATCACCTAAGACTGTTCTGCGCTCTTCTTTCCAGTTCTTCACAAGTAACATTCATCCTTTTCAACTTTGTCTCCGATTCTCGGCACAATGTGTTATTTGATCGTCCTCTTTCCTGGGGCCCTGAGGATTCCTAGTTAAGGACTGCATTATAGTGCCGTTGGGAGCTTAACGTAGTGAGTGTCGTATACAGCTCAAGTACTTTTAGTTATTTCTTCCCCAGTTGGAAACTGGTTAGTTCTCTTCCACGAGAGCTGTTGCTGATGGCGTCTGGTAAATGGATCCGGAGTATCTTGAGTAGACAACCAATTATATATACCTGCATCTCTCGGATGGTAGCATTCGCAGTACGCTTCATACGTAAGAACTGTTCTGATATTTGTATTGAAAATTCTGACAAGGTTGATAGTTATTTCGAGTCCCAGATGTGCTTCAACTGCAGCCAAGCTATTCTTATTCTGACAATCCTTGTCTTCATATATACACTAGACCCATTTTATTTACCTTTGATGCTGTGCAGGTAAATGAAACTTGTCACAGATTCCGGGGATTTTCCAACGATAATTGAAATTTAGCTCTTGAAAATTTAAACAATTGTTCAACACTACTTATGATATCATTGAGTAGCATCTCATATCTTCAAAAATTATTATTATAGTCCCATCAGAGTTCTACTTTCAGGTCACTGTGAACTAATATTCATGATTTGAATGACTGATTTGAAATTACGGTGATGTATGTTCATGAATTTTGATACACCTGCACTTGTCGCTGTGTCTGGGACAGAACATCTAGGTCGTCTGAGAAGTCCGATTCGTCTATCTGCATCCGTGCTCTCCACTACATTCTGTACTTACACTGAGATATGGAGGTTCTCATTATCCAGTCAACCACAAGAAGAAACAGAAGGCGTGAGAGTAGACAGACTTGTTTTACACCAGTTTTCACTTGAAACCTATCTGTCAGTCACTATAGATACACGACTCTGCAGTGTAGTCCGCATGAGAATTCCATACGATGGTGAAAATCTTCTCAGGTAATCCATGGTGTCGAATAAGGTTCAACAAGGCTCTCCTATCTTCTCTGTCAAATGCTTTCTCTCAGTCACGAAAGTTGATGTAGAGTGATGAGATTCTTTTAATTAAATGATCGGTTGCTCAACAATGATCTGTAGTGTGGCGATTCAGTCAGTGCATACTCAGTCCTTGTGGAATGCAGCCTGCTGATCTGGAAGTTGGGTGTCTAGTCAATCTTTCATTCTGTCAAAGACACTCAGTTGAAAACCTCTCCCGGTACTGATATTAGCCTGATACTTCCATAGTTACCAAGCATACCGAGATCTCTGTTTGACGGTATCCTGATCCTGCATCCTTCTGTCCGGTTTATTGGCACTTGTTTTTCTTCACAAATCTTGCTGAAGAGAATGTGGAGCATAGTTGCAGTTACTTTTGTGACTGACTTGAGTGCTCCAGATGGTATGTTTTCTAGCCCTGCTGCTTCAGCACTCTTGGTTTTTCGGATGACCATGTTGGTATCTTTAATTGTTGGTAGGTGGGTTAACATCAATTGGAATGTCTGTGCACACTGGTTCAATGACAGGTTTGGTGTTCATTGAGTGTAATTTTTGAGTCAATGTTTTAGTTTATGTGAGGGCAGATTCGTTGATTTTGAAACCAATGTAGCGAGTTTTATACATGGTAACATATTAGTGACTAATCAATTAGTATATGGATGCCAAGTTTAGAGCTGAACTATGGTTTCATTCACCTATCCCTACTCGTATGGAAAAAAGCAAAATGCATCATTGATTTAAACTTATCTTTATACTTTCACTTACTAGAGTTAATTGATGTTGTGCAGTTCTCTTCCTTTTTAATAAGAGACAGTTGTGCCAAGGTTTTTTCTTTGATATCGGGAGGTCTATTAATAGGATAGGAATTTCCCATTATGGTTAAACTATTTGAATTATTAGAGTGAGTTAGATGCTCACCTCCATTTTTACGGAGGTTATTAGAAAGTCTGGAATTATTTGCACTGTTGTTATTATCATTATTAATATTGGTATTAGCATTGTGATCAGCACAATGAGCATTCAACGTCCAATAACTGTTGGATGTCATTTTAATCTGCGGTGAACATTTTTGCGTTGTCTTCATTGTGAAACTATTATCTTGTTCTAGGAAATCTAAATCGGGAAAGCTTAGTTTATGTAGTTTTATGCTACTCGGAGTTTTGTTTAATTTGCACTGAAGATGTTCATCATCTTGTCCAGTAAATCTTCTAGGTAACCATATAGTTAACTTTTGTTCTGGGAGGCCACTACGCCATAAATTTGACCATGAGTTTTCAACTGAATATCTGTTAGAGTAAATTGATGATGTAGGGAAATCCATGAATTCATGTTTATTATCTGCTGAATTTT
Source organism: Schistosoma turkestanicum (assembly GCA_944470395.2). Taxonomy (NCBI): domain Eukaryota; kingdom Metazoa; phylum Platyhelminthes; class Trematoda; order Strigeidida; family Schistosomatidae; genus Schistosoma; species Schistosoma turkestanicum. The sequence continues at coordinate 31,202,924 of OX103979.1, read as the reverse complement.
CAGAAAAAGGCAAAACAATACGACGCAAATAATCAAGTGGTTTTGAAAAGTTTTGCTGCTTAACATTCGAGATATTAACTGCTGAAATATTGTCTGTTAACGGTGAACTGTAGATATTTTTTTTATGAGATAACTTCAAATATGGTAGATCTGTGTAAAATGAAAAATGAAAAATAAAAATACGCTAAATTCGTTTCTTCTGTTAAACCAGAAATTACTGATGAACCATGATAAATAAACAATCTAATTTGAGCTTTATATTATACTGGTTGATAATTTTCAATATTTAGCTCGATAGATATTCTGAATAACAGATTGGTGTATTGTTTGTAAGAAGATTTACAATAAAGTTGATTTACAATGAAATAACAAATATTTGTCCGTGATATGGTTTAATTACAGGGATGGAGTACACTGTAATCATCACTGCAAACACTGCTGATTCATTTACTGCTATACATTCCAAGATTAATTAAGTTCAAGGCTTACTGAGTAGCATAAGAAAGCGTTTGAATCAGAAGATTAAATGATTGTAGTAGTAAAGAGTTTATCTTTTGGTAAAAATGTAAAAAGCGAATGCACCATAATGATGTTTCCTTTTTTAAAACGATTGAGAAACCTTTAATACTATCCAAACTACAATCATCCATACAGGATAGTAATAATTCCTATCAATTTACGTACAAGAGGTAATTAAGATGCCACAGTTGTTTGACATAGTGGTACATCACTCAGTTCAGCAACAGAAGGTAGATTCCATAACAACTGGAAGTCTGAGACCCAGTTTTTGTTCTCTTTTGGACTAGTCAGAGTGATATCCCTGCAATTTTGTAGAATTTGATACTGTCTATGAGATTCAAACCCATCTCACCTAGTGATTTAAACTTTTGCCATCATGTTATTTTTGGCACAATTGACCCAAAGTATGGTTGATACATTATCTCTGATTGATCACTATTGAATGTCAGCTAACACAATATATGTCTATGATTCACTACAGATTATCATGTGGTTACTTATCAGTTGCTCGCAACCGTAGATGTATGTCATAATATTAAATAGTAAATATCAGTGATTGGAAAATCGAAATGGTAAAACTTTTCTCTATAGTTATCTCCAAATAAACTCTTAAGTAATTAATTCAGTTAGTCAGCTACTACGTAGAACTTTGTACAAACATACATGAGTTCAAGTTGTCATACCACATATGCACAGCGATGCAGTTGTCAACTCAAATCCCACAGTGGTAGACGGAGTAGAAGTATTAGGGGTGATGGAGAAGATCAAAGTCAAGATATTATTCAAGGAGAGTAATCCAGTTAAATTAATTTAAAATAGGAAAAAAATTTCATGAGTAATTCCGAAGATTAGATTTTGGGAGAAAACAAAGAACGAATCCATTGTAAATTAGAACAACACATATAAGCGAACAATATTGTTTTCGATTAGATCGTCATCAGGCTTTACTCTAATATACATGAATATTTATATGAAAATGTTAAACCAATCAAGGCAATTTGAGTGATAATCACAATGAAATGAAAAAGGCAAAAGTACAAGTGGATAGTAGGAAGATAGGTGAACAGATAGTAGTAGGAAAATTTATAAAATATGATAACTAAAGTAGGTCAAGGGTGGATGAATAGAATTCCATCATTTCCCAACGGAGTTCGATCCCGTCTCCTACACATTGCAGAAGCCATAGGAATACGCACATTCAGCCCTAATTTATGCGTTCAGAAAAAATTCGTGACACCCCTATCTCTTCCGTGGCCGGATATGACGTAACTAACGATTGACATTATATATATTTTATTTATTTTAATTTTATTATTTTTATTATTTTTACACATCTGCTTATTACGTAATGTTTTTGATGTTTTTGATGATTATTTGAATTCTATTCATCCACCTTTGACCTACCTGAGTTATCATATTTTATAAATTTTCCTACTACTATCTGTTCACCTATCTTCCTACTATCCACTTGTACTTTTGCCTTTTTCATTTCATTGTGATTATCACTCAAATTGCCTTGATTGGTTTAACATTTTCATATAAATATTCATGTATATTAGAGTAAAGCCTGATGACGATCTAATCGAAAACAATATTGTTCGCTTATATGTGTTGTTCTAATTTACAATGGATTCGTTCTTTGTTTTCTCCCAAAATCTAATCTTCGGAATTACTCATGAAAATTAGAACAACACATATAAGCGAACAATATTGTTTTCGATTAGATCGTCATCAGGCTTTACTCTAATATACATGAATATTTATATGAAAATGTTAAACCAATCAAGGCAATTTGAGTGATAATCACAATGAAATGAAAAAGGCAAAAGTACAAGTGGATAGTAGGAAGATAGGTGAACAGATAGTAGTAGGAAAATTTATAAAATATGATAACTCAGGTAGGTCAAAGGTGGATGAATAGAATTCAAATAATCATCAAAAACATCAAAAACATTACGTAATAAGCAGATGTGTAAAAATAATAAAAATAATAAAATTAAAATAAATAAAATATATATAATGTCAATCGTTAGTTACGTCATATCCGGCCACGGAAGAGATAGGGGTGTCACGAATTTTTTCTGAACGCATAAATTAGGGCTGAATGTGCGTATTCCTATGGCTTCTGCAATGTGTAGGAGACGGGATCGAACTCCGTTGGGAAATGATGGAATTCTATTCATCCACCCTTGACCTACTTTAGTTATCATATTTTATAAATTTTCCTACTACTATCTGTTCACCTATCTTCCTACTATCCACTTGTACTTTTGCCTTTTTCATTTCATTGTGATTATCACTCAAATTGCCTTGATTGGTTTAACATTTTCATATAAATATTCATGTATATTAGAGTAAAGCCTGATGACGATCTAATCGAAAACAATATTGTTCGCTTATATGTGTTGTTCTAATTTTCACAATGGGAATCCATTGTAGACAATTTTGAGTAATATTATTGGAAGTCTCAAACCACCGGTTACGATTGTCTTGCGGACTTCAACCAGATAGTCTACATCTACCAACATAACTCAGTCCACTTGTCAGTGACTTTACGAATTTGTGCCAGGTTCTTTCAGCCTACTCCTATACCATAAAACATTGCGTCGGGGCAGTCAGTGGTTAGGCATACGTATCACATGTCCCAACAATCTCAACCGATGAACATTCACTACTTCATATATTGATCTGCCGTCTTTATCTAGTACTCATTTCCTAACGACAGTATTGTTTACTCGGTTGTCCCACGATACACCAGCAATGCTTCGAAGACGTCGATGATCGAAGACTAGTAACCTAAGAACATCTTCTACTCTTAACGGCCATGTTTCACATCCATATAGGAGAACGGAGCGAACTGTTGCGCAGTACACCCGTCCTTTGGTTAGTAGGCGGAAATCTCGTCTACGTTTTTGCTTGCGGTGGTCAGAAGACTCTGCCTTTTGTCAGCGTCTCCACCGAATAGAACTATAACGTCGGCTTATTCTCACGGTAAACGTTCAACTCCTGAAAAATCAGACGTGGAAAAAGTTATCTCTACAACGTGCCTATGACAAAGTTGAACAAGAATGGAGAGAATGGAAAACTTTGACGAACAGCACTTGAAGTAATCAGTTCCAATGGTAGTTCGCCATACGCTCTCACTCGGCCAGTAATGTTTTAGTAGAGAGCGCCTACAAGGTTAATGTACTTCTATGTTACTCCTTCCAGTGACAGACATTGCCAAAGAACCTCACAACCAACATCGTCAAATGCCGCCTTCAGGTCGAGAAATACTACTAATGTGGGACGTCTGAACGTGTGTCTATATCCTAGCATCTGATGTAGTGTGAACATCTGGTCTATACATCCAGGTCCAGGTCTGAAAACAACCTGGTTTTTTTGAGTGTGCTATTCACCAACACTAGTTAAGCGTCGGTGTATTATTGAAGCTACTTTCTTAGGCACTATTATATTGGTCAAACTGATTGTTCTGTGATTATCACAAGAAGAGTTTTGGCCTTTCTTATAGACTGGGCAATCAGTGATTGAGACCAGTTGGATGGGATCATCCCCACTTCCAGAATCCTAGTTAAGACCTCAATCAGTCTAACTGCCAACTAGTTTACATTTCTAGCAGATACCACTTTTGTTTTCACAGATTTTGGATTACATTTCAAGCTGCCTCAGACAAATACATGCTCGTTCTAGTACGTGATCTGGTTTAAACATGTATCCAGAATAAGCGGCAGTCGTCTATCGAGCCTCTCCATCGATGGCTTATTGCAATGTGATCTACTTGGGTCCAACTTTGAGACGACTTTAGGGATCGCCAGGTCAAGAGGTGTTTTTTCTTGTGCTTAAAGTTAGTGTGTGCTAGAAAAAGGCGGTTATATGAGCACAGCTGTTACAGACGGTCGCCATTGTCTGTTCTCTGAGCCGCCACACCATTAGATCCACCCAGGTGTCTTTCCTTTTCACCTAGTCTACCTACTTGACAATTAAAGTCACCAGTCATTATCATTATATCAGAGCGCCTAACTTTTTGAAGAAGGTTAGAGTGATTTCTGTAAAACTGAACTATTTTCTAATCTTAGCTGCAGTCAGTGGGACCGTTTGGTCGGACAGCACACAATCAACTTTCTAATGGGATCCAGTCTAAGAGAGCTAGTTCTGCCTTGTGACTTAATACTACAATAACAAGACCAAGTAAGCAGCGTCGGGGCTTCGAAATACACGAAGTGTTAATCGAGACGGTTCCTTATTTTTACATGGTGAGGTCGAACGAATAACGCTACAAGGATCCTGTTTGCACGTTCTCGAGATTCTAAAGTCCTAGCTAGAGAATCCTGTAGTTCTTTTTGGCACAATGTTCGAACATTGGATTCCCCATTATCTAATTTAGAGCTTAGTTTCAGGAGATCAGGAATAACGGTTCGTGTATTCAAATAGTCTGTTAGTAGTGGCAGGTGATAAGGGAATGTGAGAAGGTTTGATCATGTAGGTAAGATGGTGTAGGAAGGATTTGATTGTGACCGATTCGGTCTCGTGTGCTGTTACTGGTAAGAGGGCGGATGTCACTTCCCAGCTGCCCACAACCAGCAAGAGTATCTCTTGAGGAACCTGAAAAGGAAGTTGGATTAGTCTTGATTTTAGCGACCCGGGAGCGTGACCGTAGAGCAAAAAGGACAACTGCTTGTGGCCGGTCACGCATGACCTTTTTATGGAAATTTTTTGAGGCGTTAGCTCCGCTCTTCAGAAAGTCCTACCACCGGACATTGAAGTCTGTGGGCTAGGGTGAGGTGAGATATTTTTTAGGGTCAATCTTTTCTGAGCCCTCCCTTTAGTTGTGCGAAGGCAGCATCGCTGCAGATGCTGGTTGTCTGAGGGGACATCTTACTGCTGCCGCTCCCCTCGGCAGTGAGCAGCAAGACTTCACCCCCAAACCTTAAGTTGCTGCTTTTAGTCTTATTGTTCTGCAATCGAATTGCTTGACAAGGTGGGACCTAAAGGAACGGGTGTTGTAGCCAATATAGCTCGGTTGGGTCATCACAATAAGCAATTCCCACCACCGCTTCAAGGTAGCAGCTGCAGTCAGGGGATTTGGGTTGCACTACTACAACTATTGTTTTGGTTTAGATCATATCCATAAAGGTAAATGACTGAATGATGCATAAATACATTCAAGTGATTAGTTTCAAACCTACTATTTTTTTATATTATGTGACCAATTCTGACAGTTAACTCATGAGGTATTTTCACCTCTATACTGTCTATGACTGATTCCAAATGAGATAACTTGTCTAACTGATTTACCATTATTTAATTGGTATTGATTTCCTACTAAAGTGAGATAATGCTTATAATGGTTTAGAGCCATGGCGGGTCAAGGCGTTGGCGACACCATCCCGCAGAAAATTAACTCGCCAAAAAACGCTTACCAGAAAAAATAATTTAAACCATTCTAACTCTGCGTAAAATACGTCGATTCTGTTGGCCAGACATCATGGGCAAAAACCAACTGTGGGAGAGAACAAACCAGATTCCAGCGGAGAAAGAAATCAAAAAGAAGCGGTGGAAGTGGATTGGACGCACATCGAGGAAAGCATCACAATATAAGCTCTCACTGGGAATCCTCACAGCCACAGGAAAAGAGATAGGTCAAGGAACACATTACGCCGAGGAATGGAGACAGACATGAGAAGAGTGAAAAAAATATTTGACAGAACTGGAAAGGGAGACCCAAGACAGGGTAGGTTGGAGAATATTGGTCAGTGGCCTATGCTTCATCGGGATTAACAAGCGTGAGTAAGTAAGTAAGAACCATGACGAGAAACTAGTTGGAAAGAAACATTTCTGTGTTCAACTTGTATTCTTAGGTGTTACAATGGAAACATTTAACAGTAGTGACCATATCAAATTTGAGGCAATGCCGTTGCGCTGTTTCTACCAATGCACTGAAGATGACTTGGATGCCTGTCAAAGCAGTTCTTGCCAAGTGGTTTACTGGTAACATGACTTGTCATCGAATATGAGCTATCGACCTTGCATCATTCTTTTAGTTTATCCTCCAAAAGTTTTGTTAATAGCCAATTATTGCACAATTTCCTTTCGGTAGTTAATTTTCTCAACAACTCATGACAAGGCACCACTTCAGAAATTTCCATTATTCAATACCATTCTATTTTACTATAGACTACTATTTTTTTACGAATAAATTGACTAAAGATACGATTATACAGCTTAAATAAATGACATTGCTGAAAAAAATTTCCTTCACTGACACATTGGATCAGTTTTTCTAACTTTATACTTCAGATGTTAATTAATATTCGCTTACTACGTTGATTCCGGTTATAACTATGCCAACTAATTATGTAGTCACTGAGTATTTTCATTACAACTATGTAATCACTCATTTTATGAAGTTTGTTAATGATCATAATATCGTCTCTATATAATAATGGATAGCTTTGAAGAAATATAAATACGCATCAATTTTCAAATATGTTAAATGCCATTAATTGTATCTTCTTCTCCCTTACAATGATTTTCGGTTCAGTTTCCTATATCCATCTACATTAACTAAATTTTATTAGATTTTTGTCTCCAGTTATGTGAATCTTTGTAACTTGAAGCTGTTTGCAACTGATGAAAGAACTTGACATAAAATGCATTAGCTTAACTTTGTGCGCTCGCCTGATTAAATTAAGAATCCTTTGTTTACTTTGAAATAACTATTAGTAAAATTTAAATCATTATAGAAAGATTTTTGGATAAACTTACCTGATTTATGCATCTTTTTAGCTGAAGTAGAATTTTCCGGTGTAATACACTTTATCCTTCTGGTATTATGACTCCCACTGATTTGTTTGCTAGATTTTGAGGTGGATTGCAAATTTATTTTTCTAACATCTAATTTATTTATGTGATCTTTTCTCGATTCAAGCAATGAGTATTTAGAATTGACCGAATCACAGTGTTTTAATTTCTTCATGAAGACATGCTATTTTGGATTTTTATTTATGTATTTAATTTTAGATTCTAATGTAGTTGAATGTGAGTCGGAATCAGGGCAGCTATCAGAACTGCACAAAATAACAGTCAGAATAACAATTGTTTTATCATGGGATGAAAAAAATTTACTGTTCTATATTTGAGCTTCAGTGGTGGTAGATGTGTTTCTGTAAAGTATCGTCAAATTTTATTATTTTCAACTAAATCAAAAAAATGATTAGATGAAAAAAAATCAAAATCAGAAATATATACAGGATTGTGATAACATATGAAAGTGAGAAAAACTGGGAGTCCTGTCATTCAGTTAATAGATGGGATAGATCGACTAATAAATCAAGGGTCTGACCAAAAAAGAATTTCCCACATCGTTCAAACCATTAACCAACCAACCGCTGATCAATATATTCAAGTTACGCAAGTGAGAAACTTTTAATATGCATTGTCCGTATCACTAGTAAAAACAACCAGTTTTCGTTTGATATTGCTTTATCTCTTCTAACCGAATTTCGAGACTAGCTAAATCACATATTTTTCAAGTAGCATCTACTCCGTGAACAAATAGAGACGATAACATAATTCTGTCATTATTTAACTAGTATACAGTGACCTAGCGATCTGAAAGTGTAGATTCGAATAGATGTTATTGATGTGAACACAATTTCAGTCTGATTATTGATTGACGAAGGAGTATAAAGCCATATTCTTTGATCTTTAGTGTAGTTAACCAGGTAATTTCAAAGCGAATTAGAATATAAAAGAAATCTTTCTAGTAAGAGTTTATTTGCAGTATTAACTATTTTCGTCTACAAATTTATGCTTTTTGGGATAATAATTTCACACTTGAAAATTTAAACAATTGTTCAACACTACTTATGATATCATTGAGTAGCATCTCATAACTTCAAAAATAGTTTCGATTATTATAGTCCCATCAGAGTTCTACTTTCAGGTCACTGTGAACTAATATTCATGATTTGAATGACTGATTTGAAATTACGGTGATGTATGTTCATGAATTTTGATACACCTGCACTTGTCGCTGTGTCTGGGACAGAACATCTAGGTCGTCTGAGAAGTCCGATTCGTCTATCTGCATCCGTGCTCTCCACTACATTCTGTACTTACACTGAGATATGGAGGTTCTCACTATCCAGTCAACCACAAGAAGAAACAGAAGGCGTGAGAGTAGACAGACTTGTTTTACACCAGTTTTCACTTGAAACCTATCTTTCAGTCACTATAGATACACGACTCTGCAGTGTAGTCCGCATGAGAATTCCATACGATGGTGAAAATCTTCTCAGGTAATCCATGGTGTCGAATAAGGTTCAACAAGGCTCTCCTATCTTCTCTGTCAAATGCTTTCTCTCAGTTACGAAAGTCGATGTAGAGTGATGAGATTCTTTTAATTAAATGATCGGTTGCTCAACAATGATCTGTAGTGTGGCGATTCAGTCAGTGCATACTCAGTCCTTGTGGAATGCAGCCTGCTGATCTGGAAGTTGGGTGTCTAGTCAATCTTTCATTCTGTCAAAGACACTCAGTTGAAAACCTCTCCCGGTACTGATATTAGCCTGATACTTCCATAGTTACCAAGCATACCGAGATCTCTGTTTGACGGTATCCTGATCCTGCATCCTTCTGTCCGGTTTATTGGCACTTGTTTTTCTTCACAAATCTTGCTGAAGAGAATGTGGAGCATAGTTGCAGTTACTTTTGTGACTGACTTGAGTGCTCCAGATGGTATGTTTTCTAGCTCTTCTGCTTCAGCACTCTTGGTTTTTCGGATGATCATGTTGGTATCTTTAATTGTTGGTGGGTGGGTTAACATCAATTGGAATGTCTGTGCACATTGGTTCAATGACAGGTTTGGTGTTCATTGTGGTTGATCTGTTCAAGGGTTTTGAAAAGTTTACTCCTTGTCCTGTTTGTTTTAAAACTTGGTGATTATTTTGTCTTTTTTGTCTTTAAACAGGTGCTGTTGTTTGTTGTTTTCCTTTTCCACTTTCACAGTTTTATGTAGTTGCTTCCTATTTCCTTTTTGCAGCGTTTTTCAGTCATTGACTTATCTCCCTAATTTTTTTATTATCAGCTCTAATGCTCTTCTTCACTCGATTGTTTTCTCTTGTTCATTTGATTCGTGACTTTTCTTTCTCTTGATGTGTTCTGTTGTTGTTGATTGTTGTCTTTCTGTTTTTCGTTTTTTGATATTCTCGAGTGCATCATTAAAGATCCATTCTTTATGACGGTGCTTCTTGTAGTTCTAAGCCTTATGACCTGTTGAAGTTATTGCTTCCTGTTCTCCATGATACCTTCTTCTTCACTGAGTATATCTTTCAAAACCTGGAACTGGAGGCTGAGAGCTATATTGATTTCGTTGAGTTCACCAACATTTAGAAAAAGTCAGTATTACACTTTTGTGATGTTTGTTCTAGTTGTCGAGCACGTTTTTAGTTGCAGTTTCATCCTGACTATTATCAAGTGCAAAATTTTACAGATCAACCCTTTCAACTCATTATTCCATCAAAATTTATAAAAGGGACTAATTGCCTCAAATAAAATGACAGATTGTCAAGTTTGTTGTAAACTCACAGATTTCCAAACTGTAGGGGTTTGAGAAAAGATAGGTAATGTAATTCATTTCTGTTTATATTTCTTGCTTTTACACTATAAAGTTCGGATTGGTTCAATTATTCTGCGTAGAAGTATTAATATTGACCTTTCTAAACATGCTCCTAAATAACGTTTCCCAGAAGTACGCTTTATTTGGAGTATTTAGTCACTGAATGAAAGAAATAAACTCAAAGCAAGTAAGGTGTTTTGAGTTGTGAACTTATATTTGACCAATCCTCTTATCTTAAGAGATGTACTGAAGTTTTTCTTCAATAAATTGGTATTCCACGATCTGGAATGTCGAGTTTCAAGCATTATAATTTTGATGTCATTCAGTTTGAAGTCGGCTATCTACAGTCAGTGAATACCAGTCTTGTATTTTCTAGTCACATTGTTGACAATAACCATGATATTAATTTTTTAACCGGTACAGGAATGATCAAGCAATGACTCTGGGTCATCACTCATCGATATTTTGAGAAAGAAGTACTAAACACAGATCATTATTATGAGGTTAAACCGGCTTTCCTCCTTCTTGACACAAAACCATGGGTCTTCCCCCAATGAAATTTATAAAACTTTTTGTTTTTGTAATTAAATTGGACGACGAAAAATAACCTTCGTAATAGAATCTATAGATTAAATAAATTAACTTATTCAGCTAAAACTGACTATGTTTTAACGTGCTCACTGACATAGTCACCAACAGTCTTTGAATGTAGTTAACTTCTTTTTCTCAAAAAAGCGAAATGAATATTATGGGTTAACTAGAAGTTATCCCTAAGCAAATTTAAACAATATGAAATTAGGATTTCCACGTACAGGTTTCTTTACGTCAGTTGTAATAAATTGCACTACATAAAACAATGAAAAAGGACATCTGCGGAATAAATTCTTTCTTAAAAGAGGGTGATAAATAATTGAACTGAGTTCATTGATTCCTCAGTCACTGTGCTTTTTAAAAAGGCCAAGTCTACTGCAAGTCTTATAGTCGTACAGCGAATTGTCTTCAAACAACACAAACCTCTACAAAACGGTGATTCAACTTAAAATCGTTAAATTTCAGATGATTACTTTTTGGAAATGGTTTTTCGGAAAAGCCCCTGAATAGGTGATCAACTAAGTCAGTAGTAAGATAATTAATTACTGATTAATGAGAATGAAAATGAACTGTACAAAATCGCATGTTAACTGGATTTGACTATTTATATAATTGAACTCTGACCTGATGGCTTAATGATATCCCACTTGAGTTAAAATGGAGAGTATTGAGAGGAGAAAATTGTTTTGATAAAGTCATTTACTTAAGCTGTACATTTGTATTTGCAGCTGTTTGGTGAATGTGAGTTTAAGGAAAGATAAAAGAGATCACATAACTAAAATTATCAGAAATTTCAGGCATCAAAAGAAGATTGTGTAATGATCAAAGGGCTCGAAAAAACTATAAGTAGGAATGTACTTCTTAAGTAAGTGATTTCGTCGAAAAATAATTTCCTTGATTAAATTCTCTCTATTTTTATTTCAGTAAGATATCATTACGATAACAAGTCGGAACTCAGTGAAGTACACTTAAATTCCGTTAATATACGATATTATTGAGCAACAGGATAGTTTACTTTATTTATCGTAATTAAAGTGAGACTCTGTAGCTGTTTTTCTAGTCTATCTTGGGGTCGCGTCTAGATAAAGCATTTACAAACATAAAAATAAGCCCCCGAGTTCCTACATAAAGCTATTTTACGATAGATTCTTTGACCTATTTTACTCACTTGTTACGTTTAGCAGCATGATCAGCTACTGTTTGTAGTAACTTGATAATTTTCAATATTTCTGGCAAATTATCCTTCACCCTCAACTGGGGGGCTCTACTGATTTTCTCTATGTGTTTCTGCAAACATGTCAACTGGTAAACACAATACGGTCTAGCCCCAATCAATCACAAAGTATTAAGCAGTTTGGTCTCAGAGTAGTCTTGGCAAACTACTTTACAACAGTAGTATCTTATCATTCTGACTTACCATAGAATTCTTATAGTTTATTAGGGTAACAGAGTTCTGGTTAATAAATCGAGGTAGTGGATACTTTTATTAGAGTTTCGGTTATTTAGATAGAATACAGAGGACGTGTTATGAGTTAGCCTTACGACCACATAAGTAATTGATAGAATTAAACCAGGTATGAGAGTGAGATAGACTGATATTGGTTATAGATATCTAATTGCTTAGCATTAAATCCTTCATTTATGACAGTCTATTTGATGAAATCGTTTCCCTCGTATTATACATACAAGTAAGGTATAATTGGTCAGTTTTATTCGAAAAAGGCTTATAAGATAGCACAATATAAACAATTAGACGGTGATATATACAATACAAAAAGGAAAGCAAAACTGGAGAGCTAAAATCTTTAGTTTATTGCTTACTTCTTATTCATTATATGATGGCTACTTTGTCCATAAAAATGAGTAAAAAAAATGTATTATTGATAGAAAACAAGCCTTTTTAGTGAAATTCACTACTGAGATCAATGAAATGTCCAGACCATAAAGTCATAAGAAAGGCCTACTATTTGATTAATATGAATTTAGCGCGTCACTAGTAAGCAGATTATTTGTAAGAAAAGAGTTCATTTCAAGTGCATTCAACTTGTAGAGCTTAAGATATTATCGGTTGCTGAAAGTTGAATAATTATTGAAGTGAGATCGCTATTAAATATCAGTACATTAAATAGGGGTATAATGGCGTGCTTTTAAGCATGGTCACTGAAGTAATGTTTGCAAGTTGTCCAATATCCAATATCTTTTTCACGGGCTAGTGTAAACCAGTTTGATGCTCACATTGGGATGGTTTGGCGTGTTTAATATGGTGTACGCTATAATCAAGTCACCTCTGATTATCCTGTAGCTCAGTGGAAATAATCCCAAGAGCTGGAGTCTATCGTTGAAGGGTTTATTTTTCAACCCTATCACCCATTTTAGGTGCTCGTCTCTGCACTCGATCCAAGAGATATATGTCTCTTTTAATCAGAGGGGGTGCGATGACGTTGTGAACCTCAAAGTGTGGGCGCTCATACGTCTTAAACAGGGTTAAAAGTAATTTCAGGGTGATAGCACCAAGCTGTCTTCGCATAAAGTGAAGAGTCGCATTCGCCTTGGCTGCATCTACTACATAGTTTGGACTGGTGTGGAGGCTTTCTGTGGTTATTAAACCAAGATCGCGCTCTAAAGAGACATTAGGGAGCGGACTTCCATTGAGAGTATGGGTCGTTTGCATTATATGAGGCAGGAAATGTATGACGTGGCACTTCGGTTGGTTGAGTTTTAAACCGTTTTTCACTGCCCATTTCTCAATAGATGTAATGTCATTTTGAAGCTCAGTCGAATCTTCCTCGCTTCTAATGGACCTCCAGATCTTCGCATCGTCTGCGTAGATCAATGCCGGTGAGCTAACTGAGCCTAGCAGGTCGTTAATAAATATCAGGAAGTGGAGTGGGCCTAGGATGTTCCCCTGTGAAACTCCCGATGTGGATACTCGCCAACACGCATGCACTCTGTTTACCTTGGTGTGAAACTTTCTATTCTCAAGGTAGTTTCTGAGCCAAGATAGGATTGAGTCAGTGAAGCCAATTTCCACAACCTTTTACCCAAGCCCGGGTAAAGGAGAAGCGTTGGGGTTGGCGACTACATTACGTCAAAAACTAACTTCTCGAAAAAACGCTAATACCCACTACACGTTTACTCACAGTAAATAACATAAGAAAACTGGTTGGAAACTAAATGGTTTCCACACTCTATTTTTTACTTATTCGGCGATTATCTTATTTTATAGTGTCACTGGAACCAATGAATTTTAATATTAGGAAGATAGATAAAGGAGTCATGGAAAATCTTCTCTATGACGAATAATTTAGAGAACGTTTGATAAAAGTATGAAGCAAGAATCTTAAAAACTTTGGTCCGAATATTTGACGTAGATGTTACATAATTTATGTACTTCCCATAGCAGATCGAGGTGTAGATAATGTATAGTTAATTTTAGTAACTTTGTATCTGTCCGTGAGAAAAGATATCATCCACTGCAGTAGGGAATCTGTAATCTTGATGGACTGAAATCTGATGATTAAAAGATTGTAGGGCCCATTACTAAAAGCCTTCATGATATGAAAATTCAGGACGATCACTTGTTGCTTTGTATCGCGTATGCCGTTAAAGAAATCAGCCAGACGTAAGAGGCATAGCCTGGTTCTGCTGAAACTTCATTATAAGGGGTTAAAAAGGCCTTCCTTGAGTAATTGATCACATAATTTCTCTTTTATCACTCCCGCCATTACTCGTGAGATAAATGCGGTGATATTAGATGTTCTGAAGTTTTGGATCAAGTTTTTCGGTTTTGATTAGTATTTAGGAATAGCGAAGGCTACTTTTCAGGCTTTGTTGTATGTACCAGCCTCTAGGGATAATGTATACCTTTTGAGCATCCATGCAAGTATATTTGGTTCTGCCGTTTTGAAAAGTATAGCTGGTATGTCATTTGCAGCTGTACGTGCATTGGGTTTGACAGTTTCAGTTGCTGCGTGAATAATGCTAGGGAAAAAGTTATTGGCATTGTTGTTATTCTTGCTGATGCATTTTCCTAGATGCAATAGAGCGCAGAGGACTATTTTATGTCCAATGCCGAGAAACTTTTCGCAGACTACCACAGATGTTTTTATGATATCATAACATAACATGAATTCGGGAATGTTGCGATATGCAATGACAAGCTTCAGTTTCCGGGCGGGAATAGCTACTTACTACGCTTTATTGGAAGTACAATGTATCGAATCAACTTATGACACCAAAAATATTGGAAAGGTGTCAAATAATAGGAAGTTATTTTGGAAGTTTTCCAATGTAAAAACATATAGTTTCCGGCAAGGGCATACCTTTATGTTGGCTCTTTGTAGACTAGAACTCGATGAACCTATTGAAATGGGATGATTTTCAGTCGACTAAAATCACTAATATTGATCGATTACGTAACAATTACCGGGTTAAATTCCTCCGTAGAACCGAAATCAGAAGGATAGTTGGAGGTAGTAATTAGTGTAAATTTGTTGGCGATCTTGTGGTACCGAAATAATGCCGATATCGTGCCAAAGTATACAGGCGAGACTACCGAGGTTAAGGTCACGACCGGCAGAATGTGAGGATTTTTTGTTCAGTCAAACAAAAAGGTGCAGTAAAACAATCACTGGTACAATTCTTCTTTTGGGGAGGACGATAACACGAGTAACGTGCCATATTTGTTGCTCGAGTCGGCGTACCACGTCAGAGTGTTTTTTTATCCAGAATCTGAAGATGTCTTTCGTAGGGGTTCGGACCATAAAACACACACGTACGGCGGAACCACGTTGAGCCAAGAAACCAGAAGCGGACATAGTAACCGAGTCCGGGACCATATGTACGCTAGACATGTTCGGAACCAAAACATCGACTGAGTGCACTGAAAAGAGCGTGAGTGATCAGACCAGTTTTCTCCAAGAATAAATAAAGCCAACGGTATCAGGAGGGACATGGTCGGGGTCGTAAACACAAATCAAAGAAAACAAAAATGTTGTAGTAAGCATGTATTAAGGAGTATAATCCTAAACCAAATACGTTGCTTATTGAGGCTAGTCGTGAGTGCGTACAGGTAGATGTACTCGGCAACCAGAACTTACGACGGTAATCCCGCTCGTACCTCGTGTTTGATGGCTAGAAATTGTAATCTCATCCGAAGTCAAGAGCGGCGTGGTATGCTGATCTGGAGGTGAGACTAAAGTCTCATCGACAGACAGTGCAGATGACACATGTTGCTCAGTGGAACGTGAGAATGAGGTCTCTGATGTGTCTAACGTGGAGACAGAAGTAGATATAGAGATCCCGTCAGTAGGTATGATGAGTCTAGCACTGAATCTCGACTTATCAGTTAGTACACCCTCATCGACTTGTGCTGGCTTGAGAAACTGATAGCTGACAACCTCGATGCGCCCATGTCGATCAGCCTTGTGGGTCTATCCGTGACGGGAAATTAGGTAAAATAGGTCCTTCGTAAGGCTGTTGCGGTGGTTTACGTATCAAGTCTACTCGTGTCAAAACATGTGAACAGTTAGATAACTCTCAAGGGAGAGCGACCTGGCGATAATGTATTCGAATAGACACCGCAGGCAGTGTTTTTTTGTAGGTAAATTGTCGTTGGACGTTATTTGATGTACCAAAATTCGCCGCCCCATGGTGTGAAAGACTACCCAGGCAGAACCAATGTCGCACCATGTACAAGTTCAGCGGCGGCACATTGATGATGTGGATTACCACATAATTAATTACCGATGGAATCAACTTGGTTTAGTTAACACAACACAGAATGAATAGTCATGCACTAAAAGCACTAGCGATTCAGTACACATCTGTTTGACCTTTAAAGTTCTCGGAATTGATATTCAATGAAGTATTGGTTAGTTACAACCTGCATGAATCAAATAGAAATGCATATCGCTGTAGGAGATCGATGCCGAGTATGGTAATGGGAACAGTGATGAACGACCACAGATACGATGTTCGGTTCTTCAGGTTGACCGTAAGCTGTCGTGTACTATGGGTAGGAAAGACTGAGCAGTTCGCAGCGCGTAGTTGAATTGTTGTAGTTAGAGACTTATTGTTAACAATCAGTAAGACAGAAACTTGTGCATCTATCTCCACCAGGTACCTAGCTTTATTGAGAAAATCATGCACGTAAAATAAACGAGCAATCTGGGGTGACAGGGAAGAGACAGCTCTAAATGAAGTGACCTGCATCTCGGAGTATATTATATTATCAGTATTCTCATAGCTATCCAAAATTTCGAAACATTGTTGCAAAGTATAATATATATTGAAAGATATTAATAATAGTAGCGCAACCAGAGAAAATTGGCAGTAGATTAATTATAGACTTAGCGTAATTAGCTTTCTTTGTGAAAAACGTCAGCTCACCAGATGTTGTGGCTTGTTCGAAACATCGTGGATTACCACTTATAGTATCACAAGTCGAGGTTGACTATGTACACCACTACAGACCAGTTACGTTTCCGTCACTAAGCGTAATATCTCCATGAAGCAAGGAAAGAGAATAATATCAAATCCAGAAAAAGGAACATATTTTCTGGTGATTTCGTGGTATCGAAAGAATATCAAAATCGTGCAAGAGAAAAAGGGTGAAGTTACAATGAGCAGTATAACTAAAATTGCAGCAATACAAATGGAAAGTTTGCGCGTATATAGTGTCATAAACAAAAAGTACAGTAAAACAATCACTGGTACAATTGGTTATAATAATGAAAGTTTCCATTGAACCAGTTGCTTTCTACTGATAAAGGTTAAGTCGCCACAATACAAACATGCACACTTCTACATCACTATCATAACCATCCCATTCATAAATTAGGCAAAAAATAAAAAGAAAACTTATATTTGTTATTCTTTTTAACAAAAACATGAATATAAACCTCCTGTTGCGTGTGTGAATGCTGGGTATTTAATCTATTTTTGTAAGGAGTGTACACCTTTTTTAGTTCACTTTGTGCATGAAAATACCAGGAGTCTTCTGTCAAGGTAAATGAACAGATGGTCGAGTAATACAATCAACCCGTCTAGTTCTGGAGTATTACCGGATGAAAATCAATGCATGCTTATTATGGTATTCAGGAAACGAAGTTCTATCATCAACTGGAAACTAGATTTTTTAAGGACTTTATACTGCCATATACCGAAAAAAGTAAGGCCCCATTTTTTAAGAGTTTCGAAATTACTAGATAAATTTCCAAATTAATTTAGGATCTACTTCAACTCTTAACAGTGAATAGTGTCGAAATAAGGGAGTAGCGCAAAACTTTGGGCAATGTCACCGAAGCTTAGTCGATTGAAAAGAACTAAATATTTTTGCGGTTACTGGATTCATATTGCATTGTTTCCATTGATAATAAAAACTTCTTAAAACCATAAGCTTCCGTTTTATTACAAGCGTAGAGAGCACATAAGCAAGCTACGGTTCTTATTGGGTTTACCTGAGGCTTCATTTTTATGAGAAACTCAGTTTTAGTTTTAATCTGAAAAGTTTACGAGGCTGGGAGACCTGTATAAGTCCTATATTGATCGTTCATTTGATATAGCTTTCTCTTGAGTGCGACGACAGGTGACGCTCAAGTTACATTTTGGAGTAATGATTTTCAATCAATGAGGATTGGACAGGAAAGTAAGTAGTTAGCTGTCAGGTATTATTTTCTGTGCTTGTGAAACTTTTAAGTGAACTTGTAACTTCTCTGTTTTGGAAAGAAAAGTTAAGGAATGTTAGATGCAAACTTATAATCCAGTAATTTGAAATCTGTGATCTTGTTAATGCTCTTCGATGACCTCTGGTTTGATGGATCCAGAGTATTTCGAAAAGACCGTTATTTATGAGAACCTATACCGTTTTACTGATTGCGGTGGTAGTTATCCAGGTTTCAGTTGCATACGATAGAACGATCTAATGTTAGTGTTAAGAGCCCTGAAGTTTCGTGAAGGTCCACAGTTGTTTTGAGTCCCAAACACGCTTCAACTGAAGTCAAGCTATTCTTATTTTGACAATCCGTATCTTCACATCTGCACACGAGACCCTACTTGTTTATCAATGATTCTGTTCAGGTTCATGGAAGTTGATACACCTGCACTTGTCGCTGTGTCTGGGACAGAACATCTAGGTCGTCTGAGAAGTCCGATTCGTCTATCTGCATCCGTGCTCTCCACTACATTCTGTACTTACACTGAGATATGGAGGTTCTCACTATCCAGTCAACCACAAGAAGAAACAGAAGGCGTGAGAGTAGACAGACTTGTTTTACACCAGTTTTCACTTGAAACCTATCTGTCAGTCACTAGATACACGACTCTGCAGTGTAGTCCGCATGAGAATTCCATACGATGGTGAAAATCTTCTCAGGTAATCCATGGTGTCGAATAAGGTTCAACAAGGCTCTCCTATCTTCTCTGTCAAATGCTTTCTCTCAGTTACGAAAGTTGATGTAGAGTGATGAGATTCTTTTAATTAAATGATCGGTTGCTCAACAATGATCTGTAGTGTGGCGATTCAGTCAGTGCATACTCAGTCCTTGTGGAATGCAGCCTGCTGATCTGGAAGTTGGGTGTCTAGTCAATCTTTCATTCTGTCAAAGACACTCGGTTGAAAACTTCTCCCGGTACTGATATTAGCCTGATACTTCCATAGTTACCACGCACACCAAGATCTCTCTTCGACTGCATTTTTATCAGTTTCAAATTTGTCGGGAGTCTTATTTCTTTCAGTTCTTTTTATTCGGTATGTAATACTTGAATGACCTCGTTTTATTTGGAAGTTACTCCTTGTTCGTAGAGTGATGTCGTCTATAAACACATCATTTATCACGCAGTACTTACGGTCTTCCACTGTCGTCACTTCTTCACCTATTCCACACCGCTCTAATTTACATCGGTACTGTAAATTGTCCTTCCGGATTTTCGTTTGTAATTTTTCTATCCTAGGTTGTGGGATGAACTTCAATCTCTCTTAAAATTGGGGCTTATCATCACTTCGATGATTGGTGAGTTTCGTAGCATTTAATAATATTGATCACATTTCGTCTGTCTATCGCCTTTTTTGAAGCATTTTCAAGATTCCTAAGACCACATGTTCCTTCGTCTTACAAGTGCATTACGAAGTTCTTTAGATATCAGTAATGCAGCTTCGTGCTTGTGAAACCTTTTTACTTCATGATCATACTATAACAGCTTTAATGAAGTTGACCTTTTTATTCGAGATTTAATACAGTTTTACAACTTTTCCGAAACCAGTAACGCCCAGTGTATCTATATTTACTCCCTCCTAATCTTCTGACCCTAGCTGCCACCTTAAAGTGGTTGGCAGTGTGTCTGCCTATCTTTATGATCCATGCGAGGTATATCGGCTACAACACGTGTTCCTTTAAGTCCTACCCTGTAAAGCAGTTCGATAGCAGAACAATAAAAATAAAGGGTTTGAGGGCAATGTCTTACTCCTCGATGTAGACGGTAGTAACAGCAGTAAGATGTATTTCGTCTGTACCGTAAGTGCTTATCGTTTACCAACACTTCAGACTGTGTATAATGTTTACAGCGTACGCCCAAACTAAAAAAGAACTATTCCAATGTAAGTGTTGTCTGCTATCGGGCTATAATATACTTGGGGGACTTGATTATCTCGTCCAGCTACTAGTTTCAGACAGAGTTGTTACGTCCAGACTTTGGTACCTGAACATATAAATTAATGGTGTGCCGACTTTGATCAATTAAGATATTCCTTAACGGGAATTATGCGGTGACAAGCTGTGTAACACTCATTGGACAATCCTGAACTATTTATCATCTGAAAATAAGTTAAAGAGGTAGTTCTTGGAGAGCGTCCACAGGCTCTCAGGAAGCTGGAAAGATGTCATCCAATCACAGCCCTATTGGACATCCGGAGTTTTGTTGTGACTTAAGGTGATTGGATGATGGTGAAACATCGCTGTAAACGAACTGGATGATTTCATTCTATACAACAAACTATATATACATACGGTTTCCCATTACATTTTCATATTAACTGGAGTGAAGCTTTCTTCTGCTTCATTCCAGCTTCTGATTCGCAACCTGAGGGGCGATTTGACTAGTCTTAGTGCCGAAAGTTGAATTGCGTGGTGACAGTTCTAGTAGGAGGATTAACAGAATTGTGAGAACTACATGTAACAAATAAGGATAATACTGTTTTTCCTTAGTATATTTGAGGTCGATTGGATACCTTACCTACGTATATGCTTGTCACTACATCATGTACCGTTTTGTGCATATAATCTGTAGCGTCAAACATATGTTGTGAGCGAATCCAGATACCAGATTGACTATGCTCCCCACTAAATGTTCCACAACATCCCGCCATTATTGAAAGCAAAATAAATCCATGGTCTAAGGTCTTATTGAAGGAGACAGTAGGCATTACATGGGGAGCAGGGCATTTGGAAAAATGGCAGCAACGCGAAGAGAATGTTGCGCGCAAGAAGTCGTAGAAGTGTTTTTAGTACAGTTAAACAAAACGAGTACAAATAATGTTTATTTTTCACAAATCGTATTTTCTTCGTAGAAGCGTTCCACCACACACATAAGCATTTCCAGGTGAGAAAGAGACAAAAAAATTCGTAGCTAGCATAAATTATCCGCACATCATATGCGAGGAATGAAGACTCGTTTCGACAATTGTCCATTAAATTATGTGATATTTTGAGCCACATTGAGTTATCCAGCCGTAGGTTAACCACACAAAGCGAGTTCTTTCGAAACACATCTCCGAATATTTAGTAGCCTACCTTTTTAAAGGACTAAAGAAGTCAATCAAAAGTTAATTTTAGGAATACCTAAACGATTTTGTTCACTTCGCTTCAACAAAAGCCTGCTTTAAAATCTTACAGTCAGAAGAGTTGACCCAAATGGAATTCAAGTGACGAACCTGTATAAAGCCTTTTGCTCTCTATCAGTCCATAATTAACCTTTAGGTACAGAAATAGTATTCTCAGTAACTCATTCTTCCATGGTCTTAAACTTTCTTCCATTTCTTTCATAACCTAGGGGTTTTGCTTTGATTGGTTTTGTGTGTGTTTTGTTGTTTCTTTTATTTGACTCCTAAATTGTTAATTCCAATCCATCTCAAGTACATTGAAACTATTAATTTGCTATTATTGCAATTTATTCTATTCTTAATAGATGTTAAGTGAATAATCATCCTCACCTCAGCACCTTTCACTAGCCGATTATTATATAACTGCCTCTCAATATTTGATTTTCATAAACGATTCATGGCATGATACAGTTTCAAATTTATTTTATTATTATTATTATTATTATAACAATTTCACACCATTCTATTTTAGTACTGACTATTACTTTAACAAATAAAATTAATTGTATATACGACTGTTCAGCTTAAGTAAATAAAATTGTCAAAATGTTTTTCTCGTTTAATTGACGTTACTTTTATTCATTGCCGTAATGAGACTCTTACATTATTGTTGGCCCAGAAGTGTGCTTTATTGTGTAAGTCTAAGTAGTTAAAATCTCACCTTATATCTTTTTTAATAAATTCATACAATATATTATAAATCAAGACGAATAAATTCGAAACAAAATTATTCAATAATTTGAATAAATTAATTACAGAAATGTGGACAGTGCTTCATACACAGTTATTAACTACACTAGATGTATTGGAAAAGCATGTTATTTACTATATCGTTAAAATAAAATTATGTTTAGACAAAAAAATACCAAATCCATTTAGTTATTAATTTTTTAACATTGATCTGTTTATCAAGTTGAAAATATCCTTTCAGAAAATAGCAGACTACAGTGGGATGAAGTACAAAAGTACTTAAAGGCAGTAATAGAATGGGATTCATGAGAAGCTGAGGATAAAATCTTTAATTAAGGTTACTTTATATATCATAGCAACTGGAAAAACCATTGTCGTTTTTTAAATAGATGAGATAGTTTGATTCAATAAAGTGGATTACATAAAATTGAAATATTCGTATCTTTCATAAGCCAGTGTTTTTTCATTATTATCATGTATATTCAAATGACCAAGAGTTGACAAATCTCCATCCTTTTTTACTTGGATATACCAGTCGACAAACTCTACTCCCAACTTGTTTACAAGTATTTTGTCATCCATAAGACACTGTAGAGCCTGCTGAATTGTACTAGGAAGTATCTTACAGTCATTAGTTTGACCATTTTCTAGTTTTAAACCTGAAGGAGGAGGTTGTATTTGACGTTCCAAGCCATCTAGTCCAGCAGCTACTGTGGCAGCAAGCACATGGTAAGGACAGGATGCGGACGATGGTATACGATTTTCAATGTATGTTCGTTTCTCATTGAAGTTTTTTACACGTACTGATATATACCTGTCATGAAAATCCCAGCTCACACACGAAGGAGCAAGACGCTTATGCAGCCTTCTATAGCAGTTTACTGTTGGACAAGAAACAGCTAACATAGCTGGCAAATGTTCCAGGATTCCCCCGATCCAGTGACGAGCTACAGTAGACAACTTATCAGGAACTGAAATGGCGAAAAAGGCAGACATTAGTCTAAATTTCAATAATAATGGTGAGCATATATTTTTTTGAGAACAAACTATTGTCAAATGAAAGAAGTACATTTCCAAAAAAATAATCGTTATACAAGGCAATTATTTAGTGGTGTATATTTTAAGTAAACTGAGATATTTGCGAAATCAATCAATCGAAACTCACCTTTATCGTCATAAAACGCGTTTCGATTACTATCAGCATACCATAGAGAATGGTTGTAATGGCACCCACTAGAGCTGGAATCCAGTAATGGTGTAGTCATGAATGAAATCTCCATTCCGTGTTTGGCACCGATTTCTTTAACAGCCTGTTTCAGAATAAAATAATTATCTGCAGCAGTCAATCCCCAAGTTGGTATTAACGGGCATTCCAACTGTCCTTCTCCATCTTCATTGCTGTAATCTTGTACATAGATCCCCGCTAACTGCATATTGTAGTCAATGTCCGCAAAATAGTTTTCATACACAGACAACAAACTTGTTCTGTACATGTCTGAGAAATTTGTCCAAGGGATTGGCTTTTTAAGGTCGACAAGCTGCGTAATATCACCCGGCTTCGGTTTTAAACAAGACGTTTCATAACTTCCCTTTACAAAAGCTCGAAACTCTGGTTCAAAAGCTGAATATAAACGTAGATTATATTTATCCTCCAACTCTCTGATAAGCTTCTGAGCAACAAATCTTGGGTTGGCACACATTGGCTGGTTATTAGGCCAATACATATCACATAAAATGGAACAAAATGAATATTTACTGCCTTCTCGTTTTGCTCTTGAAAACATTTCGGTATCCTTTTGTGGGTGAGGATAATTCTTTTGTGAAATCCAGTGACATGGATGTAGCGTGGAAAAATCTGGTTTCAAAATACTGTTTATATGTTTCTTTTCAACTATTTCTGGGATACTGATAATCTAAATATGAAGACAGCTCAAAATTATTGTGACTCTGATGGATTTTCACAAAATGAAAACAGAACGAGATACACTTTTATCGAAATGAATGATTAGAAAATTTGCAGAAAACAAAGTAAATTGTTAAATCTGGATGAGAAAATATGAGCTTCTGGAGGTCTGCTACAAAATGAGAAGCACTTTACAACTGTGGATTAGTGGTTTCTGAAATACTGCTTAAACCCTAATTCCAATTTTTAAAAAAAATATCTCGATCAGTTAATGGAATAGAAAAGGCTATTAAATGTCTATTAATGGCTTGTTTAGTTCTTATGGAAATTGTAATTGACCTAAAAAGCTGATCGATAGCTTATCATACGGTAAAAGGTTAAAAATAATTTGTTTACCGTTCTGAAGTACCACTCAACCTTGTCATCAATAGTACTTGGATGAACTATATCTGTTGTATGAACTATATGCATAGTAAATTCCTATTCAGTAGTCAGTTGTGACCTATCAGTCACAACTCACCACATTTAATTCAAATAAAAATTTAAATGATGGAAACCGACAATTACAATGTTAGATATGATTAAAAGGATAGAACAAAACTACCGTTATGAAAGAGATAAAATTGCCTAGTTAAATATAATAATTCAAAATACTTTCTAGCTAATGAAACGAATATATTATTGTATTTTATTTTTCTGTTCCTTTATTCGAGTCGATTGCAGTCTTATTCTTTGTTCTCACAATACTTATTCATATAATTGTAGTGGAACGCTTCCACGAAGAAAATAAGATTTGTGAAAAGTAAACATTATTGTACTCGTTTTGTTTAACTGTACCAAAAATTCTTCTTCTTCTTCTTGAGCGCAACGTTCTCTTCGCGTTGCTGCCATTTTTCCAAATGCCCTGCTCCCCATGTAATGCCAACGTTCTCCTTCAATAAAATACTCAACCATGGATTTATTTTGATTGAAATGACGGCGGGATATTATGGAACATTTAGAGGTGAGCACAGTCAATCTGGTATCTTGACTGGCTCACTACATAGTCTTAATTACTTCTGAATTTAGCGAAAGTTTATATGAACAACAGAAACAAAACTGCGTCCTAAGTTGCCATCTTTCAGCAAAGTAATAGTCACAATCGTCCAGCGACTGGTTTTGAAAGTGATAACAAGTTCTAAATATAGCCATATATTATCTAGTTCATGGGTATTTCTATTGAATACAAAACTTAAAGCCATAGAGCTTAGGGATCTGAACTTTTTTGAGTTTTCAGGTCAATATTCTGTCCTAGACGTTTTAAACCATGAAAAATATTTAAGTGTCCAATGAAGTTTGTCCAACCATTAGCTTAAACTGTACTATACATGAGATGTATGTATTATCAAAAAACTCTGATCCATCTTTACTTACCTCAAATCTAGGTCCAAATGCAATGGTCCCTGAATAAATTTCTACCTCGTCCATTGCCAACTTTTTAGCAAAGCGTCTGGGTAACAACTTACTCAGATGAATTCCATTTATATCCGGAAGACTAAGTCTAATGAAGTCATATTTCTCGACATTTTTGATGAATGCTTTCGCTTCATCCGATACATCCACTTTATTTTCTGATTTCATAATAAATTTGTTAAATTCTGATCTTGTCTAATAATAAGGAAGGTAAAATGTACTCTTTGAATACAAATCTATTCATTGGTAAAATTTTGGTCAAAATTTATTCGTTAAGTAAAAAGCTATGACAAAATGGTTAAATTATGAATGTTAGATAAATTCAGATATGATTCTAGAAAAATAATGTAGATTGGAGTAGCTAGATCTGTATTATGAACTACATGCCGCAGATTCTTGAAATTATGTAATTTTGGGTAAATTTCATGACGTTTCTTCAGTTCAAGCTATAAACATAAACATTTTACACTATTTTTACAATGATTCAAACCCTGAACATAAATAAATCACTGATTACTCAGTAAACATTCTCACAATTCAAATAATGAAAAGACTAGAGATTCTTAACAGAAAATGTCCAACTTCTAAGTCATTTATGAGCTGTTCTATTAGTAATTTGTAAAATATCATAATTTATTATGACCAAGTAATTAGTAAGTAATAAAACGATCCGTACAACAGTGATTTCTTATCGATGACGAGTTCAGTACAACAAAAGAATATTTCAAATAATTATCTAAGCATGTAAAGAATCGAAACCAGATAGCTAAGAAAAACGTTTACTAGACGTTCATCTATGAGATTCCATCTCTTTGTCAACTGGTAAGACCTGTTTTTTGGAGCGAAAATCATAATCATCAGAAACACATTTATTACATTATGATGAAGAGAGGTCACTTTCAGTTCACATTACTACAAAATTAAAAGAACAATGCACCAGATGATCTATAAAAATGGAGTCGACAGATATTTGAAATAATAATCTCTTTATCTAAGTTGTCTAGGTTGTATAAAATGGACGTTTAAAATAATGGATATAACAGAATAGCCGTTATTGTGTCATCTTTCTTAATAGTCACATGGAAAAACGTACGGTTTACATAAGTGAGCAGCGATAATGTAAACGACGTCAAAGAAATAAACGCATGAATGTTGAAAGATATCTTGCTCAAACATTGTAATTTTTTTAACTTATGTTTGCAAGGCACCACACATGACAGTGACTAGAAAACATAGTAATCATGGGATGTGTGAAAACTCGCTTAAAAATCTAGGAAAACTCTGTTTTATTTAAAAAAGCATTATGTATATAAAGACCAGGTTTACATAAACTGAATGAAACCCAAGTAATTTGCCCTAAATGACTGATAAATAATTCACAACAAAATGTTCAGCCTACATTTTAAACAATATAGGACTAAGTTTGTTATCGTTTTGCACAAGGTTATTCCAAAAAAAAAAACATCCTAAAAGTTCATCGCAGTAAATGTAGGTTAGTTCATACAGCAGCAACATAATACAAATAATTTTGGGTCATTCAAAAGTTTATATGCAAGGTGTAAGTAGTTTGAAAAATTAAAAGTATTAGATCTGTTGTGATTGGAACACAGAGTATATTATCGAATTGATAATCAAGAAATAAGTAGTAATATGTCAGCTCCTTTAAATGTTTCACACTGCAGCAACGTAGCCACCCTATTAAGAATATTTCAACATCTTCACTTCATCTAGCTGGAAATCCTTTCAAAGGATAGTTAAACATAAAGTCGGGCTTAGGTTTAAATCTTCCATTCTCTATGTACATTATTGACAACAGCAGTAAATTCCACTAAAATGAAATCATAATATGAAGTTGTGCAGTTAATGTATTTGATGTATTTAACGAAATATATTCCACTATCTGAGTCATTCTTTAGTTACATCTAACAGAATAAATAGCTACTCTATAGTGGCAAGGTAATGTTGAGTGGGATGAATAAAGGTAAACACTTAAAGATGGCCTATAACCATTCAGTTAATCTAAAGTCATAAGTTAACTATTACTTATTTCTTTATCACAGAACAGATAACAACAACGTTCCAACAAACAAATAATTATATCTATGAGAAAGGAAATGGTTTGATTGACGAATTATAAACCGATATTTTTAAATTAATAGGCGAAATGTAAAAATTACTATAGAATCAGTAGAATATTTCTTTTTAACAATAATGGCTATCCCTAGGCTATTTTTCAAGATATTTAAACACAATGTGTTCATTTATCAAAAATTTAGGCTCTATAACGATTATGGGTTAATGGATTTACGACTACTAATATTTTCTCAGACGATAAATGGGACTTATATCAATCAAAATTTTTGATAAATTGTAGCGGTTTCGAAAACAAAACCTTACAGCTTATGAGCAATGAAAATCAAGTATGTTCATTACATGAGTGGTTTTACTTGAAATAATACAGGAAAATATTTCAATACCATTTGAAAAACTAAGTAAAAATATTGTATTATATAGAATAGATAGAATGTGGCTAGCAGTGGAATCCAGAAACGCACGTTTCGTCCAAGTCTGATCGAATTTCCGTCAAAATATCAACAACGGAGTAATTCAAATCATTTCAAATTGAATCATAATACTGTAGTCCAATTGTTCTAGATAATTACTGTATAAATAAAATTCAAGCTTCACCTCACATTTAAACAATCATCATAAAGTAATCAAATACATGAACAACTTATATTCTGCTCTTCACAAACATTTTAATTCAAACTTTTCACAAATATTTATGTTTAACAATTGTTCGGCTTCTAATTTTCAGTAGTTTTCGAAAATAAAACACCTGTCTTTTACACAGTTCTTTCGAGTCATGTTTAAAAATTTAACATCAGTTTTCTGAAAAAGGAATTCTCTCTTTGAATAAAATTCGCTTACTAATGAAAAGCGAGAAATAGCTGGAAATGAAACACAATTTGCTGAATAAATGTATCTAAACAAAAGTCTAATGATGATATCCGCAGCAGTCACTCATAATTAGAATTAGAATTACAAGTCCTCTTTAATAAGAAGCCATATGGAGTTATATGGATACTTGTGAGACAAGTACCACTTAAAAGAACTGCTATCACTTGCAGCCATGAGAAAAATATACAAAAAGTAGTTAATTTTGACAAAAGATTATGAAAACTTCTATTCGGAATGATCATAACAAAAAAATGAATATTCTGTGAGAGTGTATTTGTTCTGCTAGCGATATTGACGAAAGATTTGCAGTAAATGTAGAGGATACACTTAAATTATTTTACCCGCCATTTACTATTCAGTTTACTGAAGCATATAAAACACGGTAAGAATTGACGACTACTTTGCTCAAAATCTATCAAAACGTTTGTCTGTTTAAATTTAAGTAAATTTTATCTTAAAAACAAATTTAGTTCAATTGAACGATAGTTTTCAAAATCATACAAACTTTTAAAAAAGAATCTGAGGCACAATTTATTCGGCAACACAATGAACAAACGTTAGTTTCTTGAACTACGTGAATAGAAAACTAACCTCTTTCATACTTTAGTTCACCCAACACATACAACCAACTGAAGAACAGATCGGAACTTATGCTCATAAAACTGGTTAATTACTCAGAAAGTATAATAATTTTAAATAGTTAAATGAGAAGAGTTTTGACACAAAACAAGTTAAATATACATGATAGTCTAATATTTATTGTTATGATCTACCATTACTCTTTGTTGCACATACTTATTATATGCAAAACGATGTACTAATCATACAGTATGAAACCGAAAAATAAAAATTATTACATAAAACACAGTGATTAGATTTCAGGTTTCAATCAAAAACGAATTCATAAACTATAAAAATTATATGCATAGCTGTGCATACCATGCTGAACTTCAAGCTCTCAAAACTACTAAACTTATTGATGTGAAATACGAAAACCTGAACAGACGGATATTTATGTTAGATTCGACATAGTTCATTGGAAAAAGTACAGCTCAACCAGATACAAAATCTATTAGTAACCGTGATGGCTTCTTTGTTACATACTGCATATAAATCAAAGATTTTATGTTCAACAGAATATATGTATTATGTATTTCTAAAGTTATGAAAATAAATGTACACTATGTTGTGAATAGCAATCTTCATTAAACTTGAAATAGATTTTTATGTACAACTATCATTTAAACGTTCATCTTTAACTTCTATTCCTTGAGTTAAATAGTCAAGTAATAAATTATATGGAAAGCATAGCGCTGGTTAACTTGGCGTATTTTGTTTAGTTACAAATGAGAAAAGTGTGATTCATTTGTTTTCGTAAACGGCATACTCCACACTTGTTTATTTTAAAACAAAGTATCGATCAGAGAATACAGAGAAAATTTTATAAGCAAACTCCTGTAAAATTCCCTCAATGATGAACACTAATATCCACATCTACCAACACGTGTTCTATGGTAAAAAAACCAATTTCGACTTTTCTCTGAAAATCTATATCTTACTCATCAGTTCAGTGGATTCACATCAACTAAGAGACTTTATTCTAGCCAGTGTAGTTACACATTATTACTGATCAAGTATGCTGAAATTTATTGCTCAAATACATGACAACAATATCTATGCACGTATTATGAAGATGAAACAATTAAATTTAAAAATCGTCTCATTCACACTCACCCACTCCATCATTGGTTAACGTAAATTGAGACTGAATTATTTTTAATATGATGTGCTGTGATATTGTCAAAGAGCGTATCAGTTAGTTAATAGACTGAGGTAATAAGTTGGGCAAATTTTTAGTATGATAGTTTATTCGAGCGGACATATATATATATATATATATATATATATATATATATATATATATATATATATATATATATATATATTGAAAAAATAACCAATCACAGTTTAATATTCTTGTTATGCATTGATAATATGATTGTTTAGATTTCATTTTGTTGGCAAAACAATCAAGCGGATTTATATTCTCTATAATATGTTGTACTTTTCTGTTGAATTAAGGAATATTTTTAAGCTGAGAAGAGATACCCTCAATATTTTCTGGAAAAATGATCGCATTTCATAAATGATGTTTTGGTCAACTTGGGAACAATTTATTTATTTGACTCAGTGAGTCAGCTTTAAAAAGTGGGGTATTTAAGGAACTTTTTTATTTTAATCGATTATGTCGTGACGTATCTGAATTTCGGAAATATTTCATGAAAAATAAGCAATTGGGAAGAAGTGGAAAGGAAGGCTTAAAACAAAGTTGGTTGAGGAGTCCATTAGGGCGTAATAGGTATAAGTAAGTGACTAATCAGCTACGACAAGCAGTGATAACTTCAACACGTATTGATTTTAAGCGGAAAAATGTATAGAGTGATAGGATTTTACATCTGTAGGCTGGTTTGTTGGTTCTAGATAATGTGAAAATTTTACACTTGTAACTTACATTTTGCCATATCTGATATTAATTAGCAGCAAGAAAAACACTTGGACCTAGTAGATGGCATTCTTTCAGCCCTTCCCATGTACTCGTATATTCATAATCATAAATACATTCGGAGGTGACCTCAGAAGAATAATAATCCACTTTAACCAGAAAAATAAATCAAAACATTTTAACTCTGCCCTGGCAGTTGGAGGAAAAATCATGACATCTTGTGATGAGAGTCGAGTTTCCTCGGAAGTCAAGAGGCCGATGCCTCTTCTCAGTACCAGAGCAACCATTCTTTTAGGTACATGGAACGTTCGGACATTGTGGGAAACTGGAAGACCATTTCAAGTTGCTGCAGAAACGAAAAGATACAACCTCGAGGTGTTCGGTATCAGCGGAACGCATTGGACACAGGTAGGACAGCTGAGACTAGCTTCAGGGGAACTGCTGTTATACTCTGATCATGAACAGGGAAACGCTTCACATACACAAGGAGTTGCACTGATGCTGTCCAAACAAGCACAAAAGGCACTGATAAGATAGGAATCTCATGGACCCAGGATCATCAAAGCATCCTTCAAAACAAAGAAAGAGGACATTACAATCAACGTCATCCAATGTTATGCACCTACCAATGACTACAATGACGACGTTAAAGATCAATTCTACGAAAGGCTGCAGTCAATCGTCGATAGATGCTCAACAAAGGATTTGACCTGAATGCCAAGGTTGGCATGGACAACACTGGATATGAAAACATCATGGGACGAGATGGACTTGGAGAAAGGAACGAAAATGGTGAGAGATTTGAAAACACATGTGCCTTCAACAAACTGGTCACCGGCGGCACAATATTCCCTCACAAGCGCATACACAAAGTTACATGGATTTCACCGGATCAAACTACTCAGAACCAAATCGACCATATCTGTATCAATAAAAAGTTCAGAAGGACTATGAAGGATGTGAGAACCAAGAGAGGAGCTGACATAGCCTCAGATCACCACTTGCTGGTCGCCAAAATGAAACTGAAACTAAAGAAGCACTGGAAAACGGGGAGGACGGCATCACAGAAGTTTAATACGGCCTTTCTGCGGTATACCACAAAACTCAACGAATTCAAGATAGCCCTCAACAATAGGTTCCAGGCCTTTCAGGATCTACTCAATGGAGAGGACGCAATATTGGAGAACTATTGAAAAGCGATTCATATTCTTAAATACATTCGGGGTCGACATCAGAATAATAATAATAATAATTTAGGAAACATCTTGTGTTATGGATCGAAAATGGCTTAGCTTCAGTTAAGCTTCTGTTTAGAGTTGCTTAGTTCTTTAATCGATGTTACCTGAAATCTCCACACATTTGAATGCACGATAACTTAAAGAAAATTTTTTTCTGTTAAGAGTTGCTTCTTTGGAACTGTTCGTGATCATTTAATAATCCTTCATCACAAATTTCTTTTGTCATCCATTTTTGTAAGGCACTTTTCAATGAATGGCATTTCTTTTTGCCTTTTGCCGACTGAACTCCACCTTCTAGGCCTATTCAAAAGGATAATATTCCAAGAAACTTGAATTTTTGATTATCCTTCAGTGATCAAAAGTACTATGTGAGTTTTCCGATTATTCAGTATTATGCTCCATTTGTCCTTCATAATAACTCTGAGATAATAAAATCAATACATCTCAATGTACTTTATGAGATGTTTTCAAAAGGCCGTCAATTTCCTAGGTATACTGTTATTTATTTATTTGTTTTCCACATGCTTAATCCTATATTAAGTTTCTAATTATCCTCACAGTGACCCATGTGTTCTCGCAGGATTTTGAACTGATTATTTAAGGACAAGTTAACGTGATATACTCTCCTTGAAACACTGTATTTTTTATGAAATTTAGAAAAAAAACAACTTATTAAAAGAGTACCATGTTGATTTTTGTTTTCTGTTTTTTATAATCAAACACAACGGTTTTCTGTAACTGTTTAAGAGGTATGCTTAACTAGGTGTATATCTGGGATATTTGTAAATAGTGATGATTACTTGACACAGTATTTCATGCTAAATTCAAAATTCGAAATACGATACTTCCAAGAATCAGTAATCAAGTTCACCAGTTAATCCAATTACTTTATTAGGTTCGTTGATAGTAAACAGAAATTAGATGATTGAGCCCTATTTTCATGACCACAGTCTCACTTAAGATTAATAAATAAAAAGGTCAATTGAGTTTGACTTTATTTATGTTGTATTTCCATATAAAAAAAATCTGACGAAACGAAAATCTTAACCTTCAGACTGAAAAAGTGCACTAAGTAAAGTGGGAATATTTCAACTATCCAAGTAATTTTATTATAAGCAAATATTTACATTCATATCATGAACAGTCAACAAGTTGTGAACAGATTGCCGCATATAGTATGAGTCTGCTTAGTACTCCCACTTGAATGACCACAGATTTCGCATTAATGTGATGGTTAAAATTATCCACTGTAATAACTCAAACTATCTATCATAACTGAAACATTCGTTTATTTAGTTCCTACAATGTTAGTGTGGTGTTTGAATTAACTAGTGACTTCTTGTTGTTGTTGAATGCTTGATTTCGAATTCTAAATACAGCACATTCTTTCGTGCTTATCTAGTAGTTCTTGATTCACATACTTCTAATCATCATAGTTAGGCAGGTCAGTTGAAGGATAGTAAGACTAAAACGACAATTTAAAGTTCAAAGAAGTCTACTGAATGTAGGTGGACGTGATGTAAGTGAATTGTTTCGCTCAGCATTTAAAGCAATCCCACATTTTCACAGGATCGGCCCTAAATTAAGACATCTCAATGACTTCTGTTTATTAGGTATTTTAAAGCATGGCGCTTATATGTCAAAAATGTCTTACAACATGTCACTGCATGACCCGCCTAGAGTGATTTCCCACTGTAATCGATGGTCATTCTATAAGGTTAATAAGAAAAGCACTTAAACAATGGGGGCAATCAGGAAATAATTACTATCCTCTTAAGTTTAGTAGCGTCCAAGATCTCTTGTTCGAACGTCGAAACTTTTTTCACCCTAGTACTCGATCTATTCCCACTATCTTCACTTCTCCTATGACTTTATTTTTATCTTCAAAAAGCTCATATAACATGAAAGTGCAGACATTTACTTGACCCCATCTAGTCACTATGATGTCGTCTGACTTTTTTCATTATCTACAAAAGTATCAATCTACGAAACAATAAACATGATAAATAAACATTACGAATTATTTCCTTCGCCTAAAAATGAGTTGATAAAATTACTACTACTATCAGTCAGTTAGTTACAACGTAGAATTTCGTACCTAAGTACATCAGTTCAGGTTGTCGTATCACATTAGCGCATAGAGATCGAATTGTCAATTCAGACCCAATAGTAGTAGAGGTAGTAGAAGTATTAACCTTTTGTAACGCTCACTAAATAATTTCCAGCAAATTCCTAATGCTTAGTATTCTCTGACAACAACACACTCGACAATTCACAAAATCAGAACACCGTGGAACAGGAAAAGATTATATTCCAAATAGCAAGGTTAAATGGAAATAAGAAGCCAAAGGCGAAGGCTACATAGATACAAAGTTAGTATCTATATAAAATAACATCAGAAGCCTCTGCAATGTAATCCGTGTGATTGACTAGCGCTGACCGGATTAGATTCAACCAGTCAGCATGCAGCTAATGACACGAGAATTTTCTAGCCTGCTCTTTAAGTGTAGGCCAGGCGCTGATTGGATAGGAGATCAGCCAATCAGCGCGCATCTAATTCACTCATGCTGTAATCCATTTATGTCCTACTAACGCCTCCCCTTTGAGCAGATTCGTAGGATCTGGTGTTAGAGTCCGACTGCTTCCTGGGTGCCTTGCCACCCGTACTCTTACAAGCCGCCTGCTTTGTAGGAGCCATATCTGTGAACAGCCGTCGACTGGACTGCTTCCGCATCGATGAGTTTTGTTGAGGCTCAAGAGCAGCATATGGTGCAGGGCGTCTCGGACGTAAAAGAGGTTTGGCATCTGATTTCACTGGTAAGTGAGCTTCCATCTTGGTACAGCGGCCAAGGTTATTCTGCAAAACAGAGCCTGTCTTCCTCTTCATTTTATCTTTAAACCTTTCACCTTTGGCTTCCTATTTCCATTTAACCTTGCTATTTGGAATATAATCTTTTCCTGTTCCACCGTGTTCTAATTTTGAGACTTGTCAAGTGTATTGTTGTCAGAGAATACTTAGCAATAGGAATTAGCTGGGAATTATTAAGAGAGCGTTATAACTTAGCCGTAATCGAAGAGATTTGGGTTAGAAGATATTATTAAAGAAGTATAATCAAGTGAAATATACTTAAAAAGTAAAAGATAAAGATGATGAGGAACTCCAAAGGTTAGGACTTGTGAGAACACAAATAATGAATGCACCTGAGGTATTGTAAACGGTTTTGAGCCATATCATTGTGGGTCTCTAACCACCGATTACTATCATCTCGCGGACCCCAACCGGGTAGTTGACACCTACCGACACGACTCAGTCCAGTTGTCAACGACTTCATGGATTTGTGCTGTTTTTTGTTCTGGCCGCCCCTAGATTTCGCCCAACCTATTCCTACACCACAAAACAGCTCGAAGAAGCAGTCGGTGGCTAGGCATACGTAACACATGACCCGACCACCTCAACTGATGGAGTTTCAATACTTCACTTACTGATCTGCCATCCTTACCTAACAACTGGATTGCTTACTTGATTGTCCCATGATACACAAGCAATTCTCCGAAGATACTTATGATATAAAACCAGTAACCGACAAATATCTTCTACTCCGAATAGCTATGTTTCACAGCCATAAGGTAGGGCTGGGCTAACTGCTGCACACTAGACTCATCCTTTGATTAGCAGAGAGATATCTCGCCTACGCCACATGTGACGCAGGTTATCAAAAGCCAATCGAGCCTTCTATTTCTGTGCTGAGATTTCGTCAGTCACCAGCCCGTCAGCACTGATGAGACTCTCCAGATAAGTGAAGCGGTCAACACTCTCAACTGCTCCACTCCTTATCACTAGTTCAGGTACCGATGCAACCCAATCTTGAAGGAACATTTTATGTTTCGACGGAAAGAATCAAATCCCGAAGTGCTTGCATTGTTGCTTAGGTTAGTCAGGAGACACTGCATCTCGTCAGCGCCTTCACAAAACTTAACTAAGCATTCGGTATAATCTTACCAGCAGATTCACTTGTTGACTTAATGCTCAACTCCTGAAAGCACTGGACGGCCGTTTCGTCCTGGTATAGGACCCATCAGCAGCGCTTCCAGGTTTCTAATAGTGGTCTAAATATGATTGAATGATGATTTCAATATGCAAAAAACACTAGTCTCCATAACTCTAATTGAAAAATAGTAAAATATGCTGACTAGTGACTAGATTCGTGAGGAAATTCTCAGAGTTCCAGTGAGAAGACGTGACCAGTGGAGTTCAGCCCTGTCGGGTGTAGGCAGTAGCTACCGAAATCTGTAGATCGATCAGAGTTAGACATTGACGCGATTGCATGCCAGCCCAGTGGTCAGGAAGTTAGGCGTTCGCGCGCAAGACAGAAGGTTCTGGGTTCTAGTCCTGTGAAAATGTGGTCTACACAGCCGCGTCCAAGTCTGCTCTTCAAGAGCTCCAGTTAGGCTTCTAACTATGATCGAGGCTATATTAAGTAGACTAATTCCCCTGTGACTGTCACAAGGAGACTTTCGTCCTTTCTTAATTATTCGAACAATAAGGAAGTGAGACCAGTTGGATGGGATTACACCCCGTTTCAAGATTCTACCTAAGATCTCAGTCAATCTAACTGCTGAAACTGGACCACCATCCTTAGGAATCTCACGGGTCAGTCTATCAGGACCCTCTTCCATCACTCGCTTCAGATTCCCTAAAGCTTTATCAACGTCATAAAGAGTCGAACGACTTATGGCGATCTATTAAAGGACTACAGCAACTCTAAACAGGATCTTAACTGCAGCTCAATCATTTTCGATCCATAACACAAGGTGTTTCCTAAATGAATCAAACTTACTTACTTACTTACTCCTGTTACCCCCAATGGAGCATAGGCGGCTCACCAGTTTTCTCCGATCAACTCTGTCCTGGGCTTCACATTCTATTTCTTTCCAGTTTTTGTGAATTATTCTCATGTCTTTCTCTGTTTCTCCGCGTTATGTAATCCTTGGTCCTCCTATTTTCCTTTGACCTTCAGGATTCTATGTGAGGGCTTGTCTTGTGACGCAGTTCACTGCTTTTTGCAGTATGTGTCCTATCCCCACTAGAATCGGGTTTGTTCTCTCTCACAGTAGGTTGTTGCTGATGGTGTCTGGCCAACGAATCCGAAGTATTTTGAGTAGACAACTATTAATAAACACTTGTTATCTTCTGGATGATGGCTTCGGTAGTTCTCCAAATTTTCGCTCCATACAGTAGAACTGTCTTGACATTTGTATTGAAAATCCTGATTTTTGTTTTGGTTGATATTTGTCTGGACTTCCAAATATTTTTCACTTGTAAAAATGCAGCCCTTGCTTTGCCAATCCGCGCTCTCACATCTGCATCGGATCCACCTTGGTTGTCGATGATCCTGCCAAGATATGTAAAGGTGTTAACGTCCTCCAGGGCATCTCCGTCAGAAGTGATTTGGTTGGTGCATGTTGTGTTGCATCGGAGAATTTTGCTTTTTCCTTTATGTATGTTGAGACCTACTGCTGCAGAGGCTGCTGCTACACTGGTCGTCTTCTCTTGCATGTGTTGTTGCGTGTGCGATAGAAGAGCCAAGTCATCTGCGAAATCCAGATCGTACAGCTCCGTCCTAGCTGTTCAATGAATACCATGCTTCCCTCCAGATGTGGACGTCTTCATAATTCGGTCGGTCATCAGAAGAAAGAGAAAGGGTGAGAGTAAGCAACCTGGCCTGACACCGGTCTTCACTTCAAATGAGTATGTCAGCTGACCTCCGTGCACGATTCTGCAGTTAAATCCATCGTAAGAATTCCGTTTGATGTTGACTATCTTCTCAGGCACACCGTAGTGTTGAAGAAGCCTCCAGAGTGTTTTCCTGTCCACGTTGTCGAATGCCTTCTCGTAGTCGATGAGGTTGATGTAGAGTGGTGAGTTCCATTCTATTGATTGTTCCACAATGATCCGTAATGTAGCAATTTGGTCAGTACACGATCGATGCTTACGAAATCCAGCCTGTTGATCTCGAAGTTGGGCGTCTACAAAATCATTCATTCTGTTCAACAACACTCTGTTGAAGACTTTGCCTGGTATTGAAAGAAGAGTGATGCCTCTGTAGTTTTCATACTTGCTGAGATCGCCTTTCTTTGGTATTTAGATGAGGTCTCCATCTTTCCAGTCTGATGGTACTTGTTCCTCGTCCCAAATCTTCTTGAAGAGAATTTGAAATATTTTCGCGGTTGCTTCCATGTCTGCTTTCTTTGCCTCTGCTGGAATGTTGTCTGGTCCTGCTTCTTTGCCGCTCTTGATTTGTCTGATGTCCAGGCTGATCTCTTCAATTGTAGGTACGCCAACATCGATGGGTAGGTCCGTAGATGCTGCTTCGATGTTGGGTGTGTTCAGCGGAGCTGATCCATTCAAGAGTTCCTGAAAGTGCTCTAACCACCTACTTCGTTGCTCTTCAGTGTTTCTGATTACTTTGCCTTACTTGCTCTTCACTGGTCGTTCTGGTTTACGATAGATCCCGGCGAGCATCTTGGTTGTTTCTTACAATAGTTTCAAGTTTCCGTCTCTTGAAGCCCTTTCCGCCATCATTGCTAGATCTTCCTCTATATTTTCGGTTGACAGCTCTGATGCTCTTCTTCACTTTCTTGTTTGCTTCTGTGTGTGCAGCTTGTGCGGTAGCTTTCTCTGCTCTTGTTCGGCTGACACTGATTGCTGCCCTATTGTTCCTCCTTTCTTGAATTTTCGCAAGCGTACAAACAGAGATCCATTCCTTGTGATGGTACTTCTTGCGACCCAGCACTTCGTGATATGTTGAAGTGATTGCCTCTTTAATCCCTTTCCAATTGTTCTCCAATGTTGCGTCCTCTCCATTGAGTAGATCCTGAAAGGCCTGGAACCTATTGTTGAGGGCTATCTTGAATTCGTTGAGTTTTGTGGTATACCGCAGAAAGGCCGTATTAAACTTCTGTGATGCCGTCCTCCCCGTTTTCCAGTGCTTCTTTAGTTTCAGTTTCATTTTAGCGACCAGCAAGTGGTGATCTGAGGCTATGTCAGCTCCTCTCTTGGTTCTCACACCATTCATAGTCCTTCTGAACATTTTATTGATACAGATATGGTCGATTTGGTTCTGAGTAGTTTGATCCGGTGAAATCCATGTAGCTTTGTGTATGCGCTTGTGAGGGAATATTGTGCCGCCGGTGACCAGTTTGTTGAAGGCACATGTGTTTTCAAATCTCTCACCATTTTCGTTCCTTTCTCCAAGTCCATCTCGTCCCATGATGTTTTCATATCCAGTGTTGTCCATGCCAACCTTGGCATTCAGGTCAAATCCTTTGTTGAGCATCTATCGACGATTGACTGCAGCCTTTCGTAGAATTGATCTTTAACGTCGTCATTGTAGTCATTGGTAGGTGCATAACATTGGATGACGTTCATTGTAATGTCCTGTTTCTTTGTTTTGAAGGATGCTTTGATGATCCTGGGTCCATGAGATTCCTATCTTATCAGTGCCTTTTGTGCTTGTTTGGACAGCATCAGTGCAACTCCTTGTGTGTGTGAAGCATTTCCCTGTTCATGATCAGAGTATAACAGCAGTTCCCCTGAAGCTAGTCTCAGCTGTCCTACCTTTGTCCAATGCGTTCCACTGATACCGAACACCTCGAGGTTGTATCTTTTCGTTTCTGCAGCAACTTGAAATGGTCTTCCAGTCTCCCACAATGTCCGAACGTTCCATGTACCTAAAAGAATGGTTGCTCTGGTACTGAGAAGAGGCATCGGCCTCTTGACGTCCGAGGAAACTCAGCTCTCATCACGAGATGTCATGATTTTTCCTCCAACTGCCAGGGCAGAGTTAAAATGGTTTGATTTATTTTTCTGGTTAAAGTGGATTATTATTCTTCTGAGGTCACCTCCGAATGTATTTATGATTATGAATATACGAGTACATGGGAAGGGCTGAAAGAATGCCATCTACTAGGTTCAAGTGTTTTTCTTGCTGCTAATTAATATCAGATATGGCAAAATGTAAGTTACAAGTGTAAAATTTTCACATTATCTAGAACCAACAAACCAGCCTACAGATGTAAAATCCTATCACTCTATACATTTTTCCGCTTAAAATCAATACGTGTTTGCTTGTCGTAGCTCATTAGTCACTTACTTATGCCTATTACGCCCTAATGGACTCCTCAACCAACTTTGTTCTAAGCCTTCCTTTCCACTTCTTCCCAATTGCTTATTTTTCATGAAATATTTCCGAAATTCAGATACGTCACGACATAATCGATTAAAATGAAAAAGTTCCTTAAATACCCCACTTTTTAAAGCTGACTCACTGAGTCATATAAATAAATTGTTCCCAAGTTGACCAAAACATCATTTATGAAATGCGATCATTTTTCCAGAAAATATTGAGGGTATCTCTTCTCAGCTTAAAAATATTCCTTAATTCAACAGAAAAGTACAACATATCATAGAGAATATAAATCCGCTTGATTGTTTTGCCAACAAAATGAAATCTAAACAATCATATTATCAATGCATAACAAGAATATTAAACTGTGATTGGTTATTTTTGCAATATATATATATATATATATATATATATATATATATATATATATATATATATATATGTCCGCTCGAATAAACTATCATACTAAAAATTTGCCCAACTTATTACCTCAGTCTATTGACTAACTGATACGCTCTTTGACAATATCACAGGACATCATATTAAAAATAATTCAGTCTCAATTTACGTTAACCAATGATGGAGTGGGTGAGTGTGAATGAGACGATTTTTAAATTTAATTGTTTCATCTTCATAATACGTGCATAGATATTGTTGTCATGTATTTGAGCAATAAATTTCAGCATACTTGATCAGTAATAATGTGTAACTACACTGGCTAGAATAAAGTCTCTTAGTTGATGTGAATCCACTGAACTGATGAGTAAGATATAGATTTTCAGAGAAAAGTCGAAATTGGTTTTTTTACCATAGAACACGTGTTGGTAGATGTGGATATTAGTGTTCATCATTGAGGGAATTTTACAGGAGTTTGCTTATAAAATTTTCTCTGTATTCTCTGATCGATACTTTGTTTTAAAATAAACAAGTGTAGAGTATGCCGTTTACGAAAACAAATGAATCATACTTTTCTCATTTGTAACTAAACAAAATACGCCAAGTTAACCAGCGCTATGCTTTCCATATAATTTATTACTTGAATATTTAACTCAAGGAATAGAAGTTAAAGATGAACGTTTAAATGATAGTTGTACATAAAAATCTATTTCAAGTTTAATGAAGATGGCTTTTCGCAACATAGTGTGGATTACTTTACAGCAGTATTATTATAATTACAAGCCTATTTAGTGTAATTGTATGCTGCTTTAAGAATAGCCACACCAACAGTAAATGGGTTCCCAAAGGCTCCCTATATCTGCTACCCCGAACATGTTGATTTGCAGTAGATAACCTCAAGTCCGAGGACCAAAATATTTTTACATTATGAAATCGTGCAAACTTTCTTTAGGCACCAAGAAACCGAGTTATCGGATGCTTCCAACGTGTTGGAGGTGGAAGCTGCATCTAGTAGTCAGAAGAAGCTGTTTTAATTCATTTGAGCCACTAGCAGCAAGATGTCAGTTCGGTGTTGACTGATGTGTTTTACGAGCATGAAACACTCAATGCACTCTAGTTCTCGAAGCGGCACAAGTAATCAGACGACTTACATCCAACCCATTTTATAGGTGATGTTAGCTTCTTGTTTACGGAACTAGCTGAATTGTTCACAAACACTGAGCAAGCAAAGAATGCTAACATCTTAAAAACAGGTTGATAGTTGTCCATATCTTAATAAATGTTTCACTTAATGCATGTGACCACTATCGATGGATAAGTGTTATTTCTACTACTCCTATATTATTGGTTTTCATCGTTCTTCGTGGATTGCCAAAAAATAGAAAGATCGACTCACCAAGGGCAGGCTGATATTCAGTATCCAATATCTAGTATAAACTAATTGATTTCTTTGCTCTAGATTCTTTTTCTTTCACCAAACCTTCACCACCCTCGAAATATAATGCCACCACACTTGTCGCAGGTCAACAATCATTGTGTTTCCTAACACCAGAGCCGACTTGGATTCATCGGACAGAACTGTTCTCTGGAGTCATCTTTTGAAGAAGGGTATCTGTTAGGAGTGAATTAACGCTCAGGCGACTCCTCCTACAAACATCTCAGGTAGAGTGAGAGCATACAACCATCTCTCTCCATTTCATCATGAAGTGAATTAAGGTTAGGCAGGGTTGCCCGTTCTCACATTACCCGTTCATTTTGCCATTGATGCCATTCTGGAAGCGTCTGTGATGGCACGGACCTGTTACCCGGAGATAAACTTCTCTACTTTGAGTATGCGCTTGTGTAATGATATTCAAGCCATGCAGTCCCCACATAATCTGTTGGCAATTACTCTCCATAGGTATGGCTAATGCCATTTTCAGAGACAATGCAATTTACATCATATGAACTTGCGAAATTCAGCAAAAAATGGTATTGGATACATTAGATTTCTAACGTTCATCCCACAATCAGATGGACAAGCGGAGAAATTTCCTGAATTTATTAATCCAGCTCTCTTTACAGATGGGCGAAAACGTTATAGTTAAAGAAGCTGCGGAACAGTTTCTCACATCTTGTAGAATTATACCTAGCCCAAATTATTAAGATGGAAAATCACCAGACAAATAATGTTTGGTAGACCAATTCGAACGTTTTTCGATGTTTTGAGTCTAAAAGATAAATTGAACGGATTTTTAAAAAGTATGAGGAGAAACTGTCCGAAAACCCATGGATGCTGGTTATTCAGTTTATGAACGTGATTTCCTGCCATGAAAGCCAAAATGGAAAAACTGACGGATAGAAAAAGAGGTGAGAAAGTATTGTAAGTAGCGATGTGTGGAAATGTACTGATTGTCAGATGTATGAA
Organism: Schistosoma turkestanicum; assembly: GCA_944470395.2. Classification (NCBI taxonomy): domain Eukaryota; kingdom Metazoa; phylum Platyhelminthes; class Trematoda; order Strigeidida; family Schistosomatidae; genus Schistosoma; species Schistosoma turkestanicum. Next base: position 31,159,583 of record OX103979.1, on the reverse strand, counting down.
TGAACTACAAGATAGAAAAATATAGTCGAGTCATACAAACATGTAGTGGAACGCTTCTATGAAAAAAATACGATTTGTGAAAAATAAACATTATTGTACTCGTTTTGTTTAACTGTACCAAAAAACACTTCTTGCGCGTAACGTTCTTTTCGCGTTGCTGCCATTTTTCTTAACGTGCTGCTCCCTGTGTAATGCCTACTTTCTCCTTCAATAAAATATTGAAACATGGATTTATTTTGATTTATGTGACGGGATAGTATGGAACATTTAGTGGTGATTATAGTCAATCTCGACTCGGTCACCACTAAAAGCTCTCGATGCTGTGGATCGTTTGTGACCGTTGAACCGTTTGAAGATATTGTTCCACCAGAAGCTCTTTAGAACTATTGTCGTTATCAGCTGCGTTATCAAGAACTGACAACAGAAAAACTGCAGACTTGGCTTGTCATGGAGTGAGTGTATAACTTAAAAAGCCCTTCGAAATGGAGACATTTGCAGATCAGCTTGATCTGACGTTGAAGTTTATTTTCCCTTAGCGCCTTCGAACACTGATTGCTTGTTGGTTTGAGTAATCTATATGTTCTCTCATTATCAACTAGTTTATACTTCTTCCGATTAGTTTCTTTTGCGTTTCAGCAGCCGAAGAGTGCAACTATTTATGACTATAGGCTGCTTGTAACTTCTAGGAATTGTTTTTTGGGATAGATTGGTTTGTATCGCAGAAGATTTTGTCCACTGAGCATCCGCATAATGTAGAGGGCAGGCTTCTCAGTCCACATGCTGCAGGTTGTCCTTTGAAGCCGACATATTCAGCTGTTTGAAGTCCCAACATTTGTTATTGGTAGGTTGTTTCAGCTTAGTTTTTCCCATGAAGCCGTGATCGCCTTCCCTAGAGAGCCAGGATGGAGAGGTCGTCAAACGGAAATTCTTCGTTCATGAAAATGCAATCACTGATTGGTGGCGTCTGACTGTCGCAGACCTCAGGTTTTCAAACAATTCCGGTTATTAATTAAGGTTGAAGAACCGAGCTTCAGCATAGTTATTAATTGCAATGCATATGTGATCAACAATGTTGACTTTGTGAGGATTGAGGTTCCCTAAAATTCGGATATAAGCCTTTCCGAAGTTGCTAGATCTTGATAATCTATCCAGCATGCGTTACTCAATGTTGGTAGTAGGTTTTCTGTAGATTAATCGAACTAGACATTCTGAAGTCAAAGAACATCTGAGAACCATACAAATCACTCATGAAGTATAAAATCTTGAGTGTGTAATGACTTCACTTTTACGAAAAGAACGCGATTGGTTTAACAGAAACATTCATTATTATAACCAACTGTACCAGTGATTTTTTTACTGTACTCTTTGTTTATTCGTTTTCTATACGCGCAATATTTCCATTTGTGTTTCTGCCATTTTGGCTCCACTGCTCTGTGTACGAAATCGCTAGCAAATATATTCTTTAGTGTCGATTAACTTCTCCTCTCCGACCTTGGTTCGCGATCATAATACACTTAGTGACAGGAACGTAATTGGTTTGTACTGGTAATCTAAGTCAACCGTGACTCGAGCCACAGCAAGTGTGCCACTATTGGACCACAGTATCTTAGTATCTTGAATCTCGCTGACTACAATGTTGTAGTCCGGAATATCTTGAACGATTTTACTCCTTCCGTGAAAGAATGTTTTGTGGGCATTAATGGAGTGTTGCGGATGATACTGGGCACCGAATATGGCATATCAGGTGTCTTCATATCTTCTTTACATTTTAACATGTTGGTGGTTAGTGTTAAATTATAATTTACTCTTGCAGTCCGCTTTTAACTTGAATAGTGTAGGTTTATACGCGTCCCACCCAGTCCAAGTCCAAAAGCGATAATTCTGGGAGAGAACGTTCTATTTTTAATCAAAAAGGGAAGTACAGACAATTACCCAAACAATATTACACCTTCGAGTTTCCAATTACCACAATGGGTTCCGTTGCTGGAAGAATAAGTGCTTCCAGTCCGTTACTGCTAGAGTATCATATCCAAATATGACTGTAGCCATATTAAATATCAATTTTAAACAACATATGTATAGTTCAGAAGGAAACGTAAAAACTTCAGTATATGTACAAGATATAGAAATAATAACAAGATACAAATGATAAAATCTCAAAATGGAATCAAATGGAGTACCAAAATATCGAACAGAAAGAGTCAGTCATATCATACGACAATTATACATACATGGAGGGATATTCCAAAAACAAAACCTTCAAAATAGATTCTACAGTTAGTATGCAGTCTTCATGTCAGCAGTGCCAGTGAATGTTACCCAGGTTTCTATGTGCGTTGAGACTAGGGTATTTTTGTTGAACCAGTGGGTTTCGATCAACGTTTTCAGGTTTTTTACCGACTGATTTGATGGTCTTAGCTGTAGACTGTGCCGTGATTTGCACTTCTCACGCTTGTTTCGCTATAATTTCAATTCCAAATGTTCTGAAACTAATGCCTATTTTCTAGATAGATGAAGAAAATGAAAATCGGAATCCTGAACAATCAAGAAGATCTAGCAGAATCGCGGAAATACCTAAAACAAGCGACAGATGGCGTAGACAGATATGCAAGGTGTAGTATGTGCGGTGAAAAGTAAATACGTTCGGAGTATAGTTAAATATTTTACATAGTGTTTGAATCGGATGTACTAATACATTGCAAATTTTTCTTTCCTTCGAATTATAGTTCTTTTCAAAGTTGTAGCCGAATTGGTGATGTTCATTTGGCATTCGATCAGTTCAAAATCTTGGACAATAAAAGCAGTAGTTACAGACGCCTTTTTATAGGTCCAGGTGCGAGACGTGGTAAACCAGGTTCACAATACCGAACTTAGAATAAAGACTGAATCTTTGTATATGTTTAGCGAAATCTGTGATGTGTGGATTCACGTAACAGTTCTCAACGGTTTGCGTGTTTTATGATCCATAAGTGCTAAATGGTTGAGCTTTACCCCGATTTTAAGGCATTTGTACAAAAGTGAATACTAAAATCGATATTTTGACTAGATGACATTCACCTCAAACAAAATGTAGGATTTCATTTTCACATTATGTAGACGTTTTGGATTAAATCAACGGCGTTTTGTTTCTACTGATGGATAATTTGTTACATAGTGATGCCTGAGAAGTTGTTTATTTGAGTTTTCCAGTGGCACGGTGGTTAGTTAATGTAATTATTTTAGCCACGAGATATGTAAATCAAATGACCCCTCTTTGACTGCATTTATCGGTAAAGAGTCCGCCGTAATAAGATGCTTGATGCTATAATAAATCAGCGATATTTGTAATTACCCGACGTATAACTGCTGAAATAGTGTCAGTCATCAGGTTATAAATTTGATCTCCAATATCCAATATCTTTTTCACGAGCTAGTTTACACCAATCGACTTCTTTGCGCCCGATTTTTGTTCTCTCGGTACGGTTACAGATGTTTGTTAGTGTTCAATGAATGGGGGTCTAGCCGCTCGACTGTCTAATTATAGTCAGTTGGCAGTTGGTTGTGAGTTTGTATATTTCGGAATTTGAATTAAAACGTTTGTTTCACGGCAGTAGGGTTTCTGGATACCAGCAGCTATCACAGCTTGTCCAAGAGAGAGATGATAGTCCGTATGTGAGTACGTGATTATCGAGTCTCTTCTTAAAGCAGTCCACTGAGGAGGCTGTAACTACCTCGACTGGGAGAGCATTCCAAGTTGCGAAGACTCGCAATGAGAAAAAATGTTCACGGATCTGAGTATTCGCTCTTTGATGTGCAATCTTTCGAGGATTGCCTCGAGGGGAGTGGTGATGATGCATCCGTAAGATGCTCATGTTTGGATGATTTGACGTTCTTAGTACGTTGTACGCCATAATCAGATCACCTCTGATTCTCTTGTAACTCAAGGAGAGTTTTCACAATTACTGGAGTTTTATATTTCAACATTATCACCCATTTGGTTGATCGTCTCTGCACTCAAGCCAAGAGATTTATGCCTCTTTCAAGGAGACGTGATGCAACAACGTTGTGAACCTCTGGGTCTAAAACAACGTTAAGAATAATGCTGGGGTTACATCGCCAAATTTTCCCCTCATAAAGTGAAGAGTTATATTAGCCTTAAATGCGTCCCCTATATGGTTGGAACTGGTGTCGAGGTTATTAAACCGAGATTGTGCTCTGATGAGACATCAAGGAGCGGACTTCCATTGACGGTGTAAGTCATTTGTGTCACGTGGGGCAGAATGTACATAACGAGACATTTCGACTGGTTTAATTTTTAATTGTTTTTCTCTTCCCATTCATCTTCAGATGTAAGGTTCTTTTGAAGCTCGGTTGCATCCTCTTTGCTTCTGATAGACCTCCATATTTTGCATCGTCTGAGTCGACCCAAAGTCATCGAGCTAACTTTGTCTAAGAGATTGTTATTGAGTATCAGGAAGAGGAGTGGACCTACGATGGTCCTCTGTGAAACACTCCCAAGGTTGTTTCTAAGCCTATGTAGGAGCGGGTCAATGAAGCCCATTTCCAAAATCTTCGCAATTAGGAGTGCATAGACTATTGTGTCAAAGACTTTTGCAAAGTTAAGAAATAATATGTGCACCGGCATTTTTCGGTCCCAGCAGGATATATAGCTATGAGAATATCGGATATGCACCACCTGCCTTTCAGAAACCCATTTTGAGCTTCCTGGACGATTTTGTTTTTATCCATGTACTCCTTCATATGTTTGTTCACCAGTCCTTCAAATACCCTAGATGGTTTTGGTAGTAATGCGACTGGTGTGTAACAGGCTGGGTCCTTTCTATCTCCTACTTTGAATATTGGAGAGAGAGTAGCTTGTTTTCATTCAGCTAGGAATTAGTGTGACTCCAGTGAATGCCTGAACAGGTCACATATCGGAGAACGGAGGGCTTCTGCACATTGTTTCAAGACTGTGAGGCGAATATTGTCACATTCTGGTGACTTACCTGGGTGTAAGGTTTTAGTTTCCTTAGTACTAAGTCAGGAGCGATACGGATATTCCCTAAGCCGTCAGTTAACACTATGTTTGGGTAGTACTCTGAACAGATGGGCGCTTGGTTTAACTGATCACTAAAGTGTGTGTTGAAGATCTCAGCCATCTCTATGTTATTGAGGTCTTCCCCAGCCGGTCCTTTGGCAGAACGAAACCCCTGATTCGTAGGCTTTCTCTTAGACATGAACCTAAACACATTCTTCGGTTTTGCCTCTATTTTGGCGGCTAGCTTCATCTGAAATCGTCTCCTTTCGCTTCGAACTTTGGTATTGCATCTGTTTCTCAATGCCAAATAAGAACTACTATCAGAATCCTTCGAGGAGACCTCCCACTTGTGCCAGGTTCTCCTCTTCGCCTGTAGCAAGCGTTCAGTGCAACGCATAACCCAGGTTCTTCTATTCCCTGTTGTGTGGTGTGACTGAGGTACATTGTCTACGACAACATTTTGGATGATGTCTCCCACTGTTTCCAAGTGATCATCTACTGTCAGCCACCACCACTCCCGTGGCCATGGGGCATGTAGGACGGTCTCTATCATACGCTTATAATTTGCCCTAATGTAGCCAAGATAGGGCTCATTTTCGTCCTGTGTGTGTTTCGTTTATGACCATGTTAAACAAGATGTTGATCTAGGTCAACTGTCAAATTTGTGCGTCCATTTTTGCCTCCATGCTGTTGTCTCACAGATCTAGGTCGGCTTTCGCAATGCCTGATGTGGCTGAAAAGGTCGTTCTTAAAACTATACCATGCCTGGAGTGCCTCAGTCAGATCTTCCTGGTCTTATCAGACGTGATGAATTGATGGACGTGAGGTGTGGCAACCTAGAAATGCAAACTGCCATCGTGGTGTGGAGGTCTAGGCTATGTGATAGCCATAGCCACTGTTGCACATCGTGCACGTGAGCTTCGTCCAGGCTACCACCAGCACGTTCGGAAAAGCCGTGAACTACCATGGCGGCCTGCTCTTGGATGCCTGGTGTTGTCCTGGCTGCTGCGCGTACCGACCACGGCTTATCATGCCTGATGCAAATCGGCGAGGCCTGTGGGATGAGAGGAGGATGTCTTCGGCAAGTCGCGCCGAGTTTCCCTTTTGAGACATTCTGGCCTTTGAATGGCATATTTTAGCTGGGGTATTGCACATCCCGAGGGTTGCTCAGTATTTATCCCACTACTCTTTGTCAAAGGCAGCCCAACCTTCTAGAAAGCTTCCTTCCGATACTAGGACATTAAATAAAATAAGTGGATTTATTCTATCGTCCCTGTCCTTGAGTGGTAGCCACTTGTGAGTTGTGTTGTTGCTATTTCCCTTCTTCACATTCACCCACTGTTCTGTGTTGTTAACAGATACTGGTGGATTAAGAACAACTGGCAGTTTTGTCGATGTGTTAGGGTTTTGGTTGCCTTGATCACCTGTTTTACTGGTTTAGTGCCAGGCGATTTTGGTTGGGACTTTTGAGCTGATTTTGAGTGGGGCCTATGGCTACGCCATTGCCCCGGATACTTTACACCGTGGACAGATATACCAGAACCACGAGGAGCGGTGACTCAGCATGAATCCTTAGTACTCTCTGGGTACTGTACTGTCACTGTGACAATGGAACTATGTACTACAGAAATCGCACTCAAAAGCAGAGTCACTGATTTTGACTTGCAATGAGTAGGCGAAACAGTCATCTTTATGCGGTTTCTGGACGACAGACTGTGTCGACTGATTTTTTGGGACGCCTTTTTCTCCTATTCTAAGCTAGCCTAGTGGTCTTTTTAGGAATGGTATTCGGAGGAATGATGCCTTCCTTCAGCTGTTTGAGTGATCCGAAGTATGTACACTTATATGAGGAATGCTTTCAAGTGGCGGTTTGAGTTTCTTCACAACCCGGTCTCATGAGACTGGAATTTCCGATTCACTATTAACCACGGGGTTCATACCTCTGTAGGTTTTCCGACTTGTTATAGTGTAAGATGTGCTAGGAACCTTATTACTAAACATGATACCAGAGAGATTTAGAGGTGATAGCCGAGATAATTAAGACACAAAATGGGAATCCAGGAAAGAATTTAATAGTGTATGACATAACTACAAGGAATAGTCGGAAAGTACTACAAAATTGCAACTTTACCTTTGACTGTCCTAGTAATTAAATTCGCGTGTATCCAGCAACTTGACTACAAGTCCTGTGTTTGTGAGTGAGTGAAAGTGTGTATGCTGCCGAAGCAACTAGAAAGAGAGCAGTTAATCGAGGCAGCTAGACCTACCACACAATGGTTCTGACTTGGAATGATTCCGTTTGCCCGAAATCCTACTCAGCTTGTCGACTTGTGAATGGAGACAACTTTTTTGGCTTTCACAGTGATTAAATATCCCAAACTAGAGTCCGAAATGGATTGTTCCCCGTAAATGGAGGGAAGTCAGAGAAGCCACGTTAAATTTGAAGCGCACGTGATACTTCTAAATATTAAGACAGCCAGTCGATGCTAGCTAGATTCTGTACTTCTCTGCTCTTACTGAATCTAAATAAACCAAACCACTAGCCACAGACGATTGGTTTTTACTTTTATGTGCGAATGTATTGCAGTGGACATTTTAGATTTCCTTTAGTTGCTATCTGCTTGCTTAGGCTATGTTCATCTTGACTTGGCAGAACCCTTACCGCATACATATTCTTCTGGTGTAAATGGACAGACCCACACGAAGCAAATACATAAGGGGGACTGTAGTGGTTTACTTTTTCGAAGATAACACAACTGCCGAAATGGAAACATTTATTGTTGTACTTAATTCTAGCAATAATTGTTATATTTTACTCCTTTTGTTTATCTGTACTAAAGACTATCTCTCGCGTGCCAAGCCTGCCACTCCCATTCTGCTTCTCTCATCGGTGGTTGTTAGTCACTTCTCTATTCTGTTCTTGATATCATTTCGATATCACGAGGCCAGCGACAAACATACTTTTCCATCCAGAACAGTCTTCTCTCTGACTTCTGGACATAACTTGGTAATCTCGCGAAGAAGTATATTTATATCATCTCAATATAGAACCAAAAGAAGTGCAAACCTAACAATCAGACGATACCCTTGATAACGAACTGAGGCTACTCGATGGTTTCCATCATAATTAGCACCTATTTTTACGTAAATGGAAACCAGACAAGCCAAATTTTGACAGGACACTATCAAGTCTACAGAAGTTGTTCCGGAAAAATACCAGCAACTGACTTACCATACTGTGGAATTTCTGTCGGTTTCGTGTACTGCCCTAAATTTAAGAAGCGCTGGGACCTCATCGTCACGAGTATCGAGTCCCATTTCAGCTGAAATTCGAGTGCGTACTTTAGAATTAGATGGGGATTATTTTCTGAAAAGACTAAGCGTCTTAATTGTTTTAGGCTTAACAAACCTAGATTATGACGATCGTAATCGCAACCTACCTTACCAGCATAAGTGAGGAAATAATTACCAAGTTTTTGGAATACTTTCAGCAACTGTAACGCATGTCGGATAAGGAGGATATTTTACCAAAGGCCTTCTGAAATTTACTAACCGTGTCATAAAAATTGAAGCCTGGAAAATTTTGTAGGAATCAAATTCGTACATTTGTATTTATCTACTTGTTCGTAAATTTGTGTTGACAGCCCTCAATTGCGTACCCTTGTCTGGACCAGCCATATCAATTTCAAATGAACCGTCATTTCTGTTCTACTAGGCATCGAACCAAACTGTGCTATGTGGACCAGAAATCGATTCGGTAACTGATTTCGATAGGTGGAGAATCACACAGAAAAATGAGCGAATTTTGAATCTTCCCGTTTATCTGCAAATGACTTCAAATGGTTTATGTTGCTATGTAGTGAACGAGAACACAGGTGGGGCAACCGAAATGTATTTAACGAAAATTACAGAGTTACTCAGCAAAATAGGAAAACCATATCGTAAATTGTTCATTTGCAAAATATCAGTTCATCATATCGAACTGGACTGTTCCTGTTGCCAAACATCAATCCATTGTCACTATTCATGCGTTTCATTCAAATTCTATTGTTTTCTAACTCTTCCTTTCTTGATCTTCCCCCATCTTCTGCTGCCAGACATTACGTTGACGATCACGTCATATACTACTTATAAGTAGCTCACACCACACTCGTCCCCCCTTTTAATAAGTTGTCGTCGTAGTCTTTCTGATCGCCATACCGCTGTCTTCCTTGGTGCTTTTCGTGACTCATACACTGAATAATCTTGAAACCATCTCTGCAGTTGACTAGCATTTACGCGCTTCTGCTTGTCTTCTCTCCGGATCGTGTACACCGCGCCGCGTCTCTCCGTGATACGGTCCGTCCCACTTTGGGATTAGCTTTCCCCACCCTAATTCCCCTGCTATGCCACTTTTTTGTTCTCTACACTTTACTAGGTCCCCCACTGCAAAAGGTTTCCACGTTCTCCTCTGTTGTTCCGCCTTCTTTATGTCTGATATTTGTTTCTTTCCCACGTTCCTGATTGCCTCCCTCCTCTCTTTTCTTAACCTTGTTGTTGTCCATTTCTGTTGTTGTGGCCGGGTCTTATTGTGCAATGGAAGTCGCGGTTGTCTGCCATACATGAGCGAGAAGGGTGATTTCTTGGTTGTACGTTGTACGGAGGAACGATGCACCAACAAAATCAATGGTAACTCTTTCTCCCAATCTCCTCCTTTAGATGCTAACCATTCCTTTAACGTTCGGTTGTTTCTCTCTGTAAGGTTAGGTATCAAGAGAGTACGAAGAACGCCGTATCATCCACAGACAAATGGGTTAACGGAAAGGAATAACCGAACGCTAAAGGAATGGCTAGTATCTAAAGGGGGTGACTGGAAAAAAGAATTACCATTAATCTTGCTGGCACATCGTGCTTCGGCACAGGGAACAACCAGGAAGTCACCGTTCTAGCTGATGTATGGCAGACGGCCGAGACTACCAACGCATGATAAAATCTGGCCGCAACAACAGAGATGGAATACAACAAGGTTGAGAACAGAGCGGAGACAAACAATCAGGAATGTGAGAGAGAAACAAACATCAGACATGGAGAAGTCAGAACAGGAGAGAAAGAACTGGAGACCGTTTGAAGTGGGAGACCAAGTGAAGTGTGGAGAACGGAAATGTACCACAGGAAGAGGGCCAGGGTCAGGTAAGCTGATCCCGAAGCGGGAGGGACCGTACGTCATCACCGAGAGGCGCGGCGCAGTGTATACGATCCAGAAAGGAAACAAACAGAAACGCGTGAATGCCAGTGAACTCCAAAGGTGGTTTCAAGTGCGCCAAGAGGGCGAGCCACAAACACTGATAAAGAAGACGGCTGTACGGCGATCAGAAAGGTTGAGAGAGCGACTTGTTAAAGGAGGGACGAGTGTGGTGTGTGCTACTTAAACGAACGATATAAGTAGTATAAGAAGGGACGTGAAAGAAGAACTCTCACGGTCACTAGAGGAAAACGGAAAGCAAATGGAGTACCGACAGGAAGTTAAGGAAGCAGCAGCAGGAATGGAAGAAGGCTGGAGCGTTGGAAGTCAGGACTCAAAGATGGTGTGCAAATAGAGTGTTCAATGTAATGTTTTCGTTTTTAATTGACTAAGAGTGTAAATTTGCTAAATACAATCTATCGAGCCTGCCTCAGTCTTCACGTCATATACTACTTATAAGTAGCTCACACCACAGCTATACGAAAAGCCCCTACTGATATGGACATTTTCTAACTGTTTACTCGTCACTAATTTCTATATCTCTAAACGTTGATCAATATCACGTGACAAATACAATACAAAGATCAGAATTATGTCCTAGCACCAAAAAATGAGCCAGCTGTAAATCCCTATTGGTCCAATTTTGATAGTATCTTCCTTCTAACCCTGTTTCTTAGTCACGAAGTCCGTAACTAGCCTCCACGAGATCGTTAAATTTCGAGCAGACATTGTTTGTATGTAAGCATTTCAGATTGCACCACACGATGAATGAATGAGAAGATACAATTAAACATGAGGAAGCCAACAGTGGCTGTGAATAAGACTGCTCACAATATGTTAGCAACAGATTAAGGATAATAAATCTCATAACAGCTGGAAGTTACCACTACTCCAGTGCTCCTGATATAGCAGTTACTTAGTGTTCTGTGCATAACTCCGATCACCAAATCGATTGTCCCAAAATATACCAGCAATGCTTTGGAAGCACCCTTGTTCTTGAAGACCATATTTCACGCAGAAAAAAAGGAGCCGACTGCTTGGTAAACTGGTACTTCAGTTGGTCTACAGATATCTCGTCCATGTAACACAATAGAATTTCTACATAGCATAACTGTCATACATATCTTTAGAAGAGAAACAGAAGCTATTTTTCTGGGATTCCTACTTAACTTCCCACATATTGATTCATATATACATCCTGATATATGTAAAATCACAATAAACGAGTTGCTAACACGGCTTTGAGTTGTAAGGGTTTATATTGCGAAGTGATGTTCAGGGAAGTACACTGGTGAGGGCGGTGGTCATTTAACGTTTTTTAATTACTAAATTAGAGTATTCCGAGTAAGGCTTTTTCCATTAAACATATCACAGGAGTTGCATAAACTTAGATATCCCAAACCGAAGCCTGTGACAAGATTCGTAATTGGTTCCCCAGGTTACCTTTCATCGTTTACGTTTTCACAGTATCACATAAACACTAGTCAGCATCTTTAAAAATATAGTAAACTATGGGTTCACAGTAACGAAATGCATCATTGCATTATAACAAAGCGCAATCTTCTTAGGCCATTTAAGAATTCGGTTACGCAGTCTAAATGTGATACTTTTTTAGATTATAAGTGCGCATAGGGTCGAAACATAATTAGTGAATACCGGCTCTCAGAATCTATCGGTTCAAGCGACAGGATGTAGCACCTCATCATTTATTATACTTCACTGATTTCCCGTTTAAATTGTTCGATAATTGTATCGACCATTTTTTGTCAACTTCGTATCCAACGAAGACATTTAGTTCACTGAGATGATTAAATCGATAGCAGTAAGGTACCGAACCAAGAGAAGAGATTTTGCATAGTAATACGTAGTAATAGAGTAATACAAGATTGTATCAATCAACAGGAGTCGAAGAAACAACTAACTGATGACATATATTTATTATGCTAAGAAACACTATAGTAAGTATAGGAAGAATCGACAATTTAGGTTTAACCATTATTTCATCTTGGACACAATTAAAATATCGATAATCAATGTTATTGATATTCCTCGAGTTACATTAGTTATCACTGCTAATTGACAATTTAAGAATATACACTACAAATCAACGGAATAATATTTCTTGTTGGATAAAGGTTTATTGACATTACGACCGCGGTCTATTGGTGTAGTGAAGGTTATGTCTGGAAAGAAAAGTAAAGTCAATATTCACCACAGGGTTTATGATGTTGAGTGTAGAATAACGAATGCTTTCCACATACATGAAAATACAAAACTCTAGTTTACATACGTGATGAAATTTTGAGGTTTGAAGCACTATAAAAGTCAGGTGAATTACTGTTTTCAGAAGTACAAGTCTGAGCAATACGTTGAGGGCAGACTCAGTCAACACCATATAGCGGTCGTCACGCGTCTATAAGAATTACAGCAGAAACTCCTCAGTTTTTTGAAAAATTTTCAAGGCACATACTTTGGTCGATTATGCCATCAAACATTTCGATTGACGGAGTTCAACAGTTCAACGTGGCATGCATAATCCAAAATATCATAGTATGTGAAATTTAAGTTTAAACACCCAACTTTAAACTTGAAATTAAATTTTTGAGGTGTTTTTATGACAAGTATGATATATCATGACAAGTGTGTGATAAGGTACTAGTGAGAGAAAAATAACTATATATTTGTGGAAAATGTATCCTAAGTTATCGTCCATCGTCATAATCTTCAGTGTTATAATTGAACCACTTTCGCAAGAGTAGTGAAGCCATATTTTGTGATAGGGCTGCCGTAGATTAAATGTAAGCTTAAGATGTAGTGTATTTCATTTGATTTTAAAATTATGCTTCTCAATATGAGCCTAACTCTATGCTGGCGATAAGAAACAATAATTATTTCATTTTTTGATACCAGCCTATAAGACAATCAGAACTTAGAATACTATAAAGAGAGCGAATTCTAGGGGAATGCATATGAGTGACTCAGTGACACAAAAGCACATGTGGCGAAAAACGAAACTGATGGACAAATTATTAAACAATTTACATATTAATTCTAATATTGATAATAAAAGTGGGATAAATTAACTCACATTGCATAACTCAGAGACTCCAGCTAAAAATACGGTGAGATAATGAATCAGTCAGGATTAAAAGAACACACATTACACCAACATTTAAAAAAATGATATGATAAGAAATAAGATAGACCAATTTTAATTTTCATGACTCCTTAATAAAATGTTGCAGTGACTGTGCATATCGCTAATTCACTGAGATACTTGATACCTCAACCTCCAACCAAACAGGTCTCAAAAGATCTTGAGTATATAAACATATGTCTATTAGGAAAACAGAGGCTTTTATTCAACCAAAATATGATGAGTGGATTATTTGTCATTTAAGAAGTGAGTAATCGTAACAGTAATAATTAAGAATGATCGAATCATAAAGAAAAATATATTCGGGGAACCTTAGATTCTTTTAATACCTAAATAATGAAATATATTTTATATTCCTTTTTTGTTTCGAACTAGATCGAACATACTGAATAAATCAGTCATATAATCTTCAAATACCATCTAAGAAATAGATATCAACCCGACATGTGTACAATTTATTTCTCAGTAACAAGGGTAAATCTATTTTACTTGTTTTCAAACAGTGTCGAGGTGAAGTAGAAATCAAAGGAATGGAGTGTACTTCATGCTACCTTAATATGACTTATTTTGAAAAGTAGCCAATGATATTCTCCACTTCCTCAATGATATACTCCATCGTAGTAAATTATAATCTGTAGCACTTATTTCTCATGAATATATCAGGAATCTAAAAGCTGATGTGATACTAATACTGTAATAGAGCTCGCCTACAAGATACAGGTTTATGTACTCAATTTTGAGTCACACTATTCGTGTGGAGGTTAAAGTTACATCTGAAAACCAAGCAGATGAAGTGGAGCTTAGACTTTAAGATAACTATATTTTATTAGTTTTTAGTGACTTGACACTTAAAGCGACCGTGATAAACTACCTACCTATTACATACTTAATTTTTAATTGCTTCACAAAATTTCAGTCAGTAGATTAAATATTAGATTTAATTAAGTAAGACGATAATAGCTAGTAGTCTGAAATTAAGTGAATAAGCAGTATTTAACTTTACAAACTAAAGGAAGTGCAATAAACTCGAATACGAAAACCATCAGATGAAAGCCGATTGTGTGAACTAATTAACGAAAGCGTTAGGAGAAAAGTTGTGTAGGCAGGCTAGTAGACATTTATAGTTAGACAGCCACAACGCAGAACTTCGTACATACGTACATCAGTTAAAGTTGCCAGACCACATTAGAAAAGAGACGTTAGTGTCGATTCAAATCCCATAAGAGTGGAGGCAGCAAAAGTATTAGCGGTAATGGAAAAGATTACGGATGGAAGAAACTATTCAAGAAGTACAATCTAGTGAAATGAATTTAGAAAAAGAAAAAATGAAGGAGATGAGGAATTCAGAAGGTTAGAATTTGAGAGAACACAATGAATGAACGCACCTGCGCCACTGCAAGCGATTTTGAGCCATGTCGTTCAAGGTCTCTAACCATTGGTAACTTTCGTCTCGCGGATCCCAACCAGGTAGCCTACATTTACCAACATGATTCAGTTCACTTGTTATTGACTTCATGGATTTCTGCCATGTTTTGCTCTGGCTGCCCCTAGCTTTCTTCCAACCTACTAGATCACAAAACATCGCTCGTCAAGGCAGTCGGTCGTTGGGCATACGTAATACATGTCCCAACCACCTTAACTGATGGAGTTTCATTACTTCATCTATTGATTTGCCATCCCTACCTAGAACTCGTTTCCTAACGACAGTATTGCTTACTCGGTTGTCGCAGGATACACGAGCGATGCTTTGAAGACACCTATGATCGAAGACTAGTAACCTACGAATGTCCTCTACTCTTAACGGCCATATCTCGCATCCGTACAGTAGGACGGAGCGAACTGCTGCACAGTACACTCGTCCTTCGGTTAGCGGATGGATATCTCGCCTGTGCCATAAGTGACGAAAGTTGGTAAAGGCCATTTGAGCCCTCTGTATCCGTGCTGAGATTTTGTCAGTCACCAGGCCATCGGCACTGATGAGACTCCCAAGATAAGTGAAGCGGTCTACACGTTCGACTACTTCACTCCCTATCACTAGTTCAGATGCCGATGCAACCCAATCTTGAAGCAACGTTGAGCATTTCGAGGGGAAAATCGAATCTCGAACGTGCTTGCTTTGTTGCTTAGGATAGTTAGAAGACTGCATTCTGTCAGCGTCCTCACCAAATAGGACTACGTATTCAGCATGTTTTAAGGCAGCAAGCGTGTCTCCTGGTAGAAGGTCCACTCCTGAAAAGTCAGACGATGATAATGGTAACTCTAAAAGCACATCTACGACAAAGTTAAACAGGAATCGGGAGAGTGGACAGCCCTGACAGACACCACTTGAAGTAACTAATTCTGATGACAGTATTTCTTTGGTTCGCCTTCTAGTGACGAACAGCGCCATAGGACCTCACGATCAACGGAGTCGAATGACGCTTTCAGGTCAAGAAAAACTACTACTGCGGAACGTGGAAGAAAGCTAGGGGCGGCCAGACCAAAACATGGCACAAATCCATGAAGTCACTGACAAGTGGACTGAGTCATGTTGGTAGATGTAGACTACCTGGTTGGGGTCCGCGAGACGAAAGTCATCAATGGTTAGAGACCTTGAACGACATGGCTCAAAATCGTTTGCAATGGCGCAGGTGCATCCACTCTTTGAGCTCTCTCAAATCCTAATCTTCTGGATTAGCCAGCACCTCTACCTTTTTCTTTCTAACCTTATCTCACTGAATTATATTTTTTGAATAATATCTTAAACCCTAGTCTTCTTTATTATAACATTAATACCTCTACCATCTTTATCACTATGGGATTTGATTAGACATTTGCGTCTCTGTGCTAATAATGTGGTATGGCAACATGAACTTATGTACATACGTACGAAGTTCTACGTTGCAACTGACTGACTGACTGACTGTGTCTTGTTCTAGGACCTGATGTAGTGTGAATGTTTGGCCTATACATCTACGTCCAGGTCGAAAACCAGCCTGGTATTCTCTAGTTTGCTCTTCACGAGCACTAGTTACGCGTCAAGTATTACTGAGTCCAATATTTTAGATACTATATTAGTTAGACTTATTACTCTGTGACTGTCACAAGATGTTGCTGCTTTTAGTCTCATCGCTCTCCAATCGAGATGCCTGGTGTGGTAGGACCTACACGAACATTCGTTCCAGCCAATATAGCTCGGTCACTTCATCATGGCAGGCAAGCCAAACAACCTCATCAAGGTATTGGCTAGGACCGGGATTTCTAGGTAACTCTCTTCATTTCCCTGATTTGAGACATAACAGATAAGACAGGGAATTATGATACAATTAAATATATGAACGGTTAGTCAAAATAACATTATTAATTAGCCCAATAAAGGATTCTATAAGTTCAATGATGAAATCTTAATACCACATTATGTATGTGAAGAAAATTGACTAATATCTATGTATTATAAAAAACTACCAAATACATTTAACAGAAAAAGTAGAACCAACGTTCAGGTTACAGTAAGAAGCTACTTACTCGTGTGACTAGTGCATCAATATTTGCTTTCGTAGTTTTCCGACCCTCGTCCGTTAAAAGTCTAAAGGAATATTTTCAGTGATAATTAATTACGCTCTAACAGGACGCCGCCCGAGAGTTGAGTTGGTTTCCAGGATTGACATCATTTTTCTATCTTGCTCAAAATGCAACCGCATAAGTTCTTCTTGCTGTTCTCGAATTGAATCAAGTTTTTCATAAGGACAATTCGGACCTATATTTTTGCTGAATATGAGTCATAGTGCAATACCGAAGGATGATTTCCCAACATTAAGTTCATCTAACAACTTTAGCAGACGAGCTTCCATTCTCTGCACATCATCCACGTGGATAGCGGGTGAACTATCTTGATTGGCTGAATCATTGTCTGATTAAAATATTTCAAAAATTAGAATAACCTACTGCAATCATCACTTCTAGGAAACATATTCTGTTCAAGAGACATTAACTCCACTCACCTGAAGTACGTATACTTGCAATAGGAAAAAATAATTGTCGCTACACAGAAAAACAATTTTGTGAATGCGCCCAAAAGTCTACGTCAAACGATTTTCTGATAAATAGTGAATTATTTTATGGAAGAATACTTAAGTGATTAAGTTCATATTCTCACCTAAGCATAAGAAAAACAACCGCAAAAGCAGAAAGATTAATCCTACTTTGTGTGAAAAAACGAAAATAAACTATAATTATTCCCCTTAAATCCTACCATATATGGATTTATTAAAGAAAAAAATGGAATGAATATAAATATCATGTCCTTCACTAAATAATCGTTTAATAACAAAAAATTTAGCCTCATGCACTAATGCGGTTGATGAACGAAACAAGATATTTGGTGTAAATTGGCGTCATCACTGTTTCCTTGCATCTTTTCGACATATTACTTTCATGATGTAAAAACCAGACGTTACTTTCACATTTTGAAAATGGATCTTCCTATTTACGAAATCTCGCTAATAATTCTGGTATTTTCGGCAAAATGTTACGGGGTTAAATTTCTTAGATCACTTTGCTTAGCTCAAGCCAAATTTTAAAAAATGTGTTTCAGCAAGATATGTTCCAATAAACCAGAATAAACGTATAGTAGTTGAGATATCAGAGTTTGTATAGAATCTTGAACAACTAGTATTTTTTCGACCTATCTACTGACGATGATTTATTGAGAATTGACCAGTAACCAAATTCAGATTTCAGCCTGAACTGGCTGTGTAATTGACAGAAACATGTAACATTTACACGATGTCACTAATATAACTGATTGGAAGCAGTACAAATTACTCTACTCACCGAAACGTTCATAGGTTCCTATTAATGCCAAATTATGCATCAGACATAACCTAAGATTCAATTGTACCAGAAAGACTTTCGATAAGAATTCTGTATCTTATGGCTAAACAAAAGTTAGCATGATAACTAACAAGGAAACCAAACAGGACAGATGAAGTGATAATATTATATATAACCTTTTGAACTTTTGTAATAGGTAATTTATGCCCAAAATGGTTCTAACTGCTAAAGTATATCGGTATGTGTAACTACACTATTTTTTGTAAGTCATTTTCAGTCTTCCCGAAGATTCGATAAGCTGTAATGCGAAAATATTTTTACTTACGGATGAAATTCTCAACCTAGTTTTTCGTACCAGAATGCATCTGCATCATTACGACCAATCTCGAGCTATATCGCCTGATTTCTAACAGTCAAACTTGGTTATTTCATTGAATCAAACTAGAAGGCTAGCACTTAAAAATGTCACTGATTGAGTAAACTGGTAGGTTTTCTTGGGCAAACAGCCACAATAGATGAAGAGACGCACTGAATAATACTAAGTCTTCTCCAGTGACCTATCTTATTGGCATAAGGTAGGTATAACTTAATTGGCAGTCCAACCACAAGAAAATGCTTGAATGGCATCAAGAGCCTAATATTTTCTACTTTGGCAAATGCTTCACAACTTTGAAATTACAGCAGCCCAATCGACGGTTGTTTAAAGATATGGCTCCTACAAAGCAGGCGGCTTGTAAGAGTACGGGTGGCAAGGCACCCAGGAAGCAGTTGGACTCTAGCACCAGATCCTACGAATTTTCTCAAAGGGGAGGTGTTAGTGGGACGTAGATGGAATTAAAGCATAACTATGTTGCTGCGCGCTGATTGGCTAATTTCCTATCCAATCAGCGCCTGATCGAAGCTTGGAGAACAGGGTAGAAAATTCTCGTATTATTAGCTGCATGCTGATTGGTTAAATCTAATCCACTCGATGACGTGAATTTTCTTCCAGAAGCTTTCTCATGTAAAGGCTACAAATAGACTAGCATTATATTTATCTTTGCCTTCGCCATCACCTCTGGCTTCTTATTCTTGTTCAACCGTGTTTTACTTTGGGTGGACTTGTCCAGTGTTTTGTGTCAAAGAATACTAAGCAATAAGATTTAGCCGGGAATTATCTGAGCAAGCGTTACAAGAGTATGAATAGGCGTAAAAGTATACCAGACTTTGAAAAAATATAAATATCCCACGTACCATCACGGAAGTGTAAATAGGTGAAGGCTAAAATAAGTCTTTCGTATGTGAGCCGAAACTTGTCACCCGACATTTAACTTGGTTTAGTGAACTCCCTACTATAAGTAATGCTATCAGCGTGTTCATATAGAACCACCGATTGTTAGAGGAGGCCTAGATTTCTTATACCCATAGTTACTCAGTTACAACGCGGAAATTCGTATATACGTACGTGCACCAGTTCAAGTTGCTATACCACATTAGCACGTAGACACGATTATCAATTCAAATCATATAGTAGTAGAGGTATTAGAGGTAATAGCAGTAATCCGAGAGATTTGGGTTCGAAGATATTATTCAAGTAAAATTCAATGAAATAAACTTAAAAATGAAAGATAAAGGTGATGAGGAATTCAGAAGATTAGGATTTGAGACAAGCCAAAGAATATATGCGTCTGCGTTATTGTAAACGATTTTGAGCCATGTCATCCAAGGTCTCTAACTATCGATTACTATCATCGCGCGGATGCCAACCAGATTGTCCACACTTACCAAGATGACTCAATCTAGTTGTCAGTAACTTTACGGATTTGTGACATGTTTTGGTTTGGCCGCCCCTAGCTTTCTTCCAACCTACTCTTACACCATAAAACATCGCTCTTCGAGGCAGTCAGCGGTTGGGCATACGTAACACATGTCCAAAACCCCTCAACTGACGATGTTTCAATATTTCCACTGACCTGCCATTCCTACCTAGTACCCGTTTCCTAACAAGACCATGGCTTAATCGGTGGTCTCAGAATATACGAGCAATGCTTCGAAGACACTTATGATCGAATACCAGTGACCTACGAATATCCTCTATTCTTTGCGGCCATGTTTTACAGCCATATAGTAGGATAGAATGAACTGTCGCTCATTAAACCTTTCCTTTGGTTGATAGATGGATATGTCGCCTACGCCATAAATGACGCAAGTTGGCAAATTCCAGTCGAGCATTTAACATACGCAGTGAGATTTCGTCACAAACCAGGCCATCAGCACTGATGAGACTCCCATGTCAATACGCTTAACTACTTCAACCCGTACCACTAGTTCAGATGCCGATGCCAACCAAACCTTAAACAACATTTTGCTTGAGACCAATCACGCACGGCTTTCTGACAAGGAGATTGTGTAGTGTTAGCTCCGCTCTTTGAATAGCCTTACACCGTAGGTGGAAAACAGGGAGATAGGATGAAGTGAGACAATTTTAGGTTCCACCTTTTCTACCTTGTGAGAAGGCAGCATAGCTGCAAAGCTGGTTGTCCGAGAGAAACACCTTACTGCTGTCACATCCCTATACAGTAAGCAGTACGACTCCACCATCAGACCTTCTGTTGCTGCTTTTAGTCTCATCGTTCTCCAATCGACCTGCCTGGTGTGGTAGAACCTACATGAACAATTGCCGACCGAAGCTGCTACCTTGACGTGGTGGTCGGGCTTGCCTATCGTGATGACCCAACTGAGCTAAACTGGCTGGAACATATGTTCCTGAAGGTTCTACCATGCCAGGCAGGTCGATTGGGGAACGATGAGACTAAAAGCATCTACCCAAGGTCTGAGGCGAAGTCGTACTGCTGACTGCAGAGGGGTGTGACAGCAGTAAGGTGTTTCCCTCGGATAAACAGCATCTGCAGCGATGCTGCCTTCTCACAAGGAAAGAAGGGTTAGAAAACGTCGACCCTAAAAATGTCACACCTCACCCTACCTCACGCATTTCCGTCTCCGTCGGTAAGGGTGCCCACTAAGGGCCTTTAAGAGCGGAGCTAGTACTAAAAAATCCTTTCATCAAAAGGCCGTGCGTGACCGGCCTCAAGCAGTTGTCCTTTGGGCTCTGCGGTCACGCACCAACACTAATCTATCTTCCTTTTCAGGTTCCTCAAGATACAACCTTCCACAGTGTGTGGGCAGTCGGGGAATTACAACCGCCATCATACCCGTAACAGCACGCGAGACCAAATTGGTCAAAATCAAATCCTTCCTACACCCACACATACCTCTCTTATCTCTACGACTAACTCTACTCACAGTCCCTTTTCTCACTGCACCGCTAATGCAGACGAAGAGAGTTTACGAAACGTCGTTCCTGGTCTCTTGAAACCCAGTTCTAGACCATATGTTGGAGCATTTAGTGTACGGTTAGGGGCGGCCAAACCAAAACATAACAGAAATCCATGAAATCATTGACGAGTGGACTTAGCCATGTCGGTAGTTGTCGACTAGCTGGTTGGGGTCCGCGACATGATAATAATCGATGGTTAGAGACCTTGAATGACATGGCTCAAAATCATTCGCAATGGCGCCGGTGCATTTATGCTTTGTATTCTATCTAATCCTAATCTTCTGGGTTCTTCAACAACTCTAGTTTTGACTTTCTAAACTATTCTCATTAACTCTTGAATATCTTCTAATCCTAACCTCTCCAATTACTTCAAATACCTTTACTACCTCTTCTACTATTGGATTTGAATTGACAATTATATCTTTGTGCCGATGTGGTATGGCAACATGAACTGATGTACTTACGTATGAAGTTCTACGTTGCATCACTAGTTCAGGTGCCGATGCAACCCAATAGTGAAGCAACATTTTGTATTTCGGTGGGGAAGACCGCATCCCGAACATGCTTGCATTGTTGCTTAGGGTAGTCAGAAGACTCTGCATTTTGTCAGCGTCT
The DNA here is from genome assembly GCA_944470395.2 of Schistosoma turkestanicum. Classification (NCBI taxonomy): domain Eukaryota; kingdom Metazoa; phylum Platyhelminthes; class Trematoda; order Strigeidida; family Schistosomatidae; genus Schistosoma; species Schistosoma turkestanicum. The sequence goes on along the minus strand of OX103979.1, from coordinate 31,137,445 downwards.
TCACCAAGTAGGACAATGTCATCGGCATATTCTAAGTCAATAAGCGAGCCACCTGGTAGAAGGTCTACTCCTGAAAATTCAGACGAGGATAAGGTTATTTCTAGGAGCATGTCTATGATAAAATTAAACAAGAATTGGGAAAGTGGACATCCCTGACGGACACCACTTGAAGTGAAAAATTCCGGTGACAGTTCGCCATAAGCTCTCACTCGACCAGTGGTGTTCGAGTAGAGAGCTTGTATGAGGTTAATGTACTTCTTTGGTACACCTTTCATTGACAGACACTGCCACAGAACCTCACGATCCACTGAGTCGAACGCCGCTTTTAGGTCCAGGAACACGACTATTGTAGGACGCCTAAATGTGTGTCTGTGTTCCAGGACCTGTCGTAGTGTGAAGATGTGGTCTATACAACCATGTCCAGGTCTGAAACCAGCCTGGTTTTCTCGAGTTTGCTCTTCACGAGCTTTCGTTAAGCGTCGAAGTATTACTGAGGCTAATATTTTAGAAACTATATTAGTAAGACTTATTCCCCTGTGATTGTCACAAGAAGACTTTTGTCCTTTCTTATAGATTGGGACAATCAGTGATTGAGACCAGTCGGATGGGATTACGTCCAGTTCCCAGATTCTACCTAAGATCTCGGTCAACCTAGCTGATAAAACTGGACCACCATCCTTAAATATCTCAGGGGTCAGTCTATCAGGACCCGCAGCTCGCCCTCGCTTCAGATTTTCAACTTCATTAAGACTAGAGGGACTTACGTCGATTTGCCATTCAGGATGACTGGAGATCGTGGGTAACCGAAGAGTGGCTCGAGGCCAGTTGAACTGATCCCTAAAGTGTTCTGCCCATCGATCCAGTCTCCTGGATTGAGAATAATTAATAGTCCCATCCTTTTCTGAGATAGTCTCACTCACACCAGGATTCCTAAAACCAGTTTGCTAAGTCGGAAAAGTTGTCTACTGTTGCCGATCGCCGCTGCCTTTTCCATCTCTCTCGCTTTCGCCACCCACCACTGTTCTCGATCATTGCGTAGGCTTTTTGTCAGTCCACGTCTAAGCTGACTCCGCTCCTCATCGCCCTCAGAGCCAGGCAGGATGAGTTTTCGAGCATCCATCAGTTCGGTAGATGCTATTGAGATCCACGGCTTTATTCTAGCCTTATGGTCAACCTTACTAGCAGATATCACTGCTGTTTCCACAGCCTTTTGGATATCATTCCATCCTGCCTCCGGATGGGAATCACTTAAATGGTCGCCTAACTGTCTTTCTAGCTGTTACTGAAATATATTTTTCGCCTTATTATCATTAAGTAAAACCCTAAGAGGCTTCCTTACGGTGTCTTTCCTACGCCCAGTAAGCCTTAAACAGATACGCGCTCGCACTAGGGCATGATTTGAATCTAAACATGTGCCCCACGACGAGCGACAGTCTGCTATCGAACGCCTCCATCGGTGGCTGATGGCGTTGATACTCAAAAGAAACAAAACACATTCACAGAATGATAAATTAAAGGCTTAAGAATCACTAAACTGCGTTTAAAACAAAGAAGGAACGGATTACCTGAATAACATTCAGCGCTACTTACCTATGAATGGTGGTAGTGGTGACAAGGACCAGATTTAAGGGAAGTTCTACGCCATATTGGGGAAATTCACAGGGAAATACCTGATCATTCCGACGTGGGATTTAAACGCCAAGGTTGGTATGAAAAATAACGAACATGAACCAGGAGGAATTGAGAATGGTAAATCTGGTAGATCTGCGTAATTTTAGCAACATAGTCAAGAGAAAGCATTCCCTCCTTCCGAAAATGAATACGAATATTTACATGACTTCTACCTGACCAGCGAGTCAGCTACAACAGAGAACTCCGTAAGTATATCAGTTCAGGCTGTCATACCGCATTAGCACAGAGACGCAACTGTCAATTATAATCCAATAGTGACAGCTACAGAAGAGCAGATCGATCAAGAATACAAGTTTCAAAATACTAGGTGTTAGCACTCAATGAACACCAGGACAGGCAGTGGACAGCAGTAAACGGTTTGGGCGAGATTTGAGGGGTAAGCTATAGCAAATGATAGCCAAAACAAAACCAGAGAAATCCAATGCATTTACGAAATACACAAGATCTCAGAACATCAGAATTGACAAACGGAAATACGTAGAAAATATATTGACTACAATAGGACGAGATACAAAAGAAAGTGAGTGAACCATATAGTGCAGCAAAGAATCTATCAAGAAAGCATGGTAGACTAGAACGGTCGGCCAGAAATGAATGATGAACAAACGCTAACAGGGGGTTGAGTACACACTGAAGCAACCACTAACCTGTTCAACAGTCAGGATCTTCCTTGACATTCTCAGGGTGAAACGAAAGGTATTTCCTGGGACATATTGCCAAAGTTTGGAGGCTGACACGAAGACCGGGCATATCATTTAATGACAACGGAAAAGGAAACCAGGACCGAGTTGCTTAATCTAGTAGGGGGTCGATGCATCAACACAACAAGCAAGGGTCGTTCTCCACACATGGAAAGCAGATCGATTATCATAAAAATAACTTGAGACTACAATCAGGATAAATATGGTCAATCTATAGTGTGTATATACTGACAAAATGGAACTAAAAAACCGCGAAGTAAAAAGTGGTAATACTCATAGCTGTTCAAGATAGCATAAAAAATAAAGGTTAAAGAATAAAATAAACATACTGAATTGTGAAGCATTGAAGTGCGACAGCGTGAGAGATCAGAATACTGAACTACGTCACACAACCTTGGATAACCAGTAAATAACCTTGCAAACCAGAATTTGATTGTTGTAAGTCCAATATCCAATATCTTTTTCACCAGCTTGCATAAAGAGATGGATTTCTTTGAACTCGATTTTTGTTCTTTTGGTAAGGGAAAATCACAAAGAAAACATAGCTGGGGACTGTTTGGAATAGAATAAGTAAGCCTAACTGATAGAATGAACAAATGGAAATTATTATTTAGAATGAAAAAAATGACTTTATTGTTGAAGACTTGTAAGGCCATTTACTTCTTGGGTTTACTTGCCGATAAAATTTATTATTCCACAAAAAACTCTAGAATTAGCGGTGTTGCAGGTCGGTAATAAAAACTCCAAGTCTAATTCCCAGTCTAAACGTGGAATCTCAATTCCTCACATTAATTCCATAATCTATGTTGAGCCTAGTAAAGGGTTCAAATTTTAAAGAACTCTTTACTTCTTGTCGAATTTCGTCCTAAAAATATGGTCTCACCGATGAAATTTTAATACGTTCGCGGTCCACAGTGATTTCACTAGCGACCCTGAAACTAGGTTGCTCCACTTTTTTTATCAGAATGCTGACGATAGGGTTAATTAACTATTTAGGAAAAGCTATAGAATTACTGGGTATATAGGGCCTTGACATGAACAACGAACGCTTCAAGGCTGTGACCAGTGAGCTTTGGATCATCATTTAGACCAAGCAGTTAACAATATATTCAATCGCAGTGAGAATGACGTAGAGTAGATATTTTTCTAATTGTGCGACATATATGTATATCGTCAGAAGGGTTGTAAATATTTAAGTATATAATATGGTCAATAACTCCGCCAGTAGAACCCTCGAGTCTACTGCCGCTCCCAAGCCCGGGTAAAGGAGGAGGGATGGACATGGGGTTTGCGACCACATCCCAACTATAAACTAACTTGCTGAAAATACGCTAACCAGAAAAACTAATGCAAACCATTTTAACTCTGCCCTGGGAGTTGGGAGAAGAATTATGACGTCGCGTGGTGAAAGCCGAGTTCGCTCGGAAGTCACGGGGCCGATGCCTCTTCTCAGTACCAGAGCAACCATTCTTTTAGGTACATGGAACGTTCGTACGTTGTGGAAGACTGGAAAACCATCAGTGAAACGAATTGGACACAGGTAGGACAGCTGAGACTAGCTTCAGGGGAACTGCTGTTATACTCTGTTCATGAAGAGGAAAATGCTTCACATACACAAGGAGTTGCACTGATGCTGTCCAAACAAGCACAAAAGGCACTGATAAGATAGGAATCTCATGGACCCAGGATCATCAAAGCATCCTTCAAAACAAAGAAACAGGACATTACAATGAACGTCATCCAATGTTATGCACCTACCAAATACCATAGTGACGACAATAAAGATCAATTCTACAAGAGGCTGCAGTCAATCGTCGATAGATGCTCAACAAAGGATTTGACCTGAATGCCAAGGTTGGCATGGACAACACTGGATATGAAAACATCATGGGACGAGATGGAATTGGAGAAAGGAACGAAAATGGTGAGAGATTTGCAAACCTATGTGCCTTCAACAAACTGGTCATCGGCGGCACAATATTCCCTCACAAGCGCATACACAAAGTTACATGGATTTCACCGGATCAAACTACTCAGAACCAAATCGACCATATCTGTATCAATAAAAAGTTCAGAAGGACTATGAAGGGTGTGAGAACCAAGAGAGGAGCTGACATAGCTCCAGATCACCACTTGCTGATCGCTAAAATGAAACTGAAACTAAAGAAGCACTGGAAAACGGGGAGGACGGCATCACAGAAGTTTAATACGGCCTTTCTGCGGTATACCACAAAACTCAACGAATTCAAGATAGCCCTCAACAATAAGTTGCAGTCCTTGCAGGATCTACTCAATGGAAAGGAAACAACCATGGAGAACTATTGGAAAGGGATTAAGGAGGCAATCACTTCAACGTGTCACGAAGTTCTGGGTCACAAGAAGTACCATCACAAGGAATGGATCTCTGTTTGTACGCTTGCAAAAATTCAAGAAAGGAGGAACAAGAGGGCAGCAATCAATGTCAGCCGAACAAGAGCAGAGAAAGCTACCGCACAAGCTCCACACACAGAAGCAACAAGAAAGTGAAGAAGAACATCAGAGCTGATAAACGAAAATATAGAGGAAGATCTAGCAATGATGGCGGAAAGGGCTTCAAGAGACGGAAACTTGAGACAATTGTACGAAACAACAAAGAAGCTCGCCGGGAACTATCGTAAACCAGAACGACCAGTGAAGAGCAAGTAAGGCAAAGTAATCAGCAACACTGAAGAGCGACGAAGTAGGTGGGTAAAGCACTTTCAGGAACTCTTGAATGAATCAGCTCCGCTGAACCCACCCAACATCGAAGCAGCATCTACGGACCTACCCATCGATGTTGGCGCACCTACAATTGAAGAGATCAGCATGGACATCAGACAAATCAAGAGCGGCAAAGAAGCAGGACCAGACAACATTCCAGCAGAGGCAAAGAAAGCAGACATGGAAGCAACTGCGAAAATATTTCACATTCTCTTCAAGAAGATTTGGGACGAGGAACAAGCACCATCAAACTGGAAAGATGGAGACCTCATCTAAATACCAAAGAAAGGCGATCTCAGCAAGTATGAAAACTACAGAGGCATCACTCTTCTTTCAATACAAAGCAAAGTCTTTAACAGGGTATTGTTAAAAAGAATGAAGGACTTCGTAGACGCCCAACTTCCAGATCAACAGGCCGGATTTCGTAAGGATCGATCATGTACTGACCAAATTGCAACATTACGGATCATTGTGGAACAATCAATTGAATGGAACTCACCACTCTACATCAACTTCATCGACTACGAGAAGGCATTCGACAGCGTGGACAGGAAAACACTGTGGAGGCTTCTTCACCACTACGGTGTGCCTGAGAAAATAGTCAACATCAAATGGAATTCTTACGATGGATTTAACTGCAGAATCGTGCACGGAGGTCAGCTGACATACTCATTTAAAGTGAAGACCGGTGTCAGGAAAGGTTGCTTACTCTCACCCTTTCTCTTTCTCCTTGTGATCGACTGGATTATGAAGACGTCGACATCTGGAGGGAAGCACGGTATCAACTGGACAGTTAGGACGCAGCTGGACGATCTGGATTTCGCAGATGACTTGGCTCTTCTATCGCACACGCAACAACACATGCAAGAGAAGACGACCAGTGTAGCAACAGCCTCTGCAGCATTAGGTCTCAACATACATAAAGGAAAAAGCAAAATTCTCCGATGCAACACAACACGCACCAACCAAATCACTTCTGACGGAGATGCCTTGGAGGACGTTAACACCTTTACATATCTTGGCAGCATCATCGACGAGAAAGGTGGATCGGATGCAGATGTGAGGGCGCGGACTGGCAAAGAAAGGGCTGCATTTTTACAAGTGAAAAATATATGGAAGTCCAGACAAATATCAATCAACACAAAAATCAGGATTTTCAATACTGATGTGAAGACAGTTCTACTGTATGGAGCGGAAACTTGGAGAAATACGAAAGACTCCATCCAGAAGATACAAGTATATATGAACAATCGTTGGCTAGACACTATCAGCAGCAGCCTACTGTGGGAGAGAACAAACCCGATTCTAGTGGGGGCGGAATCAAGAAGAAGCGGTGGAAGTTGATTGGACACATACTGCAAAAAGCAGTGAACTGAGTCGCAAGACAATCCCTCACATAGAACCCTGAATGTTAAAGGAAAATAGGAGGACCAAAGAACACATAACACGGAGAAACAGAGAAAGACATGAGAAGAATTCTCAAAAACTGGAAAGAACTGGGAAGGGAAGCCCAGGACAGAGTTGATTGGAGAAAACTGGTGGGCGGCCTATGATCCATTGGGGGTAACAGGCGTAAGTAAGTAAGTAAGTGAGTAAGTATGGTCAATACACGTCTCCACAGCAGGTTGAAGAACTATTATTGTAAAATACGACCCATTTCAGTTGCTACAAATCTGACTCTAAATAAGTCATATCGAATGTGGTCTATTGTTAAACCATTATTTATTTATCTATTCCATGAGTCACTTCCATCTTTATCACAAGCCTCTTACATTTTTAGCACTTTATTAATGTTCACGTTATCGAATTAGCCATTTAAAGTGTAAGACTTCACATATATTTATACGATGCATTCTAGTGTACATCTGTTACTTTGGTTATTATTCGGGTGTTAGAATAAATGAGCATTCAAAATGGGAAGTTTGAGGACTTCGGCTTATCTACAGAGCTGACTTTTCAATCCTATATCTGAAAGTAAATTGTTCGTTCGTGCTACAACTTAGCCCTTACACTTCATGTTGACGTTCACGTCTAGCACCTGTAACTGCACTATAAAACACGTTATCGTCGAAAAGAATGAAAATATGAAACGTAGTCAAAAAGCACGTACTACGATAATGGCTTAAACACATATTTATTTCGGATTTGCACTGATATCATTAACCCACAATTATAAAGCCGATTTATCAACCAAAGTCGTCGGTGATGTATATATTACTCGGAAAAAAATTAAAGTCTAGGTATTATTCATGGATTGCTACTCGGAGGTCTAAGCTCTGTAAGAAGTAACAAGTGTAAGTAGTAGGTAGGGTGACCTACCCACAGAATGATGTGTAGCCACATAGGGGGATGCACTTCGTGCAAGAATCCAAGTCGATCTATCCCAGCTTTAATCGATCGTCCCTTAATTATGGTCCGTCAATTATATTACCTATATTTTGCTCTAGACTGTTTAGCTTAATGATCAGTACCTCTGTAAATCAGTTTTACCTGGAAAAGGCAGGAGTCTGGGGGACCTGTGCTAGCCATGGCAGTGACGATCACTCATTCTGTTCGTGCCCCTCCAAATACCTTAGGAGGATGTTTAGGGATAAAACATTTCAATGGATGACGACTTCATGTAAAAGTCAGTGGTTAACTGATAGTCTTTTTGCCGCAGGCTTATGAAACTTTTTGATTTGTCCCCAGAGTTTCTGTGTTCTAGAACACAACAAAAAGAGGACATGAGATCTCCAAGATTACAGTTAATTCGATCGATGATTGTGAACATGCGATATCTGTTCTCAGTAGGACAGGGTTTTTAGCCAGTTTATCGCCATATCGCAGAATTCAGATACCAGAAGGAATTTAATTGTCACATGTTGATTTGTTTTGACCGCTTACCATATTATTTCTGACATGTGGTGACTACTTGTAAGAAAGTTTAAAGTTTTTTTCGAATGAACATTGTTCACAAATCCATTATTGTTTTGACATCTAATTGACTTGAAGTTCTGTATATTGACCAGACATTGTCAAACGTTCGGATTCTAATTAACAACAGTATGGAGTGTCTTAAATCTGGACTAATAACAGATTTTTGATGTCTGCGTCTGGTCAGCAAGTTAACTAACATTTGAAATGATGGTCCATCATTTGGTGATTGCTAGTTGCCAGAACACTTGGTTGGGTTTTGTGAATCGTTCTGAATTATGCCCCTTCTTGTCTGTCTCCATTCATATCTCAATAGAATGACTAGATCTCTGATGACGGAAAACCGGAGTGGGGCATTTACATACAGGAAGAAGAGTACTGGTCTCAGATCATAATTCAGTGCACTCTACTAGACGTAAGATACTTTAAAGTAAACTTTTTGATGGCTGACACGTCACAGACTTTGAACTTGGGCAAATCTTAAGTCGTCGAAATAACACCGTCTATCCTTGGCCGAGCAACTTTGGAAATGTTTGTTTATGTACCAATCATTTTGTTCTCTCCTGTGGGGATATGTGGCAGGAGTCTTCACAACACTTGCCTTCTTCCATAATGTATATTTTCTCGAATACTGTTTTGCTTCTTTAGTTTGTGCGTAACTATTATTGTATTGTCTGCAATTTTTAAATTGTGGTTGACTGTTTGGTGTTGTTTGAACAGATGGTTACTGTTTTTGCCTTGTTTTGCTCAACACTTTCATTTCTGAGGTTGCTATATTAAGAGACTGCCTTCGCCTTTCTTACTGCTATATTAACTTTTTTGGCTATCCATAAGAGATGATAAACAGAGTTCTCGGTGAGTGAAACCTGTTATTAAGTCTGACTTCTGCTTCAGTCCGTTATTGTACCACAGACGACAGATTACGACCCAAAACATAAGTTTCAAGGATCAGTTCGATGTGAATGCAAATAAGTCGTTCTAACAATAGTTCTAATAAAATTTGAAACAAAACCTTTACCGTTTTTGTTCTTAGAGCTGAATTTCCGAAAACTGATGTCAAAAGAACTGAACCGTAAAATAAATGAAACCGAAGATGTAGACAAGGAAGTTTAACGTTTCACTAAAACAAACAACCCAAAACCCAGTAATGAAAATAAGATTAATAACAACGGCTACAAATTAAACAGTGCAGTACTCTATCTTATTTTCTAACTTACGCCTGTCTGATATGTTGAAGCTTGAAGGAATACAAAGGAACATTTTTCGGAAAGTCCTAAATCATAGCTCACTCATTGACTATCCAACTCGATGTGATGAACTCGGGCTTGATCCATTATGGAAAAGAAGGCTTAAGTCCAATCTAATCCTTTACTTTAAACTCCTGCACAAGCTCACATACACCTCTTATAGTTTAGTCCTTATCCAAGGCCTATGTATACATAACCTTCGAGATAAAGTATCTACGGTCAAACTTGAGAAGTATAGATCCCAAACTAGAGAAAACCTCTTCCTCACTAAGTATGCACTTATATGTAATAGCCTTCCCTCAAAAATACGCATGGCAAGTGGGTTGTATGAGTTTGTTCAACTTCTTAATGATGCTCTCACTTGCACTGACTTTTCTGCACTCTTGAACTCACTCACACCCTGCTTCCATATTATTAGTTCTGCACATACTTAAAATACAATGAACTCAGTGCTGCCTCTTATTTAGTTATTTTCGCCCTCCTAATTAGCATTAAATTTTTCTGGTTGAATATAAATCTCTTTAGTTTTTATTTGACATAGACAGGTTACTCTACTCACTGTGTCGATCGACACTGTTCAACTGTAAACTGGTTGATTGGAACGCACTCTACTCTCCTGGGCGCAACCTTCTCAACGCTAACAACTGTGTGATTTTCACATTGCCTATTATCAATAATACTGTTCTCGCTTACACGCTATTGACTTACTTTGATCCCTTAGTGTTATCTATTGCTCCACTTTTAACTGTGATACTCTTTAAATCTCCTGCTTAGTTAGTTAAGTACATCTCTCGCACTATATTCTAAATGCTTATATCTTGTTTGAAAATCCGTACTATTTCTCCATAACTGTTAACTGTATTGCATTGATGCCTAACCAATAGTTCATAAGTTGTAACAGCCAGACAAGATTGTGAAAGTAACTTGCAGAAATAGTGTTTCTCAACAGGATGTGAGACATAAGCATCAAGTAGAACCCAAAATAGTTTCTCTTATTAATTTAACATGAGCCTAACAACACAAAAGGAGGGAGGGTGGAGTTACTGACCATCAAACATTGATGGTGTGGGCGATGACTTCAAACCACCCATGTTTGTCGGGCAGAACATGTTGTTTGCTTTTGGCTCTTTAGATTGATGAGGGTGCCCTTATACGCTTGCTACTTCTGAGGTTCATGTTTCCAAAGCTATGCTGAGGTCACTATTCTGTCGAGACACCCGCAACATTCTTACTCAGGCGCTTACAGTATGACTTAGAGGTTGGCATTCAATGATAATAATAGTAAAAACAGTTAGACAGTGAGAACTTTTAATCATCAATGTTTTCATTTTACAAACTCTACCCTTTTAACTGAAATTTCGACTTCAGCGTGCATAAATCCAGCTTCTTACTTCAACTTCTCTTCTATCCACTTGACACTGCACAACTCTTCTTTCTTCTTTGCTGTACTCCTTCATCTGTGGGTTATATTCCTATATTCCCATAACTTACTTTAATTTTAGTGGTCAGTATGAATTTTCTCTTGACTTACAGTAAATGTGAAAGCATTCGTGACAATTTGATCTAGCCTGTAAACTGGCGTGACTGTTTTCACGTAGTTATTCGAGAATAAATATATTACTAATATTATTATTACTCTCCAGTAACACCTACATTGCTTTAGAAACTTTATTCAGTCATCTTCTGAATAAATGAATGCGTAACTTTTCGTGCTACTCTTGAACTTAATGTAATCAGTAGAATGTAGTTCATTGCTCGCGTTTGTAACAATATCATATATCATCGTCTTGACTTGACGATCATAAAATAAGATTTCATGTGAAACCAGTGTATCTTGTCATATATTTCAGTAACTGAACAACGTTTTACAAAAAATATGTTAGCAATCCTAACATGTTGATCTTGCCTGTAAATTGGCATGCATCCTGTGACATTTTGTTTGACAATAAATTATTATTATTATTCTTAAAATTAAAAAATGGAAGGATAACAATGGTAGCCCTGTCGACCAACTGAATTATAGTTGACGACAAATGAAGTGTTACATGTTCGTAATGGCCGTCATCTAAAGAATGATTCTAAGGCCTACATCAACTTGAACTAGGATTTGAACAACTTACAATCCTTTCTGCTTAACGGCGAGTGTGTAGATGCAATAAACCCGTAAATATTATAATATGGAAATGTTTCTTCTACTGGAATCAATATACAACTCTATATTACCTCCATCTGTATCCTAAAATTATTGATTACTGAGTATCTGTATAACACGTGCGGTGAGTTTAATGTCTTCAACTGGTTGCAAATGCAGAGAATGATCAAACTAAACAAAGTTAATCGATCATTCCAAACTACGATTCTTTGTATACAGTGAGAAGCCGTTTTGTGTCGTGCATATTAACTTATAAGAAACAAACATTCTGCTTGATTTAAATGATTCTATTGCTGCTGGTGGCAAATGAATAAAAGTAAAAAATATCGGCATTTCGGACCACAGGACGCAGGTAGGAGTGTGCAAAGCTTACAGTATTTTTCAAAAATAAACACCGCACATACATCAATAACGGCAAAGCATAGAACGTAATTTCATTGCGATTTCTTTGTAACTCGATACAATTTATTGTGTAACATATAACCTATTTCTATCCATATCTCAGACAGACTCATCAGGCTCAACAAACTCTTAACGCCGTTTCTAGACGAAATGATAGGCACATTCCTCCATTAACAGCAGTAGGTCACGCCTTTAAGCTCCTACCCGTCCTTCAGTCAGTCAGGTGCAACGTAGAACTTCGTAAGTAAGTACATCAGTTCATGTTGCCATACCACATCGGCACAAAGATATAATTGTCAATTCAAATCCAATAGTAGAAGAGGTAGTAAGGGAATTAGAAGTAATCGGAGAAGTTAGGATTAGAAGATCCTATTCAAGAAGTATGATTCAGTGAGAAAAGTTCAGAAAGTCAAAACTAGAGGTGTTGATGAATCCAGAAGATTAGGATTTGAAAGAACACAAAGAATAGATGCACCGGCGCCATTGCGAATGATTTTGAGCCATGTCATTCATTTACTATTTCAACATATGTGTTTACGTATCTGGCACATTTCTCCATTAACAGCAGTAGGTCACGCCTTTAAGCTCCTACCCGTCCTTCAGTCAGTCAGGTGCAACGTAGAACTTCGTAAGTAAGTACATCAGTTCATGTTGCCATACCACATCGGCACAAAGATATAATTGTCAATTCAAATCCAATAGTAGAAGAGGTAGTAAGGGAATTAGAAGTAATCGGAGAAGTTAGGATTAGAAGATCCTATTCAAGAAGTATGATTCAGTGAGAAAAGTTCAGAAAGTCAAAACTAGAGGTGTTGATGAATCCAGAAGATTAGGATTTGAAAGAACACAAAGAATAGATGCACCGGCGCCATTGCGAATGATTTTGAGCCATGTCATTCATTTACTATTTCAACATATGTGTTTACGTATCTGGCACATTTCTCCATTAACAGCAGTAGGTCACGCCTTTAAGCTCCTACCCGTCCTTCAGTCAGTCAGGTGCAACGTAGAACTTCGTAAGTAAGTACATCAGTTCATGTTGCCATACCACATCGGCACAAAGATATAATTGTCAATTCAAATCCAATAGTAGAAGAGGTAGTAAGGGAATTAGAAGTAATCGGAGAAGTTAGGATTAGAAGATCCTATTCAAGAAGTATGATTCAGTGAGAAAAGTTCAGAAAGTCAAAACTAGAGGTGTTGATGAATCCAGAAGATTAGGATTTGAAAGAACACAAAGAATAGATGCACCGGCGCCATTGCGAATGATTTTGAGCCATGTCATTCAAGGTCTCTAACCATCGATTATTATCATGTCGCGGACCCCAACCAGCTAGTCGACAACTACCGACATGGCTAAGTCCACTCGTAAATGATTTCATGGATTTCTGTTATGTTTTGGTTTGGCCGCCCCTAACTTTCTTCCAACCTATTCCTACATTACAAAACAAAGCCCGTCGAAGTAATCGGTGGTTAGGCATACGTAGCACATGTCGCAGCCACCTCAACTGATGAAGTTTCATTACTTCATCTATTGATCTGCCACTCTTACCTAGCAACCGATTCCTAATAACGGCGTTGCTCACGCGGGTGTCCCAGGATATACGAGCAATGCTTCTAAGACACCTATGATCGAAAACCAATAACCGACGAGTATCTTCTACTCTCACTGGCCATGTTTCACAGCCATAAAGTAAGACGGAGCGGACTACCGCGCAGTACACTCGTCCTTTATTCAGCAGACGGATATCTCACCTACGCCATAAGTGACGCAGGTTGGCAAAAGCCAATCGAGCCTTCTGTATCCGAACTGAGACTTCGTCAGTCACCAGGCCATCGGCACTGATGAGACTCCCAAGTTAAGTGAAGCGGTCTACACGTTCGACTACTTCACTCCCTATCACTAGTTCAGTTGCCGATGAAACCCAATAGTGAAGCAACATTTTGTATTTCGGTGGGGAAGACCGCATCCCGAACATGCTTGCATTGTTGCTTAGGGTAGTCAGAAGACTCTGCATTTTGTCAGCGTCTTCACCAAGTAGGACAATGTCATCGGCATATTCTAAGTCAATAAGCGAGCCACCTGGTAGAAGGTCTACTCCTGAAAATTCAGACGAGGATAAGGTTATTTCTAGGAGCATGTCTATGATAAAATTAAACAAGAATTGGGAAAGTGGACATCCCTGACGGACACCACTTGAAGTGAAAAATTCCGGTGACAGTTCGCCATAAGCTCTCACTCGACCAGTGGTGTTCGAGTAGAGAGCTTGTATGAGGTTAATGTACTTCTTTGGTACACCTTTCATTGACAGACACTGCCACAGAACCTCACGATCCACTGAGTCGAACGCCGCTTTTAGGTCCAGGAACACGACTATTGTAGGACGCCTAAATGTGTGTCTGTGTTCCAGGACCTGTCGTAGTGTGAAGATGTGGTCTATACAACCATGTCCAGGTCTGAAACCAGCCTGGTTTTCTCGAGTTTGCTCTTCACGAGCTTTCGTTAAGCGTCGAAGTATTACTGAGGCTAATATTTTAGAAACTATATTAGTAAGACTTATTCCCCTGTGATTGTCACAAGAAGACTTTTGTCCTTTCTTATAGATTGGGACAATCAGTGATTGAGACCAGTCGGATGGGATTACGTCCAGTTCCCAGATTCTACCTAAGATCTCGGTCAACCTAGCTGATAAAACTGGACCACCATCCTTAAATATCTCAGGGGTCAGTCTATCAGGACCCGCAGCTCGCCCTCGCTTCAGATTTTCAACTTCATTAAGACTAGAGGGACTTACGTCGATTTGCCATTCAGGATGACTGGAGATCGTGGGTAACCGAAGAGTGGCTCGAGGCCAGTTGAACTGATCCCTAAAGTGTTCTGCCCATCGATCCAGTCTCCTGGATTGAGAATAATTAATAGTCCCATCCTTTTCTGAGATAGTCTCACTCACACCAGGATTCCTAAAACCAGTTTGCTAAGTCGGAAAAGTTGTCTACTGTTGCCGATCGCCGCTGCCTTTTCCATCTCTCTCGCTTTTGCCACCCACCACTGTTCTCGATCATTGCGTAGGCTTTTTGTCAGTCCACGTCTAAGCTGACTCCGCTCCTCATCGCCCTCAGAGCCAGGCAGGATGAGTTTTCGAGCATCCATCAGTTCGGTAGATGCTATTGAGATCCACGGCTTTATTCTAGCCTTATGGTCAACCTTACTAGCAGATATCACTGCTGTTTCCACAGCCTTTTGGATATCATTCCATCCTGCCTCCGGATGGGAATCACTTAAATGGTCGCCTAACTGTCTTTCTAGTTGTTACTGAAATATATTTTTCGCCTTATTATCATTAAGTAAAACCCTAAGAGGCTTCCTTACGGTGTCTTTCCTACGCCCAGTAAGCCTTAAACAGATAGGAAGATAGATTAGTGTTGGTGCGTGACCGCAGAGCCCAAGGAACAACTGCTTTAGGCCGGTCACGCACGGCCTTTTGATGAAAGGATTTTTTAGTACTAGCTCCGCTCTTAAAGGCCCCTAGTGGGCACCCTTACCGATGGAGACGGAAATGCGTGAGGTAGGGTGAGGTGTGACATTTTTAGGGTCGACGTTTTCTAACCCTTCTTTCCTTGTGAGAAGGCAGCATCGCTGCAGATGCTGTTTATCCGAGGGAAACACCTTACTGCTGTCACACTCCTCTGCAGTCAGCAGTACGACTTCGCCTCGGACCTTGGGTAGATGCTTTTAGTCTCATCGTTCCCCAATCGACCTGCCTGGCATGGTAGAACCTTCAGAAACATATGTTCCAGCCAGTTTAGCTCAGTTGGGTCATCACGATAGGCAAGCCCGACCACCACGTCAAGGTAGCAGAGACGGTCGGGCTCCTACTCCTAATATTTGGAGTTTCATCTATGCTTAAATTCGCATAAATATCATCGCATTATTCACATCACTTTTAGTTTTTTATTTCTCCTCGACTGATAAGTTGAAAAGCGTACAGATGCTGCTTAACTGCTGTCTGCTCCGAAGAACTCAAGCTTCCTATACATTAGTGCAGGTAAACAGTTAGTATTCTAACATAGAACAAGAAAAGTATGAGTAATGATACCTTTGTTTTGTTCAAATAATGTATCTTCTGATTCATGAATCAGCCTTAAACAAGAATATCTTCTGTTCTGCTCCTAACCCTTTTCTCCTTATTTCTCTCTTTAAACACCTCATGCTACGCCGTAAATATTTGACTTGACATTGCCGAAGACTTGGTCTCTTAACCTAGGATCCTATCAAATTACTATCTGGTGAAAATCAACAAGTAGACCATTACATATTTGCCTCATCACTTCTTGTTATAACAGACCTGGATTTAACTTATATGGATTCTCAACCAGAAACGGTTCGTCGCCACGTAAAGACATAAATCGCACCAACTATTTTATTGTACATTTCAGAGTCCGGTGCAATGTCTACGATTTTATGTGAGAACGTTTAATCCTCTTTAAGAAGCAGGGTATCTTGTCATTTATTTGTCTAACTTGTACAGAAAATATAATTGAAGTTTTATCATTTTCATCCTGCCTGTAAATTGGCATGTCTCTTGTAGCATGTTTTTTGACAATAAATTACAATAATTATAAACTGCAAAGCACCTGAGAAACAGTAAGAATATCTACAACCAAGTGTAAGCAATTATTCACTCCAATAGCTACAACTGTTTTCATAAGGACAGTTGAGGGTCAATAGTAATCAGCAACTGTACGCTATAATTTTCAGTTCATTCAGAAAAGATCCATTAATCAATGGTCCGACTCCGTAAAACAGAAACAATAGGTTGTTCTCAAATAACAATGTGTTACATGGGGCATGCCAATTTTCAGGCAACATCAAACTGTTAAAAGAGCTAACACATTTACTGTAAAAAGTTGTTCATTCAAATAAACATGATATACTGGGTTTATATAGGGGGCTAACATTTATAACATAATTGTAAATGTTCCAGACTCTGGAATGTACAATACGATAGTTGGCTGGAGTTATGTTGTTTGCTTTGCGACGAACCACTGTTAATTCAGAATCACTGAAAATTAAATGCAGATTTGTATATAAGGTGAATTTGAACTGACATTCGTGATGGCGTTCTTCAGATAATAATTTGACAGGCTCCTGTCTAAAGCAACTGTAAGTCCCCGGGAATATGAAGGCCACTTATTTAGGCATAGAATTAGGAGCAGAAAAGAAATATTCTTGTTTAAAGTTGAACCATGGCTTAACAGATACATTTTTTGATAAAACAACCTTATTCCGGCTCAAACTTTTATTGGAACACTTACTGTTCTTTTGCACTTGTGTACGTCAGTGAAGACAAATCACTAGTCAGATAATAAATGAGCATAATAATGTAGTCACTGTGAATTGATGTCTTGATAAAAAGATAACACTGACTAATAATATCAACATTGCTACTTGATATTCTCCTAGAATCTTGAACAGACCAAATGCTCTATAACTGGACTTATATCAGAAGACTCCTAATATTAAAAAATCGCAAGATGAAAAGGTGAGAATAGTGAAATTAGTGATTGTTATCACTCGTTATCACTCTCTATGGCTCTGAGATCACGCCTCTGTCCAAATAAGCATTAGGTCCTACAACACGCAGATGACTGAAGATATTCAATCATTGTGATATGCAGGGGTTAGTGTCTAGCACCGCATCAGCTTAGGGAAATAGTAATCCTTTTATATTGAACCTTAAGTGCTCTAAGAATCAGAACTCAGCCACCCTCAATAGGAGTGTCTCTCTTAGCAATATACTTGAGTAATTCACCATTTCTCTACTAAAATATAAACGAAGATAGAATAGCACACAGCACATGAAACCACAATGTTGTCTATATTTGGAACCCTTTTGTTTATTCTGGACACTACTCCACTTGAAGTAATATAATTTGTAACTCGCTTCCGCCTTTAAAAGAACACCATGTCACCCATCCCTAGCTCTCACTCCTCCCGAATACTATTGCCATGGGGTTTTCAAGTGATTAGAGTGATATGCCTACTCGTTTCAGGCTATCGCTTACACACACTGCCAAACTCAATAGCGACAATCCTCTCTGGTGGAGCTGAGACGACTGATCTTATTATATATTATTATCATTCTATCTTCTGGCACCGGCGTCTGCACATTGTGCCTTTGTTTGTGACGATTATATTTAGGATATTAACTTCATGGTAGGACATCAAAGTTAGTGAGATTAGCTTACGAAAACATTACTTAACTACGTACACCTGTCACCCCCAATCAAGCATAGGCCGCCGACCACTATTCTCCAATCTGCTCTGTCATGGGCCTCCCTGCCCAGTTCTGTCCAATTTTTGTTCATTCTTCTCAAATCTTTGTCTATTTCTCGCCAAAGTGTGTTTCTTGGCCTTCCTCTGTTCCTATTACCTTGAAGGTTTCAAACTAGGGCTCGTCTTGTGACGCGGTTGGGTGATTTCCGTAGTGTGTGTCTTATCCACTTACATCGCTTTTCCCGATTTATTCTTCCGCTGGAATCTGATTTGTCCTTTCGCACAGTCGATTGTTGTTCATAGTGTCTGGCCAGGGAGCACGAAGTATTTTGCGCAGAGAGCTTCTAATGAACACCTTCATATTCTGGATGATGGCTTCTGTAGTTCTCCAAGTTTCCGCCTCACATAGTAGAACTATCTTGATATATGTACTGAAAATCCTGACTGCGTCTACGCAGCCCTTCATTCTTTTCAACAGCACCCTTTTGAAGACTTTTCCTGGCATTGAGGGAAGAGTGATTTCTACGTAGTTTTTACACTTGCAGACCCTTCTGGATCGGTCACAGTAGATTAAATTTTTTCCTAATTTACCATTTTATAAATAGTGTTCGCTACTGTTTGACATTTACTGTTGCCTACTACACCATATAATCTGGACTCGCACGATAAAAAGAATGTTTTTTGCATTTCTAGAAGTTGAAAGAGTTTATGTCAGAGCTTCCTGATCATTAACTACTCCAATATATGGAATAGACATCCAGCAAGCTTCCACTGATCTAGAACTAAACCCAGTTCAAGAGTCTTGTCGATAACTTTCAGAAAAAGGTTTCTGTATCACATAGTGCCACTACCAGCGGTTTATTCAAACGAGGTCTAATATCTTTAAAACTGAGTGCTAGAAAAGAGAGAAACCTTGAGTTTTTATCCCTTTTAATTAAGTTTAATTTAATTCACTTATTTCAGGTTTTCGTGTAACTATTCAAGGATTACTTAGTTTGTTTATATTGTCATGTTGGAAACTTACCTACTAGCGCATATGAGATATTTAATGCTACCGCTACTCAAGAACGAAATCTTGTTTTGAACTGACCGAAGCGGACTGACTTTTTACATTCAGTTATTTTTCACTACATATAGGTGACCTGTAATATTTAGAAGTATATGAATCAAGAATTAAAGATATGCACAAACGAATGTATTGTATTTAGAATTCGAAATCAAGCATTTCACAACAACAAGAAGTTACTAGTTCATTCAAACACCACATCCGCCACCGCTTAAATTGGAATGTATATGTCTGTAATCAGTTGTACGTCTTCTTCTCAAATTCATCCTGCGTCTGTCCGACAGTGTATTGGATAAAGACTGTATTATCTAGAATGCTCTCATTAGTATTAGAATTAACAACCGAAATTGGAACAGACTCACCTGGCTCTTGGAATTGTATTTGATCAACATGTCGATTATGTGTACTTAAGTCATTGATATCTAGAAGTCGCACCATAGATTTCCCGACATTCTTCAGAACAATTCCCGTGGATGGTCGAAGTTCGTTGCCACGATAATATGTAACTTCTGCAGACTCCAAACATCTCATATTCGACCGAAGAATTCTTCCTTTTAATAGTTTTGATGGAGTCTCTTTCGTCACTGAATGTCTGGCATTTCTATATTGCAGTAGAAAGGTATCTACTCCACTCTCCAGCTCATTAAATTTTGAGGCGGCAATAGAATCAATAGCAGTTTTCATACCTCCATTGCACTTAGCACACGTGGCTATCGAATCTTTAAGTAAAGCATCAGAATTTTCTTTAGAAACTAGGAGAGACAACTCCACTTTAAGCCTTTTCAAATTCTTTAAACCCAGTATTGACAGTCCCGTTTCGCTAACTAAGAATTCACATGGTATGTATGAGGAATCATCATCTCTTATTAGCAATTCACAACATCCTCGTATAGGCAGTCTGTGTCCAGTAATCCCCAATATTGATACATCAGTGGGTCGTATCACAACGTTCGGATCTAACAATTTCAAATTCTTGAATGAAATAATGGACTCTATACTGCCTGTGTCCACAATAAAGTCATGACATGAACCAAGCGATGTATATAGTCGCTTTTGAATATGAGCATTACCTTTTGAAATGGTAGTTAAAGATAAATGATTATTAGGATCAGCTGAATTATTGGGATCTAAATTACAAGCTTTAGTACTACCTGAGGCAAAATGAACAGTAGCTTTGCATACTGCTTGAATGTGTCCTATCTTACCACATCTAAAACATTTAGCATTACGAAATGTACAATAATAACGAGAATGAAGTTTTCCACATGATAAACATTTGCCAAACTTGGTCTCACCTTTTTGATTTCCTTTGTAATTCTTTTTTGGGACACCGTTCATATTTACACGAGAATAGGAACCTCTGTTAAACGAACACAATTTTGATTGACCCTGAGATTGTTTTTCATCATGACAACTAATCAAAGTATTGGAAATCTTCATCGACTGAATATCAAGTTCATTCAACGCCTCGTAGTTAATGCACGCAGTTCTAACATCTTGAAAGGAACAGTTTGACATTCTTAACAGCTCTCTTTCCAAACTAGGTATGTTAATTCCTGCAATTAATCGGTCTCTCAGCTGCACATGAAGTTGATCACCAAAATTACATTTGACAGCCTGTTTCTGCAATTCAAGAATGAATTCCTTAACATTTTGGTCATTTTGACGAGTCATCTTATGAAATTTTGCTCTTTCACGGCATTCAAAACCAGGGCACTTTACATGATTCAATAATAAATCCTTTAGCATTGCATAGGGAAGTGAAATAGGTTTTTCTGGATATGCCAAAGTTTTTAATAAGCTGTACGCTTCTTTTCCGATGAATGTTAGGAAATGAGCCACAAGTTTATCATCTTTGACATCTTTCCTGGTCATACTCCAGATTTCAAACCTTTCCAAATAATCTTCAAAAGCTTCAGAAGTAGAATGAATATCTAGCTGTTCCATTACAAGTTCCATCGCGACGCCACTGTAATGCTTAGAAGTATATGTATCAAGAATTAAAGATATGCACAAACGAATGTATTGTATTTAGAATTCGAAATCAAGCATTTCACAACAACAAGAAGTTACTAGTTCATTCAAACACCACATGACCACAGCTAATTGACATGCGACGACAGTTACCTTTTCTATTTGTGATTTGGATCACATCATTCTAAGCTATTACAACCCAAACTACTTTACTAATTTAAAGTCTTTATTTATTGTAAAAATGTACATAGCCTGGTCGGAGCATGCAAAAAAAAATCGACAATGTTTCTATTTTCATTATTAGGGTTGATACCCAGACTGACTAGACATTTTGTTTTTTTCCTTCTCTCTATTTTTATTTTCCTTATTTCACTTTTTGAGCTCCCTTACATTGATCTAATTCTTACGCTACTCCGGAAAGTTTAAAGTTTTGTTTTACACTTACTTAAGTAAGGTGATTTTTCATACCCATATAATCTTTCACACACAAATATGACGCATATGTATGGACATTTGATAATCCATATCTGCTTTTATTTGTGTTTCAACACATTAGTCTATGCCACTACAGTGTACAGAAATGTTAATCGAGCATCTAATGTCACTATATTTTTGACTTTTTTATGAATATTAAATGTGATACGTACATCACCATTTACCTTTATTCTATTCTGAAAAATTGCACTATAAATAATTTCCACATATAAATTGATTCGCCTTTCTTTGTCTCCTCTCTCTTTTTGACATAAATTTAATCTAATATTTACTTAATGACAACAGCATGTTTTTGACTATGATGAATATAAACGTTATTGGAATTCTTTCTAATAACCAGATGGCTTATTCTTAACATTTATGTATGAATGAGCTGTTTGGCAATATTACTATACAAACTTATACTTCTAAAAGTGATTTGGTAAAAACAAGACACGCGAGCATTCCGGTCGCTATAAGAGCTGTCTTAGAACTGCAATGCACAACCAAAAATGCGCCCATGTCACCCTGACCTATAGTGTTACAGTCTTGTCAAGAATAATAAATACGGTCAGGCTGTGCTTCTCAAACGCATTCAGTAAACTCTTCCACTCCTGACAGAATGCTATCCGATGGAACCACAGATTTCGACAGACTTAGTTATCAATCGCATACTGTTTATTCTGTTATGGTGACCGTTATCAGTCTTAAAGGAAAAATTGCCTTTAGTTATACTGGATTAATGGGAACATCGAAGATTAAGACGTTCAAAATTTCATCTCGTTCATAGTGGCATTTATTCATTTTGAAACTCGTTTTGGTTAATACATTTGATTTCCTTCAAAACTTGTTTTGGTATAACGGTATGCGCTGAGAAAAATGGATATAACATGACCAGTAGCCCCGAGAACCATGGAAACCAACAATATATAATAATAATAATAATTTATTCTCAAATAACAAACATGTTACAAGAGAAATGCCTGGAGAATAGTGAAAGTGATCATTCAGAATATCATCCTACACAAACCACCTCAGGAGAATCACGTACGTGGGAAGAAAACAGGTTAAGGGAGGCACTGAACGCTTGCCACTGGTGAATGGGAGAGCCTAGCACAAGTAGGAGGTCTATCCCGAAGATTCTGACTTCATTTTTCTCCTGGCATTGAGAAACAGATGCAATACCATAGTTTGAAGCTAGCAGCCAGAATTCGGGAAAGCCCGAAATATCTCTTCAGGTTCGTGACTAAACGGAAACTTATAATTTGATGTTCGTATCCTAAGAGGTCAAAGTGGCGTGGATTTTAGCTACCTAGAGTTGGCCCCAGATCTTTAAACCCAACTTCACCGACAAGCTAAAAACCAGATATAAAGAAGCTTTGTGGGTTGATAGCAGATGAAGAGGATTCATTTGAACTTCAAATAGGTACTAGAACAACGGAGGAGTGAGAATTAGACACTCGATAATGAATCTACTAGTCATGCATAGCCATGAAATGAACATTTTACCAAACTTGATGTGATCAACATAGACCATTTATGAAAGTCGGCTTCCGAATGGTACGAAATACATGATTGGAGGGATTTACCGACCCTCCTCAGGTAATGATGTCCAGTAAGATAAACTGACTGAGGTACTACTGCAACTGCCACTCCTTGGTTCGATTCAATAATCTTAGCTGGATATTTCAAAACTCCATCTCAAAATTAAGCAAACAGGGTATGACTGGTCGGTTTCAAAGATGACTTGCTTCAGCTGTTAGACGTTCTAGGATGACTAGGCACGTATCCAGAGCTACTAGATGGTCTAAGGAGGAAAAACTCTTATACCTTCATTATTTGTTAACAAATTATCGGTTTCTGGTCGAGTATTTTCAATTTCATACATCAGTAAGGAGTAGTGACTATTCGCAATCTACACAAATGCCCGTTAATATTAACAGTAATAGATTTCCTCTCACCTGGTGATGAGCTCTGGCAGGAAGATATTAGGCTCAATGCATTGGTACTGGATCTAGGAACAGGCCTATTAGCACTTCTGGATCGGTTTGGCTTTTTCTGTAGGCAAAAGCCATCTTTATGACCGATGACTTTACACTTCCTGCATCTATGCTGCCTAAATGGGCAGTTCCGTACATAGTGCCATGTGTTACGGGAGAAACGAAGACATTTTGCTGATCAAAACCTTCATGTATAAATATCATTAATTTCACTGTTTTGGGGTACATTTGTTTTACTTAACTTGTGAACTTGTTTGAATTAATATTTTCTGCCATTTTGGACTCCCGTTTCTCTTGGTTGTTCGTTTGCAGTTTTTGCTCCAAGAGCCAATAAAATAGAAGGTAATTGTAATTATTATAATTATTGTTGTTAGAACGACATTGGTCGTCTGTTTGCAATAACATATTTTGGTCGATTTTGTGATTTGGAATAAACTTTGGTATCTACTTTGGAGTTTCGTTCTTGGTTTAAACATTTGGGATCGTGAATTACAAATAGAGCGACAACCGTGCTTCTAAAGATCAACGAGCAAAAAACTGGACGTAACACCATGAGCCGCAGTGCCAGCAAGCAGCAGGGGGATTCGTTTTGGATTTTTGGGCAGAGTTAAAGCGGGATGAACTGGGTGTAGCATGGGTGGACTTATGATGATTAGGTGGCTGCTGTACCAAATGAACTTCATATCGGCATGAGCTACCACTCTGAACTATAGTTGAGTCTCTTTGTAGGTTAGTGAGACGTTGGTACTCATGAGCCATGTCATTAAGCATAAGCTTCGGATCTTGCTCCAAGCGACATAGTAGCCTTGTTCTAATATCACTAAACTTATGCGACTGGAGGCTGCAGATGAGTATAAGGGCTTTAAACTGATCTTCCGACAAAGACTCCAAACAAAAGCGTTCGCATTCACGGTTGACGATGCTCATATGCGTAAGAAAATCATCATCTTCGTTCATAATTAGCTTCAAACATCGATAACGAGCATTAAATAGTGACTAGTTATCGGCAAAGTGTTGGCTTAAAGTTTAAACAGTCTCAGAAAATGAACAACCTCGTGGGTTCAAAGGCAGGATCGAATTGCAGTACTTATCCAGCTCACTTGCGCCCAACTTTTGAAGTAGCAGCCGAACCATCGAAGCATCATCTTGGTTGGCGAAATCAAATTTAAATAAATCTCCATAACGCCGGAACCACATGTCAAAGGTAACATTCACATCAGGATCATAATGAAATTCAGCTATGCTATTTGCGATTCCGTCGACCTATAGAGCTGTGGTTGCATTTGATGAGCTGGGCTGTGTGGAAGCGGAAATCTTCATGTCTGTTAACATATGCATCAGTTTCAGCTGCTGCTTAAGTAATAATTAAAGTTTGGCAGGATCCATGTTTCCAAAAGTACCGTCGCCAAATATTAGGTTCGGCACTAAGTATGCTTGAGGCTATTACGAGTTTACCTCAGTCAGTAAACGCGAACGAGACTTTTACCAGCGTCCAGGTAGGCTACCTTGAATCCCCAAATAAAGTAAGAAGGCTTTGTAAGCGTAGAAAGTATATTATACAACACCCAGCAATCACAGTACAATCAAGCATACAACTCTCGTTTATTTATACATCACAGAAGAGTCCTTGGGACAGTTAGGAAAATAGCACACTAAAATACACAACAGCCAATCACAGCCATGGGGTTTCCTGGTGGGAATTGAAATCTCAAGGTCAACTGATCAGCCCATGCTGGCAAACGTGAAAACCAAAATAAGTCATTTAGCAAGCGAATTTTGGGGATCTAACACCCCCCCCCAACAGACCATGGCACACTCTTGTTAACCATGGTCGAAAACGAAAAAGAGCCCAACCTTAGCTACGCTAGGGCAAATTACACTCGTATGAGAGAGAATCTTCTACATGCCCGATGACCACGGAAATGGCGGAGGCTAAAAGTAGATGATCAGTGGTAATAAGCGAGAAACATCATCCAGAATTCTGTCTTGAACCATGTACCTCAAGCACACCGAGCGCCTGGAAAAATAAGAACATGGGTTAAGCGAAGCACTGAACTCTTGCTAGAGAGAGAATGGTAAAAGTCGAAGGTCTACCTTAAGGATTCCGACCGTAGCTCTTACGCCGCATTAAGAAGCGGATGCGATGCAGAATTTCGAAGTAGGATGGGACGCATTAAGATGAAACTAGCTGTCAAAATACAGGCAAACCTCCAGTATATGTTTACGTTCATGACAAACAGGAGACCGACAAATCAGGATGTTTTCCCTCAACGGTCCGAATGGACAAAATCTCACCAAACTATAATGGCTGATATCAGTTGAATCAGGTATCTACATATCCAGAGTATTACTAGAACCTAGTGTCAGCAGACAGCTTATGGAATATACGACTTAACCCTGAATCAGCATCCAGAAAACTTAAATCTCTGTGCCCATGGATAAGAACAAAATCGTCCAGGAAGCTCAACATGGGTTTCTGAAAGGCAGGTGGTGCATATCCGATATTCTCATAGCTATATATCCTGCTGGGACCGAAAAATGCCGGTGCACATATTATTTCTTAACTTTGCAAAAGTCTTTGACACAGTAGTCTATGCACTCCTAATTGCGAAGATTTTGGAAATGGGCTTCATTGACCCGCTCCTACATAGGCTTAGAAACAACCTTGGGAGTGTTTCACAGAGGACCATCGTAGGTCCACTCCTCTTCCTGATACTCAATAACAATCTCTTAGACAAAGTTAGCTCGATGACTTTGGGTCCACTCAGACGATGCAAAATATGGAGGCCTATCAGAAGCAAAGAGGATTCAACCGAGCTTCAAAAGAACCTTACATCTGACGATGAATGGGAAGAGAAAAACAATTAAAAATTAAACCAGTCGAAATGTCTCGTTACGTACATTCTGCCCCACGTGACACAAACGACTTACACCGTCAATGGAAGTCCGCTCCTTGATGTCTCATCAGAGCACAATCTCGGTTTAATAACCTCGACACCAGTTCCAACCATATAGGGGACGCATTTAAGGCTAATATAACTCTTCACCTTATGAGGGGAAAATTTGGCGATGTAACCCCAGCATTATTCTTAACGTTGTTTTAGACCCAGAGGTTCACAACGTTGTCGCATCACGTCTGCTTAAAAGAGACATAAATCTCTTGGATTGAGTGCAGAAACGATCAACCAAATGGGTGATAATGTTGAAATATAAAACTCCAGTAATTGTGAAAACTCTCAATGAGTTACAAGAGAATCAGAGGTGATCTGATTATGGCGTACAACGTACTAAGAACGTCAAATCATCCAAACATGAGCATCTTACGGATGCATCATCACCAATCGCCTCGAGTTAATCCTCGCAAAATCACGCGTCTATGAGCAAACAATAGGGTTTTTGCCCACTTTTTCTCATTGACAGTCGTTGCTCCCACAGCCGATGTGACCCAAGACCCCTCAGTCGACAGCTTTAAGAAAAGACTTCATAAACACGCACTTTCATACGAACTATCATCTTCCTCTTGGACAAGCTGTGCTTAATGCAAATCCTAAGACCCGCTAGTTGTTATCATTAGCATCTCCTCAGATCATTCAATAAATCTATCTAGCTTATTATCTCTGTTTCCCTTCCCTTGCTTACACTCCGATCCTCTCTCACAATCTTCACTACCAATTAATAAACTAAATTACCCATTTGCTTACTGAGTTCTGAAATCTTCATATTAACATCGGAAGTTTCTAATATTGTGCGAATTGCAGCTAACTGATGACTAGGCTAGTAATGTGATAGCTACTGGTATCCAGAAAACCTACTGCCCTGAAACAAACGTCTTCATTCAAATCCCGAGACATACAAACTGACAACCAACTGCCAACTGACTATAATTAGACAGTCAAGCGGCAAGACCCCCATTCATTGAACACTAACAAACATCTGAAACCGTACCGAGAGAACAAAAATCGGGCGCAAAGAAGTCGATTGGTGTAAACTAGCTCGTGAAAAAGATATTGGATATTGGAGATCAAATTTGTAACCTGGTGACTGACACAATTTCAGCAGTTATACGTCGGGTAATTACAAATATCGCTGATTTATTAGAGATAGCATCAACCATCTTATTACGGCGGACTAAAATACTGCATGAAGCTCAACGTGGGTTTCGGAAAGGCAGTTCGTGCGCATCTAATCTTCTCATCGCATGGGACAGCTGGACATGCTGTTTGGACCGTAAAATACCAGTGAACGTAGTATTTCTCGACTTCACAAAACACTTTGACACAGTGCCGCACGCATGCCTAATCGAAAAGGTTGTGGAAATGGGCTTCACTGACCGACTCGTATCTTGGCTCAGAAACTACCTTGAGAATAGAAAGTTTCGCACCAAGGTAAACAGAGTGCACGCGAGTTGGAGAGCATCCACTTCGAGAGTCTCACAGGGGACCATCCCAGGCCCACTCCTCTTCCTGATATTTATTAACGACCTGCTAGGCTCAGTTAGCTCGCCGGCATTGATCTACGCAGACGATGCGAAGATCTGGAGGTCCATTAGAAGCGAAGAGGATTCGACTGAGCTTCAAAAGGACTTTACATCTATTGAGAAATGGTCAGTGAAAAACGGTTTAAAACTCAACCAACCGAAGTGCCCCGTCATGCATTTCCTGCTTCATATGGTGCAAACGACCTATACTCTCAATGGAAGTCCGATCCCTAATGCCTCCTCAGAGCGCGACCTTGGTTAAATAACCACAGAAAGCCTCCACACCAGTCCAAACTGTGAAGGGGATGCAGCCAAGGCGAATGCGACTCTTCAGTTTAAGCGAAGACAGCTTGGTGATATCACCCCGAAATTACTTTTAACCCTGTTTAAGACGTACGCGCACCCACACTTGGAAGTTCACAACGTCATCGCACCCCCTCTGCTTAAAAGAGACATTAATCTCTTGGACCGGGTGCAGAGACGAGCAACCAAATGGGTGATAGGGTTGAAAAATAAACCGAACGACGATAGACTCCAGCACCTGGGATTATTCCCAATGAGTTACAGGAGTCAGAGGTGATGTGATTATGGCGTACAACATATTACTTACGCCAAACCATCCCAACATGAGCACCTTACCGATGCATCACCACCACTCCCCTCGAGGCAATCCTCGAAAGATTGCACATCAAAGAGCGAATACTCAGATTCGTGCACACCTTTTCTCATTGCGAGTCGTCGCAACTTGGAATGCTCTCCCAGCCGAGGTAGTTACAGCCTCCTCAGTGGACTGCTTTAAGAAGAGACTCGATAATCACGTACTCACATACGGACTATCATCTCTCTCTTGGAAAGCTGTGCCTGATGCATATCTTGAGACCTGCTAGTTGTTACCATTGCCATCTCCTCAGATCACTCAATTAATCTATCTCGCCTATTATCTCTGTTTCATCTCCCTTGCTTACACTCCGATCCTCTCTCACAATCTTCACTACCAATTAATAAACTTAATTCCTCTATATATTACTCAGTTCTGAAATTTTATTCATATTATCATTAGAATTTTATCCTTATTACCCTTATTACTCTCCACATTGCAACTATCGGATCTCCGGTTTCGTAATGTGACGGCTGCTAGTATCCAGAAACCCTACTGCCCTGAAACAAACGTCTTCATTCAAATCCCGAGACATACAAACTGACAACCAACTGCCAACTGACTAGAATTAGACAGTCGAGTGGCTAGACCTCCATCCATTGGACATTACCGAACACCTGTAACCGTACCGAAAGAACAAGAATCGAGCGAGAAGAAATCAAATTGGTTTATACTGGCTCGTGTAAAAGATATTGGATTACCATAGTGACAGTGACCTACCCGGGTGTTTTAATTGTGACACATTTTAAAACTTAGGTTTGTTAACTCCCAGTTTCGACTACCAGGTGGTCTCATTCTAACAGTAGTGTTGTTTATAATTGTTGTCGATCACTTTCACTTATAAATATCCGGAACCATACCGAAAGAGCAAGCGTCGAGAGTAAAGAAATCTGTCCGTTTCTATTAGCACTTGGAAAAGATATTGGAAGTGCGTCTTATATGCGCAATAAGCCTTCAGCCCATTTTTTAGGTTTTTTCGCAATCGAAGAAAGAAGTTTTGAGGAAGAGCGATTGAAAACCTTGAAATTTTCATCGATTTGATGTCCTTCCCCGTTAAAGAGCTAAATATACATGTTATCTTTAATATACCCACTAAAAAGCTCAAGCATAGCAAAATTTCTAATCAGACAAAGTGCTGAATCTCTTTAAGTTAGAATATTGAATCATGTTCTGCTCTTCATTCCCCTGTGGTATTCAACCTACCTTCAGGCTATATAGTTTGAGTTTATAAACGAAAACATTCTGAATTATGGATTGAAACTTTTATGTGCTAATAAAAGCAAGCAACAGACAACTTTTAACTTCAAAACTGTCAATAGCTTGTACCAGTGCATGTAGTTGAGCGATTGCATCTGTCGAACTGATAGATGCTCGGAAACTCATCCCGCCTGGCTCCGAACATGACGGAGAGCGAAGTCAGCTTAAGCGCAAGCTTATAAAAAGCCTGTGCAGTGGGGATTAGCGAAAGCAGGAGCGATGGAAAAGGAGGCGATGGTAGGTGAAAATAGACAATTGTTCCGCCTTATCAAGAAAACCGGTATTAGGAATCCATCTGTTAACGAAACTATCTCAGAAAAGGATGGTCGTATCACTAATTCTCAACCCAGGAGATTGAATCGATGGATCTGTTCAAATGACCTTCAGCCACATTTCGGTTAATCGCGATCTCCAGTCAACCGCAATGGCAAGTCGATGTTGAGGTGGTTGGGACATGTGTTACGTATGCCTAACCACCGACTGCCTCGACGAGCTATGTTTTGTGGTGTAGGAGTAGGTTAGAGAAAGCTAGGGGCGGCCAGACCAAAACATGGCACAAATCCATGAAGTCACTGACAGGTGGACTGAGTCATGTTGGTAGATGTAGACTACCTGGTTGGGGTCCGCGAGACGAAAGTCATCAATGGCTAGAGACCTTGAACGACATGGCTCAAAATCGTTTGCAATGGCGCAGGTGCATCCACTCTTTGAGCTCTCTCAAATTCTAATCTTCTGGATTAGCCAGCACCTCTACCTTTGTCTTTCTAACCTTATCTCACTGAATTATATTTCTTGAATAATATCTTCGAACCCTAGTCTTCTTTATTAACATTAATACCTCTACTATCTCTATCAGTATGGGATTTGATTTGACATTTGCGTCTCTTTGCTAATGTGGTATGGCAACATGAACTTATGTACATACGTATGAAGTTCTACGTTGCAACTGACTGAAGTCGATGTACGTCCCCTGACTCTCGCGGAAGTTGAAAGAGCTTTATAAAATCTGAAGCAAGGTAGAGCAGCAGAGCCTAACAGTCGTTTGGTTCTGAGATTTTTAAGGATGGTGGTCCAGTTTCAGCAGTTAGATTGACTGAGATCTTAAGCAGAATCTGGGAACTAGGCGTAATCCCATCTGACTGGTCTCAATCACTGATTGTCGCGATCTATAAGAAAGGACAAAGGTTTTCTTGTGACAAGCACAGAGGGATCAGTTTAACTAATATAATATTAGTACTCAGGCGCCTAACTAGAGCTCCTGAAGTGCTGACTCGAGAAAAACGAACTGGTTTCTGTCCTGGACGTGGATATATGGACCGAATATTCAATCTTCGTCAGGTCCTGGGACATAGGAACACATTAGGACATCCAACTGTAGTTATATTCCTTGGCCTTAAAGTGGCATTTGACACTGTTGATCGTTAGGTCCTATGCCGCTCTTCGCCACTGGAAGTCGAACCAGCACAGGCTATTTACTCAAGCTGAATGAGAGCTAATGCGAACTTCCATCTGAATTCATTACACTAAGCGGTGTCAGTCAAGGCTGTCCATTTTCTCTCTTCTTGTTTAAATTTGTCGTGGACTTGCATTGAAATACGATACTCCCATTATCTGACTTTTCAGGAGTTAAACGTTTACCAACAGACTCACTTGTTTACTTAGTGTATACCGAATACCTAGTTCTGTTTGTTGAAGACGCTAACCAAATGCATAGTTTTCTGATCACTCTAAGAAGCAATGCAGGTATGTTCGGGATGCGATTCTTACCGTCGGAATGCGAAATATTACTTCAGAGTTGGGTTGCATCAACACTTGAACTAGTAATAGGGAATGAAGTAGTTGGGCGTATCAACCGCCTCACTTATCTTCGGAGTCTCATCAGTGCTGATGGCCTAGTGTATGACAAAATCAGCACGGATACAAAATGCTCGATTGGGTTTTGCCAACTTGAATCACCTACGGCGTAGGTAAGTTATCCATCTACTAAGCAAAAGATGAGTCTGCTGCGCAGCAGCTCGCCCCGCCCTACTGTGTGACTGAAAAATGGCCACTAAGAGTAGAGGATATTCGTTGGTTACTGGTATTTAATCAAAGTCGTCTTAGAAACAGTGCTCGTATACCTTGGGACTATCGAGTAAGCCATGGTAATGTTATGAAAAGGGTCTTAGGTAAGGATGGCAGATTAATAGATGAAGTATTGAAACTTCATCATTTGAGGTGGTTCGGATATGTGTTACGTATGCTCAACTACCGACTGCCTTGAACAGCGATGTCTCGTAGTTTAAAGATAGGTTGGAAGAAATTTAGGGGAGACCGAACCAGACATTCATGTTGATAACTGTGTACTACCTCGTTTGAGTTCGTGAGATGATAGTTATCGATAGTCAGAGACCTTGGATAGCATGGCTCAAAATCGTTTTCAATCGTGCAGGTGCATACACTCTTTGTATTTTCGCTGAATTACACTTCTTTAATAATTTCTTCGAACCATAATCTCCATGAGGGCTGAATTTCCGATTACCACTAATACTTCTACTATCTCTACCACTATGGTATTCGAACTGACAGTTGCGTCTCTGTGCTGATGTGGTATGGCAACCTCAGCCTATGTACGTACGTAAGAAGTTGTACATTGCAACTGATTGACTGACGGACTGCCGTTAGTTAGACGTTTACCAAGCTAAAAATGTATTCCGTAAATAGATCATTTACTCCAATAGAGATTCCCGGTATCTAATGGAGTTTCACGTTTGATATAGAACAAGTGTATTCGGTTAAGCTTCGCCAAATTTTATCACATCGGCTTCGAAATAATGTTAGGAATTAGTGTTAGGGGTTGAGATCACGAATCAGGATAGTTAAGTTTGGTTAAAGATATCATAATGAAAGAGCATCACTCAGACTGCAAGAAGCTCAAATAGTTATATGAGTGAATGAATTTAATTCTCAAGTCCAAGGGACACATTCTGAAATAGGATTTTTTGTCCCCTTACTCTAGTTCTTACGTACATACTCTTACGAGTTCTGATTCCAACTATTATCGTTTTTCAGTTTGATTTTCCCTTTATGTAGTTGTTTTCTTTCACTTGTTTGATTACCAAACGCACCTGTTTTCTCTCTACGTATATGCATATAAATTATGTGTCGTGTACTCGTATTTCCTCTCTATATTCTCTTTCAGATTGTCGCCCACATTTGTAACTCTATTTTCAATCACGTACCAGAAGACATCACCTAAATCTAAAAACGATTACTCCTTACATATTAAATGCCAAGAAATGCAGAAGTTCATATTTGGCATGGAAAATACCCTGTTGCAGGGATATGTAAAAACAGAAACTACAGACTTATGGGACTTCAAGGTACCTTGAAAATTTAGGGACAACATTAAATGACCTAGAACAATTGTCTAAAAACGGGCATACTACTTATCTCCACGAAATGAGTGCCTTTTATGAAATCGCCGAAGTCAAAGTTAATGAAGAAACTGTGCATCACTGCAAAATTACTGATTTTCAATTTGGTATGCTAAATAATTTGTTGCTTACGAAAATCTTCAGGAGGCGATGGGGAACTGGATCCGTTATGCAAAGTTATTTTAGATAAAATCAATAGTGCTTATTAAGAAGTGTGGAGTGTCTTCCTTAAATATGAAATAAATTGTATTGTCAAATTTTATATATCAAATCATTAACTTCTCAAACAGTTACTTTTTCGACAGTGTCTCTTTAAAACGTCGTTCACTTTGTATACACACATTGAAAATCTCTTCTCACTGGTTTTTGGTGCTTTAATCAGCTCGAAAATAGTTAATATTTTGTTTATTCTTCCCAGGATTACAACAACGTGGTCAAGTCATAAGGTCAAGGATTTTAAATTGAGCATCTTAGTAGTTAAGCATCACATTCATTTTACTTGAAAGAAGTAATTTTTAAAACTGATTAAATTTGATATTTGCTCCGTAGTTCTCACGTCTTTCATAAGTCCTGAGATTTATGTTGACTTCACTTAAGACATGCATCAAATACTTGTACATGACACCAGTCAGTACGTAGAGCATGAAAACCACTGGCTCCGCAACCATTCTCAAAAGAGGTTGGACATGTTAAGGGCCTCACCTAAAGGTTTACAAAGTTTCCTACATCCTACTAATCAAAACATGGTCTGTTTCAAGCTTTGACAGTGGAAAATGGAAGAATGTAACGTCAAAGCTAAATATCGAGTAACTGAGCTTGAATTACTCGAAAGTTAGGTCTTATGTCAAAGTCTGTCTGAGTTTCCGCCAGAATTGTTATACAGGCAACCACCAAGCACACTTGAATGCCTCTCTGTGTTTATGTGCTGCGCGTGTTTGTTTTCAATGATGTATTCGCTGATAGGAATCTTCAAAACGATCTTTAACAGCATGCCCTAGCTCATGAAATGCTCTTACTAACTTGAGGAAGAAAGAAAACTGGGGGCACTTCTTCCGAAGCAACGATTACAATTCGTCTGCTCATCAGTGCCTGACGGCTGTTATCGTTTCTTCCAGACCTATTCCTTTATTCCTATAATTTCATGTTTAATAAGATCCTGTTTGTCTACTTTAATTCCCCCGTTTCCCACGAAGGACCTTAGAATCTTACTCTTTGGTTAACCGTTACTTCAGCTTTTAGTCGTATCACTATCGAGAGTAATATCCGTTCATTTTATCACAGAATAAATTTGGATTTGCATACTTGCGTTTACTTACCCAAAATATACAGTTATTAAGAGTTGTCACACTAGGTTTGACTGCTTGAGTTGAAATGTGACGTATAAAAAGTTATTCATTGCGAACAGATGAGCTAGTTTGTACTCGCTCTTCACTCAGATATAAATGTTGGGTGTGTGTGTGTGTGTAGATTTTTATAAGAAATATTCATGGCATCGCAGCTGATACACAGTAATTATCAAATTCTCCATGTATGGGTGTACAACCAGAGCCCTTCCATGGTGTGGGCAGCCGGAAAGTTACATCGGCCCTCATGTGCATAAAAGCACACAAGACCGGATTGGTCACAATCAAATCCTTTTCAGATAACCGCCTATTCCTAGCAAATACTAACTTCAAGCATAAGAAAAAACACCTTTTGACCTGACGACCCACAAGGTCTTCACGATGGACCCAACTAGATCACATCGCTGTAAGCCATCGGTGGAGAGGCTCTGTCGAAGACTGCTGCTCATTCTGGATCACTTCTTTAGACTCAGACCATGCTTTAGTGCGAGCGCTTATTTGTTTGCGTCTCACTGGATGTAGGAAAAATATCGCAAGGAAACCTCTTAGGACTCTACTTAATGATAATAAAGCTAAGAATATATTTCAGGAACAACCAGAAAAACAGTTAGGCAGCCATGTCCACCCTGAGGCAGCTTGGAATGATATCAAAAAAGCTTTGGAAATAGCAGTGATATCTGCTAGTAAGGTGAACCATAAGGTTAGGGAGAAGCCGTGGATTTCAGTAGTATCCACCGAACTGATGGATGGTCGAAAGCTCATACCGCCTGGCTCTGAGTCAGTTTAGGCGCAGGCTGATAAAAACCCTACACAATGATCGTTAACAGTGGTGGGTGACGAAAGAGATAGGGATGGAAAAGGCAACAGTAGGCAACTATTTAGACTCATCAAGGAAACTGGTATTAGGAACTTGAATGTGAGCGAGGCTATTTCGGAAAAGGATGGACTTATTATCCATTATCAATCCAGGAGATTGGATCGATGGGCAGAACACTTTAAAGACCAGTTCAGTTGACCTTCAGCCACACTTCCGTTGCCCACGATCTTCAGTCAACCTGAATGGAAAACTGGCATAAGTCCTCCTACTCTTTATGAAGTTGACAAAAAGATAGGAAATCTGAAGCAACGGCGAGCAGTGGGTCCTGATAGATTGACTCCAGAGATTTAAGGATTTTGGTCCAGTTTTGGCAGTTGTGTTGACTGAGATCCTCGATGGAATCTGGTAACTGGACACAATCCCATCCAACTGGTATCAATCACTGGTTTTCCCAATTTATGAGAAAGGACAAAAGTCTTCTTGTGACAGTCACAGGGGAATCAGTCTAACTAATATAGTTTCTAAATTGATGGTCTCGATTATCCTTAGACGCCTAACTAGAGCTCGGGAAGATCATTCTAGAGAAAACCAGGTTGGTTTCAGACCTGGAAGTGGCTGGATAGACCACATTTTTATAATACGACAGGTCCTGGAACACAGACACATATAGGTGCCCGGAAATAGTTATCTTCCTTGATCTTAAGGCGGCATTCGACTCTGTAGATTGTGAGGTTCTGTGGCAGTGCCTGTCATTGAAAGGTGTACCAAAGAAGTACATTAACCTCAGACAAGGTATCTACTCGAACACTACATGTCGAGTAAGAGCTTAAGGCGAACTGTCAACAGAATTATTCAATTTAAGTGGTGTCCGTCAGGGTTGTCCACTCTCCCCATTCTTTAGTTTTGTCACAGACATGCTCCGATCTATAACCTTATCCTCGTCTGGATTTTCGGGAGTGGACCTTGTGCCAGGAAAATCGCTTACTGACCTAGAATATGCCGATGACATAGTTCTATTCGGTGAAGACGCTGACAAAACGCAGTCTTCCGACTACCCTAAGCAACAATGCAAGCATGTTCGGGATGCGGTCTTCCCCGCCGAAATGCAAAATGTTGCTTCAAGATTGGGTTTCATCGGTACCTAAACTAGTGATGAGGAGTGAAGTAGTTGAGCGTATAGACCGCTCTATTTGTCTTAGGAGTCTCGTCAGTGCCGATGGTCTGGTGACTGACGAAATCTCAGTACGGATACAGAAAGCTCGATCGGCTTTTGCCAACTTGCGTCACTTATGGTGAAGGAGAGATATCCGTTCGCTGACTAAAGGACGAGTGTACTGCTTAGTAGTTCGCTCCGTTCTACTTTGTGGCTGTGAAACATGGCCAGCCAGAGTAGGGGATTTCCTTAGGTTGCTTGTCTTCGATTATAGGTGTCTGCGAAGCATTTCTCGTGTACCATGGGACAACCGAGTAAGCAATACTGTTATTAGGAAACAGGTGCCAAGTAAGGGTGCCAGGTCAATTGATGAAGCATTGAAACGTCATCATTTGAGGTGATTGGGACATGTGTTACGTATGCCTAAACTCTAACTGCCTCGACGGGCTATATTTTGTGGTGTAGAAGTAGGTTGGAAGAAAGATAGGGGCGGCCAAACCAAAACTCTCATATTCATATAACAAATGACCCACTTATTTTATTGAAAATAGTTTAGCTGTCATAATCTGCAGTAACCATATTCTGATTCATCCTACTCACTACTTGAAGATCTAAGAAATTATTACATAGAAGAAGGCAGTCTGATAACCGTATCAGCGTGGCAGATAGAACAGAATGCGATAATGCATAAATAATCTGTTTATTGTATTAATACACAGGAAATATATCTTTTTTTAACAATCTTGGAAGTATGTTTTTGTCATTAATTCTATCAATTATCTAAATGTACTAGACGTATGTTTGCTGCAAGGAATCGTTAGTTAATTTCTATCTTGATACACGCCTCTTTTATTTGTATCATGAAATTCTCCAGTACATGCGACGAGTATAAACCTACTTTAGGAGTTGTTATGCACAGTTTAAGTACAATGTTTTGGTTTTCTCACCTAGGAGATAAATTAAATTTTAGTTAATAACAGATAGGATCATTTAACTTCGAATTATATCCTAAATTTGTATAATTAGGAGGTGGATTAAACTAAAGTTGACTGATGCAATTGAAAAGTTCCATGCTGGGACGAAAGTTCTTAGCAATGTCTTGTTGTATTAGTTGTTTGAATCTTTCCATCGATATTTAGGACTGCGATAGATCAATCTCTTGGGCGAATGTGCATTTAGTGTAGATTACCTTTGCTAGTAATGCTTTAAATTAAGATCAGTATTGAGGCACTGCGCATAGGATGTACATATACTGAAGAGGCTTACAGATTGCAGTTCTAAACATCAATGGGAAAATTAAAAAAATACTGTAAATAAACTAATCTTCACCTCGTTGCACAAGCGAGGGGTTATCTGGACTCAGTAGCAATGTGGATGACGGAATGGCATCCACAGTGAAGGGTACTGGGTTTGAGTTCCAGAGTGGACATCAGCTCTGCGACACAAGTGCATTCGGCTAGTGAGTCTCAGTCGGGAGGAAACGAAAATCTCAGATTTCATTTCCAGCCACCATCTACCATTGCTAATACCGCTTGCTAATATTCTTCAATTTTAAGTAGACACGATTTTTCAATGACTCTCTATATTAAGTAGTTCTCAACAATCTATCCGAATAAAAATTATATTACTTTATTATAATGGATTCAAATAATCCTCCTAGTTAGTTATAACGAGTCACTTTTAGTTAGTTGCTTGAAAGCTTTACCTCGAGTTCATAATTGCTAACACTTATCAACGTCGGCGAAGTTATTCTTCACTAATTATACCATGAAGTGCCTAGCCTATGCTCACAGCCATCTGTAACCTAGCTTTACATATCGCCTAAAAAAGAGACAATAGGTAAGCTTAGAGTAATGGACTTATTAGAATTTTACGTGTCTGAATCTCCTTGAACAGCCGAGACTGGACTCAATCACTGCTTGCATTTCTAGCTTAGGATGTGGCACAGGTAGATCAAATATTTCCTTTTTAACTCACGAAAATAATAGTGAAGTAAGTTTTAAGTATTTCGCCTTAGCATAATTACTTTCAGACAACTTCTACGGAAGAAACTTACTGCATCCATATGTTTGTCTAGATAGAGGAATACTGTCTGATTGA
Source organism: Schistosoma turkestanicum (assembly GCA_944470395.2). Classification (NCBI taxonomy): domain Eukaryota; kingdom Metazoa; phylum Platyhelminthes; class Trematoda; order Strigeidida; family Schistosomatidae; genus Schistosoma; species Schistosoma turkestanicum. The sequence continues at coordinate 31,098,587 of OX103979.1, read as the reverse complement.
AGAACGACTGGCTATCATGTAACATATTTTATGTTGTTCCTTCATAATGAATTTTTAAACTGCGCACAGATTGTCGTCTGTTGTATTCAATCCTAGATTTTTTTGAAGAACTCGGTAATGTTAGTAAATATAACTTCCTGATATAAGCGATGTACTACAATCCTCATTACATTCTAATTTATCACTACCGCTTACTTACTTGAACTTTACCTGTGGAATTTCCCGTACGTAATTCTACCTAATTAGTAGCTTATCACTGCAAGAATACATGTAAATTAGGTGAATAAATATAGTTTATCGCGTGGCGGAAAATTTTATGTAGGATAAAAAGTTTAGCAAACACGTATATCTCTTTGATCCTCCGTTTGTACTTTTCGTGACTATTATTTGTTTAGATTGATAAGCTCTATATTAAGTGACGCAATCTACTGACGATATATTGATTTTGAGTTTATATACCCATATAACCTTAAAGTTTATGGCTTTGATTTCTTAAGACATTAATACAGCATGATCTTCAGATTTAATCTTTTCATATTATCTTAAACTTTTAATTTCAAACTGACCATTCAACTAACAGTACTAGCCTTATCCTATTCTATTTTATCAAATCTAAATAAATCAGAAAAACCAGATCCAAGTGTTATGATACTATTTCTGTCTAGAGTGCCGATTACAAACAGTTTCGTCTTACGTATTGACTTATATCAAGATAACATGACTGCACCCAAGTAACTGGATTTTTTCAGCAAGACATTTAATTTCTTATTCAATCCAATAAGTACAGAACTATGTTTCTGACAACTTAATGTAATTAAAAAGAAATAATGACACATCACGTGGATTAAGTATTACACTTTCTTGTTTAAATTTATCGTGGACGTGCTTTTAGATACGACACTTTCGTCATCTGACTTTTCAGGAGTTGAACCTTAACCAGAAGGTGTCTTTGAAACATTGTTCGTATACCCTGGGGCTACCGAGTAACCAGTGGTGCTGTTAGGAAACGGGTTCTAGGTAATGATGGCAGATCAATAGATGAAGTATTGAAACTTTATCTGTCGTGGTCCCCGAGACAATATTGACCGATGGTTAGAGACCTTGTTGACATGACTGATTATCGATTGTAATGGTGAAGGTGCGTCCACCCTTTGTATTTGAATTCTAATCGTCTGCATTCCTCATTACCTTTAACTTTTTTTCGAGTTCATTTCTATGGATTTTATTTCTTGAATAATATCTTCAAATCCTAATCTTCTCCATTACTGCTAATACTTCTACTATCTCTACCACTATGGGATTTGAGTTGATAATAGCGTCTCTGTGCTAATGTGGTCTAGCAACTTGAAGTGAAGTACGTGCACACAAAGTTCTACGTTGTTGCTGACTGACTGACTGGATTCACTTACAAATGATTCAGAACACACTGATATAACCATAGCAGAATGTAAGTCTATGTATAGAAATTATTACTGATAACCTGTTATGGTTAACTGAAGTAAATGAGTTATCATTTTAAAAATCTATGTAGTGAATAGTAAATATGTTTATTGTACGATTAAATATTTTATATAGTGCTTAAATTTGATGTGATAATACAATACAAATTCATAATAATTGCTTCGAATTCGAGTTCATGTTAGTGTCTCAGTCAGTTGCAACGTAGAACTTCGTACGTATGTACATAAGTTCATGTTGCCATACCACATTAGCACAGAGACGCAAATGTCAAATCAAATTCCATAGTGATAAACATGGTAGAGGTATTAATGTTATAATAAAGAAGACTAGGGTTTAAGATATTATTCAAAAAATATAATTCAGTGAGATAAGGTTAGAAAGACAAAGGTAGAGGTGCTGGCTAATCCAGAAGATTAGGATTTGAGAGAGCTCAAAGAGTGGATGCACCTGCGCCATTGCAAACGATTTTGAGCCATGTCGTTCAAGGTCTCTAACCATTGATGACTTTCGTCTCGCGGACCCCAACCAGGTAGTCTACATCTACCAACATGACTCAGTCCACTTGTCAGTGACTTCATGGATTTGTGCCATGTTTTGGTCTGGCCGCCCCTAGCTTTCTTCTAACCTACTCCTACACCACAAAACATAGCTCGTCGAGGCAGTCGGTGGTTAGGCATACGTAACACATGTCCCAACCACCTCAACTGATGAAGTTTCACCACTTCATCGATTGATCTGCCATCCTTACCTAGTACTCGTTTCCTAACGACAGCATTGCTTACTCGGCTGTCCCACGATATACGAGCAATGCTTCTTAAACATCTATGATCGAATACTAGTAACCTACGAACATCTTCTACTCTTAACGGCCATGTTTCACAGCCATATAAGAGAACGGAACGAACTGCTGCGCAGTACACCCGCCCTTTGGTTAGCGAACGGATATCACGCCTACGCCATAAGTGACGCAGGTTGGCAAAAGCCAATCGAGCTTTCTGTATCCGAGCTGAGATTTCGTCAGTCACCAGACCGTCAGCACTGATGAGACTCCCCAGATAAGTGAAGTGATCAACACGCTCGACTACTTCACTCCCTATCAGTAGTTCAGGTGCCGAAGCAACCCAATCTTGAAGCAACATTTTGCATTTCGAGGGGGAAAACCGCATCCCGAACATGCTCGCATTGTTGCTTATGGTAGTCAGAAGACTCTGCATTTTGTCAGCGTCTTCACCGAATAGAACTATGTCACCGGCATATTCTAGATCAGTAAGCGACTTTCCTAGTAGAAGGTCAACCCCTGAAAAATCTGACGAGCTTAATGTTAACTCTAAGAGGATGTCTACGACAAAGTTGAACAAGAATGGAGAGAGTGGACATCCCTGACGGACACCACTTGATGTAGAGAATTCAGATGACAGTTCGCCATATGCTCTCACCTGACCAGTGGTGTTCGAGTAGAGTGCTTGTATAAGGTTAATGTACTTCTTTGGTACACCTTTCAATGACAGACACTGCCACAGAACCTCACGATCCACTGAGTCGAATCCCGCCTTAAGGTCAAGGAAGATAACTATTTCCGGGCACCTATATGTGTCTGTGTTCCAGGACCTGTCGTAGTGTGAAGATGTGGTCTATACAACCACGTCCAGGTCGAAAACCAGACTGGTTTTCTCGAGTCTGCTCTTCACGAGCTCTAGTTAGACGTCTAAGTATAATCGAGGCTAACAATTTAGAAACTATATTAGTTAAACTTATTCCCCTGTGATTGTCACAAGAGGACTTCTGTCCTTTCTTGTAGATTGGGACAATTAGCGACTGAGACCAGTCAGATGGGATTACGTCCATTTCCCAGATTCTACCTAGGATCTCGGTCAGTTTAACCGTTAAAACTGGACCACCATCCTTAAACATCTCAGGGGTAAGCCTATCGGGACCTGCCGCTCTACCTCTCCTTAGATTTCCTATAGCTTTCTCAACTTCATGTAAACTGGGAGGACTTAAATCGATTTGCCATTCAGGATGACTGGAGATCGTGGGCAACCGAAGAGTGGCTGAAGGCCAGTTGAACTGATCCCTAAAGTGTTCTGCCCATCGGTCCAGCCTCCTAGATTGAGAATGGATAATAAGTCCATCCTTTTCCGAGATAGTCTCGCTTACATTCGGGTTCCTAATACCGGTTTCTTTGATAAGGCGGAAAAGTTGTCTAGTGTTGCCTATCGCCGCTGCCTTTTCCATCGCTTTTGCTTTCGCCACCCACCACTGTTCACGGTCGTTACGTAGGCTTTTTATAAGTCTGCACCAAAGCTGACTACGCTCTTCATCATGTTCAGAGTCAGGTGGGATGCGTTTTCGAGCATCCATCAGTTCGGTGGATGCGACTGAAATCCACTGCTTCATCCTAGCCTTGTGGTTTACCTTGCTAGCAGATACCATTGCTGTTTCCACAGCCTTCTTGATATGATTCCAACCTGCTTCAGGATGGGGATCACTTGCATGGCCGCCTAACTGTTTTTCTAGTTCCTCCTGAAATATTTTCTTAGCTTGATTATCATCAAGTAAAGCCCTAAGAGGCTTCCTTACGGTGTCTTTCCTACGTCCAGCAAGCCTCAAACAAATACGTGCTCGCACTAGGGCATGATCTGAATCTAAACATGTGCCCCAGAACGAGCGACAGTCCTCTATCGAACCCCTCCATCGGTGGCTGATGGCGATATGATATAGTTGTGTCCAACGTTGAGACGACTTCGGGGGTCGCCAGGTCAAAAGGTGTTTTTCCTTATGCTTAAAATTAGTGTTTGCTAGAAATAGTTGGTTATCTGAGCACAGTTGCAACAGACGGTTGCCATTGTCTGTTCTTTGAGCCGCGAGACCGTAACATCCACCTAGGTGTCTTTCATTTTCACTTAGTCTACCTACTTGTGCATTGAAGTCACCAGCCATTACAACTATATCAGAGCGCTTAACTTTTTGGAGGAGGTCCGAAAGCTTTCTGTAAAACTCATCTTTTACATCATCTGGGCTGCAGTCAGTGGGGGCGTAGGCTGATATGACGAAGAGGCAACGGCGAGTGTCCCTATCTTTCCGAGTCCTTACTGTCCCGTTCAGTCGGACGGCGCACAAGCGACTATCTACAGGGATCCAGTCAAGGAGAGATTGTTCTGCCCTACGACTCAATGCTATACCTACACCGGCGAGGCCCCTAGAAGCAGCATCAGGGCTACCGGATACACGAAGCGTAAATCGAGCTGCTTCTTTATCTTGACATGGTGAGGTCAAATGAGTGATGCTACTCGGTTCCTGTATGCGCGTTTCCGAGACGCAGCACACATCGATGGAACGAGATTCTAAAGTCCTAGCTAATGATGCCTGTTGCCCTATTTGACACAATGTCCGTACATTGAATGCTCCAACATGTAGTTTGGAACGGGGTTTAAGGAGACCAGGAACGACGTTTCTCAAACTCGCATCGTTTGCATTATCTGTGCACTGTAATAAATGAATGTGAGAAGAGTTAGTTGTGGAGATAAGAGAGGCATTATGGAATGTAGGAAGGATTTGATTTTGAACAATTTTGTCTCGTGTGCTGTTGCGGGTATGAGGGCGGTTATCACTTCCCGGCTGCCCACACCGTGGAAGGTTGTTTCTTGACGAACCTGAAAAGGAAGATGGATTAGTGTTGGTGCGTGACCGCAGAGCCCAAGGGACAACTGCTTGAGGCCGTTCACGCACGGCCTTTTTATGAGGAGTTTTTTGAGTGTTTGCTCCGCACTTGAAAGCCCTTAGTGGGCACGTTAACCGACGGAGACGGAAATCCGTGAGGTAGGGTGAGGGGTGATATTTTTAGGGTCGACCTTTTCTAACCCTTACTTCCTTGTGAGAAGAGAGCATCGCTGCAGATGCTGGTTGTCCGAGGGAAACACCTTGCTGCTGTCACACCCCTCTGCAGTCAGCAGTACGACTTCGCCCTCAGACCTTGGGTAGCTGCTTTTAGTCTCATCGTTCTCCAATCGACCTGCCTGGCATGGTAGGACCTGCAGGAACATGTGTTCCAGCCAGTATAGCTCGGTTGGGTCATGACGAGAGGCAAGCCCGACCACCACGTCAAGGTAGCAGCTTCGGTCGGGATGTTAGTGTCTTGTCATAGTTTAGTTAAATTTAGATCATTCTTATTGAGTCAGATTATTCCAAATTCACATCTGGCATCACTGCATAAGTGAATTTAAACAATTTGGGGAAATTACTTGGTAATGCTGATTATTTAACGTGTTATTATGTTTGGTCCTCGTGACATAAAATCGACAAACATCACATTCCAAACCAAAACCATAATAGGTATAGAAGCTTACAGTTTGTTAAAGAGTCTTGCTTATCCGGAGTGGCCCGATTTACTGCAACAAACATAGGAGATTACTGACTGATCGCTTTCGCCTGGCAACAATAGAACCACAGGAGAGGGCATGGTTTATTAAATTTGTTCGTGTTCCAACCAAGGCAATCAGAGATTCCATACTGAAAATTCAGACACAAGCCTATAATTGCAGTTTTGGCGAAGAGCTGCAAATCAGATTATTTGATCACCTGATAGCTGAAATAAATTATCCTAATTTGTAGAGGCTGCTGATAATCGTATTTGAATAAATTACATTTCAATATCCAATATCCAAAATCTTTTACACGAGCTAGTGTAAACCAATTTGATTTATTCTCGCTCGATTCTTGTTCTTTCGGTACGGTTACAGGTGTTCGGTAATGTCCAATGGATGGAGGTCTAGCCACTCGACTGTCTAATTCTAGTCAGTTGGCAGTTGGTTGTCAGTTTGTATTTCTCGGGATTTGAATGAAGACGTTTGTTTCAGGGCAGTAGGGTTTCTGGATACTAGCAGCCGTCACATTACGAAACCGGAGATCCGATAGTTGCAATGTGGAGAGTAATAAGGGTAATAAGGATAAAATTCTAATGATAATATGAATAAAATTTCAGAACTGAGTAATATATAGAGGAATTTAGTTTATTAATTGGTAGTGAAGATTGTGAGAGAGGATCGGAGTGTAAGCAAGGGAGATGAAACAGAGATAATAGGCGAGATAGATTAATTGAGTGATCTGAGGAGATGGCAATGGTAACAACTAGCAGGTCTCAAGATATGCATCAGGTACAGCTTTCCAAGAGAGAGATGATAGTCCGTATGTGAGTACGTGATTATCGAGTCTCTTCTTAAAGCAGTCCACTGAGGAGGCTGTAACTACCTCGGCTGGGAGAGCATTCCAAGTTGCGACGACTCGCAATGAGAAAAGGTGTGCACGAATCTGAGTATTCGCTCTTTGATGTGCAATCTTTCGAGGATTGCCTCGAGGGGAGTGGTGGTGATGCATCGGTAAGGTGCTCATGTTGGGATGGTTTGGCGTAAGTAATATGTTGTACGCCATAATCACATCACCTCTGACTCCTGTAACTCATTGGGAATAATCCCAGGTGCTGGAGTCTATCGTCGTTCGGTTTATTTTTCAACCCTATCACCCATTTGGTTGCTCGTCTCTGCACCCGGTCCAAGAGATTAATGTCTCTTTTAAGCAGAGGGGGTGCGATGACGTTGTGAACTTCCAAGTGTGGGTGCGCGTACGTCTTAAACAGGGTTAAAAGTAATTTCGGGGTGATATCACCAAGCTGTCTTCGCATAAACTGAAGAGTCGCATTCGCCTTGGCTGCATCCCCTTCACAGTTTGGACTGGTGTGGAGGCTTTCTGTGGTTATTTAACCAAGGTCGCGCTCTGAGGAGGCATTAGGGATCGGACTTCCATTGAGAGTATAGGTCGTTTGCATCATATGAAGCAGGAAATGCATGACGGGGCACTTCGGTTGGTTGAGTTTTAAACCGTTTTTCACTGACCATTTCTCAATAGATGTAAAGTCCTTTTGAAGCTCAGTCGAATCCTCTTCGCTTCTAATGGACCTCCAAATCTCCGCATCGTCTGCGTAGATCAATGCCGGTGAGCTAACTGAGCCTAGCAGGTCGTTAATGAATATCAGGAAGAGGAGTGGGCCTAGGATGGTCCACTGTGAGACTCTCGAAGTGGATGCTCTCCAACTCGCGTGCACTCTGTTTACATTGGGGCAAAACATTCTATTCTCAAGGTAGTTTCTGAGCCAAGATACGAGTGGGTCAGTGAAGCCCATTTCCACAACCTTTTCGATTAGGAGTGAGTGAGGTACAGTGTCAAAGGCCTTTTCAAAGTCTAGGAATATTACGTTCACTGGTATTTTACGGTCCAAACAGCATGTCCAACTGTCCCATGCGATGAGAAGATTAGATGCGCACGAACTGCCTTTCCGAAACCCACGTTGAGCTTCATGGAGTATTTTATTCTTTTCCATGTACTCCATCATTTGTTCGTCCACTAGCCCCTCCATTAACTTTGATAATATTGGTAGTAGTGCGACTGGTCTCTAACAGGCTGGGTCCTTTCTATCATCTACTTTGAAGATTGTAGAGAGAGTAGCATGTTTCCATTCAGCTGGGAATTGGTGTGAGTCCAGTGAATACCTGAACAGGTCGCAAAACGGTGAAAAGAGGAATTCAGCGCACTGTTGCAAGACTATATGGAGGATTTTGTCACAATCTGGTGACTTACCTGGGCGTAAGGATTTTCGTTTCCTTAGTACTAAGTCAGGAGTGATATGGATGTTCCGTAAGCAGTCAGCTGGCATTGGGTTGGCGTAATACTCTGAACATGTAGGCGCATGGTTTAATTGATCAGAAAAATGGGTGTTGAAGATCTCAGCCATCTCTAGGTTGGTGAGGTCTTCCCCGTTTGTTCCTTCTAGAGAACACAACCCTTGATTAGTAGGTTTTCTTTTGGACATGAAACTAAACAGATGTTTCGGGTTTGCCTCTATTTTGCCGGCTTGCTTCATCTGAAATTGTCTCCTTTCGCTTTGAACTTTGGTGTTGCATCTGTTTCTAAATGCCAAATAAGAACTGCGACTGGAATCCTTCAAGGAGACCAACATGATTCTCTCACCCCAGTTAATTGGGTGTCGTAAAGTCGCTCTGCATTTAAGTGGCTAGGCAGGTCGTTCCTCGAACAGTACCATGCTTGTAGTGTTTCAGTCAGGTCTTCCCGGTCCCTAAAAGTCACAGACATCATGCTCGGTGACTTCATAGAAGTAAGGTGTGACGAGCGGGCAACATAGAAATGCTACGCGATAGCCATTGCGACTGTTGCAAATCGTGCTCGTGAGCTTCGTCTGGGTTACCCCTGGTGATTTCGTGTATACCGTGAACTACCATGTGTAGAATCTCTTTTGACTGTTTTGTTTTCTAGAAAATCCCTCCATGTATATATATTTGTGTTATGATATGACTGACTCTTTCCGTTGACATTTTGGTACTCTATTTGATTCCATTTTGAGATTTTATCAATGTATATTGTTATTATTTCTATATTTTGTACTTATATTGAAGTTTTTATGTTTGCTTCTGAACTGTACACATGTTGTTTAAATTTGATATTTAATATGGCCATAGCCATATTTGGATTTGATACCGTGGCAGTTAGAACTAGTAACACTTATTCTTTTCGAATCGGATACCCGTCAGGGTAATTTGGACTTGGAAGGTGTATTAATAGTTAGGTAACTGTTTGTATTTCCATTTTATAATAAAAATAGACCGCTTTCTCCTAGAATTATTGTGTTTTGATATTTGACTGGGGGATAGCGCGTTCAACTTACACCCAATGGAAACAAAGTGAACTGCTAGGGTAGAAAATTCATCTACAGTGTAACTATTAAGAAGAACAAGGAAACATTTGGAATTTTCATCGTTTACAATATTAAACTTCTTGGAAGAAGAACTTTGGATTACTTATCTTTTTTTTGATCAAACTGTATTTTGGAAAGCGATCTTCTGATCTTTTTGGATTTTTATTGACGAAGATTTACCGGTGGAAACTTTATATTTCGTATTTGTTATTTATTTCCCGTTGAATTTCAATTAATTATGAGCTCTCGAAAGAAAACAAACACGAAGAGGGTGGACGCGCATGAAGAATCCAAAAATGCGAGGCAAGTCGTTTACGATGCTTCTTATTTAATGGGTACTCTCACCAATAACAATGATGTTATGTTTGATACTTATTATCGTAAGTCACCCTTAGAAGGCACTAAGGAACAAGATTTGGTCGAGAACTCTAAGGTACCTGGGAAAGAATTGATATTTAGGACACCGGTAGTAGGTAGGTTGAACTCCTATTCTTCGACGGCAAACACCGAGATTACTTTTGGTTCGTAAGACAGTTTGTAAATGTATTTCTACAGTGGCCGTCCCAATTGGTTCCAATAGAGGCACTCCTGTACGCTTTTCCCAGTCCCGGGTCCCAACCAATTCAAAAAGGACAAAATTCTAGGAGAAAGCGTCTCTGTATTAGTTAAAAAATGGAAATACAAAGCATTACGGAAATAGTGCTTCTTCCAGGGTTCAGTTACTCCGCAGAGTAGCAGACTCAGTAACAAATAAGTGACGCTATGTCCAGCGGCCACTGCGTCCAGTCCAAAAATGTGGCGGCAGCCATATTATATCAAATTTAAACAACATATGTACAGTTCAGAAGCAAACACAAAAACTTCAATATAAGTACAAAATATAGAAAGAATAACAATATACAATGATAAAATCTCAAATTGGAATCAAATAAAATACCAAAAATGTCAACAGAAAAAGTCCGTCATGTCATAGCAAAAATATGTAAACATGGAGGGATTTTCCAAAAAACAAAACATTCAAAAAGGATTCTACACAGGCCCGCAAAATCCCTCCATGCAAAAAGAGCAAGCGTTAATGACACCTTATTTAGGGTTCCCCGTTATCCCCTAATCCACACCGGAATAACTTGTAGGACTTACAGCAGTACGCCTACCCGCCATCCAACATGGATATGACCTATCGTGTTAAATAGGTACCTATACTTTCCCATCAGGCCCTTGATTCCCCTATCTATCGTGGCATGACCTAACGGTAGTATAAACCTTACCCAATTAACCCACACGAACATGAACAACACGTCGTAAAACTGGTCATATCCTATCCGGGAACTACATTCCCTATCATGGGGACGAGTCGCCAATCCACCACCACTTGCTCCGATCAGCAGATACAATGAAGTCCATGATGCTAACTTATCAACAGAAATTCTTGACCCATAGATAATATGCAATGGTGGGATCTCCAATTTTGACATTTCTTCGTCTCCAGAAGACTTTAAGTAGCATGACGTGGGATCAATATTTATCTTTCCATCTCCTGATACAGAGGAGGTTTGATCAGCATTCGTCATCGTCGACAACTCATTTGTCACATCAGTGACATCCAGTTTATTATCAACGTCATCGTGATTCCGTTCTGTCAGACAAGTCGCGTCGATTCGGTGTGCATTAGCATCCGTTTCAGAGACACAAGACATATGCTCATCAATAGCATCGTCATCACACAACCCTGTAGACTGGCCGTTACCATCAAACACTTTCTTCTCATCATCACTCGACTGACAGTCAACCGGAATAGGAACAGTTACAGTTGCACAACCTTGTGCATCCTCAATCAACTTAACATTCGTGACGAGGTCCGATGACGTCGAAACACTAGGAGGCTCATTCGATGTAGTTGATAGACTAGTCACTATAAGTGGACTGCTGACACTTTCTATCTCCTTATTATCACTGTCACTACTAAGGTTCTGATGGCTACTATTTCCATGGCTAGTCGTAGCATCCGAAAGAGCATGAGGTTTAGGCTTCTTAGTAATAGTAGCATCATGTTGTCTCCTAGGCTTCTTAGCCGTTACTGTACCACCATCACTTATCCTAGAATCTACTCTAGGTCCAGTTATATAATTTACCCTAACTGAAGGGTTCCGAAAATAAGCCTTATTCCGTTCAGACAATCCTGCCTGGGCCTTATTCATATTTGCTGAACTCATTAACCTCTGATTACTCGAATCCAAATAACCATTTCAGGCTTTTCGAGCAGCTAAGAGGCTTTTATCATCACACACTTCGGATCCATCTTGATGCCTACACTTTTCACCTTTTTCTTTCCCTTCCATACTTAGAAAAGCCATCTTATCTGTTACACCAACCGGCTTCTTACTAGGATACGCATCAAGAGGTTTTACATCGTTACGGTCACATACTCGTCCTTCATCAGCGTATGCTTTCGTGATATAATTGACAACTCTTTTATCTTTTGAGCGTGCTTTAGGTAGAAACGAAAAATCCTCATGTCTCGCACGCAGACCACTAGTAGCTTCCGTATTATTTCCTGTTTTAACCTGATAAGCTAATCTTCCAAACCTACTACTAGCTATCTTAGCACGAGACATAATGAATTCCGTCAATTCATTGAAATTAGGCTCTCTCTCCTCTTCGTCCCACTTGATTCCTAGCTCTGCCCACTGGGCTTGCATTCGACGAGGTAAGAGCCTGACTATTCGTTCTAAAGTAACCATGGAATTAAGTTCCGTTGTGCAATTTAGCTGTTCTAAAGTTAAAGCAGCATTCTGCATTTTAATAGCCAAGTTCGTCAATAATTCAGGATCATTAAAATCTACATTCCCAGTTCTAAATAAATCCTCTAAGGTTTCTCGGGCTATTACATGCGACTGTCCAAAGAGCTGTTTTAAGATGGCCTTAGCTCTCTTATATCCTGCTTGTGGATCCATAATAATACAGCCTTCAATCGCATTTTTTGCTTTTCCCTTACAATAATGAATTAAATACAATAAACGAACTTGGTCGTCTTTTATTCGGGGTTCTATAAACGTTTCGAATTGTCGCATGAACCTAAAATAGTCGCGAGACCTTCCATCAAAAAATGAGAGTTCAACCTTAGGTAGTTCTAAACCCTCTATCGATGTCTTACGTATCTGATCGGTCTCTGGTACCTTAGAACTCTCACTTAATCCTGGTTCCTTAATGCCTGCCAAAGGTGACTTACAATAATAAATATCAGACATAACATGTGGGTTACCCATAAAAAGTTCATCATTAACGACTTGCCTAGAGCTCTGTGATCCGTCGAGCTCTTCCACCCTCCTCATGTTTGATTTCTTCCTGCTTGACATTATAAATGAGGTTCAATAAGAAAGGTAACAATACAAAATATAGTAATTCCACAGTTCAGTTTCGGAATATGATAAATAATCCAAACTTCTTCCTCCAAGAAAGTCTAGTGTGATAAACGATTAAAATTCCAAATGTTTCTTTATAATTCTTAATAATCCAACTGTAATCGTAATAGAAATATTTCCAGACTGTAAATGTATTTCTACAGTGGCCGTCCCAATTGGTTCCAATAGAGGCACTCCTGTACGCTTTTCCCAGTTCCGGGTCCCAACCAATTCAAAAAGGACAAAATTCTAGGAGAAAGCGTCTCTGTATTAGTTAAAAAATGGAAATACAAAGCATTACGGAAATAGTGCTTCTTCCAGGGTTCAGTTACTCCGCAGAGTAGCAGACTCAGTAACAAATAAGTGACGCTAAGTCCAGCGGCCACTGCGTCCAGTCCAAAAATGTGGCGGCAGCCATATTATATCAAATTTAAACAACATATGTACAGTTCAGAAGCAAACACAAAAACTTCAATATAAGTACAAAATATAGAAAGAATAACAATATACAATGATAAAATCTCAAATTGGAATCAAATAAAATACCAAAAATGTCAACAGAAAAAGTCCGTCATGTCATAGCAAAAATATGTAAACATGGAGGGATTTTCCAAAAAACAAAACATTCAAAAAGGATTCTACAAGTTTGAGACGTTTATAGAACCCAGAGTAAGGGATGATAATCTACGTTTATTATATTTAATTCATTACTGTAAAGGAAAAGCAAGAAATGCGATTGAAGGTTGCCTTATAATGGAACCGCGAGTGGGATATAAAAGAGCTAAGGCTATTTTAAAGCAGCTCTTTGGACAATCGCATGTAATAGCCCGTGAAACTCTGGAGGACTTATTTAGAACTGGGAATGCGGACTATAATGATCCAGAAAAATTGACGGAATTAGCAATTAAAATGTAAAACGTTGCTCTTACTGTGGAACAGTTTAATTGTATTGCAGAACTTTAGAGCGAATAGTTAGGCTCTTACCTCATCGAATGCAAGTCCAGTGGACGGAGCTGGGAATTAAGTGGGACGAAGAGGAAAGAGAGCCTAACTTCAATGAATTGACGGATTTTATTATGTCTCGTGCTAAGATAGCTAGTAGTAGATTCGGAAGATTAGCTAATCGCGCTAAAACAGGACATGGTACGGAAGCTATTAGTGATCTGCATGCGAGACATGAGAATTCTTCACATGCGTTTACACCTACCTCACACCGGGAATTTAACAGAGTTGTTAATTGTATCAGAAGGGTATGCCCTCTTGAAAACCGAGTATGTGACCCCGATGTTTTAAAACCCCTTGATGCGTATCCTAGTGAGAAGCCGGTTTGTGTAGCAGATAAGATAGCCTTTTTGAGTATGGAAAAGAAAGAAAAAGGCAAAAAAGGTAGGCATCAAGATGTATCCTAGGTGTGTGATGGTAAAGGCCTCTTAACTGCTCGTAAAGCAAGGAACGGTTATTTGGATTCGAGCAAACAGGGGTTAGTGAGTGCAGTGAATATGAATAAGGACAAAACACGTTTGGCTGGGTGGAATAAAGCTTATGTTCGGAACCCTTCATGTAGGGTAAATTATTTAACGGGACCTAGATTTGATCCTAGGACAACAAGTGTAAATAGTGACACAGCACTTCATGTTGCTGAGCAATCAGGATGTCTGCGGACTACTGTATCTAGTTCTATAGAGCATCATGATATTGAAGCGGAAGATAATAGCAGCTTAGCGCGTCCTGCTGGTGTTTGTTTACGGTCAACGGATGGACGGTTGTATACTAGTCCAAGAAGTCATAGCAACATTGATAGTGTTAGTGAAAGTGGTAGCTTAGCTTTAAAGCCTACATACCAACTATCTCGTAACTCGTCATTAACTGTGAATAGTCGGAACATCATTGTGGACAACATAACGTCAATAACGTCAATAACCCCATGTATCTATTGACAGTGTGGTTGATGTGAATAATAAACGTGATGGTGACGATAGTGGAATCACTATAGGTAGTGCTGTTTCTTCGGTTGATGTTGCTAATGTAGCTTCTTTGAGTACTTCGGATCAAGAAGAAATTGGATGTTTGAGCGTGGAGAATGTAGGAGTCGGTGGCAATAGCATTAGCCACAGTGATGGCAGTCCTGTGAGGGCTAATATTCGGTACCCTAGGTGCAATGAGGAGTCATCTAGCTTTGATGGACATGTGTTAAATATGCAGCATGAGGAATGGAGCATGGAATTGTCCACCTGTCGCACTCCACCATCATTGACTTGTACTACAAGCTTCGGGATGAGCACTACCAACAGTGATAAGATAGAAGAGGCTAAGAGCATTCCTAGTAAGGAAAGCAATGTTGATCGAGCAGAGTTAGCCACTGCGCATGAGTCGACTGGATGTCATGAGAAGTGTACTACTGCTTGTACAGCTGCGGCTACTAATGGTAATAGCATTGATGATACTCCTGCGAGTAATAGTGATCGACGGAAGTTGAAAGACACTCATCGTCGTCGAAATGGTCGTACGTTACGCTCACATACTGCTACCCAAGCTAAGAAGCATAAGAAACAACATGACGCTACTATTATTAAGAAGCCTAAACTTCGTTCTCTTTCGGACGCTATGACTAGCAATGGAAATAGTAGTCATCAGAATCTTAGTAGTGACAGCGATAGTAAAGAGACAGAAAGTGTGAGCAGTCCACCTATAGTGACCAGTCGATCGACTTCATCGAATAAGCCTTCTAGTGTTTTGACGTCATCGGACCCTGCCGCGAATGTTAGGTTGATTGAGGATACACAAGGTTGTGTAAATGTAACTGTTCCTACATCGGTTGACTGTCAGTCGAGTGATGATGAGAAGGAAGCGTCCGATGGTAACAGCCAGTCTACAGTGTTGCATGATAACGATGCTATTGATGTGCATATGTCTTGTGTCTCTGAACCGGAACATGAAGAACAACAAGTGAGTTTATCGGTTTGAATTGCGACACTAATGCCGTTCTTTCATGTAGTGAGATGAGTTATACAACAATGGAAGAGTTTCACTCTACGGATACTAGTGCAGACCGAATCGACGCGAATTGTCTGACAGAACGGAATCATGCTGACGTTGATAATAATCTGGATGTCACTGATGTGACAAATGAGTTACTAACGATGACGAATGCTGATCAAACCTCCTCTGTATCAGGAGAGATAAATATTGTTCCTATGTTATGCTATTTGGAGTCTTCGGAAGACGAGGAAATATCAAAATTGGAGATCCCACCCTCTCATATTATTTATGGGTCAAGAACTTCTGTTGATAAGTCAGCATCACGGACTTCATTGTATCTGCCGATCGGAGCAAGCGCTGGTGGATTGACGACTCATCCCCATGATATGGAATGTAATTCCCGGATAGGTTATGACCAGCCTATCGACGTGTTGTACATGTTCATGTGGGTTGATTGGATAAGGTTTATACTACCGTTAGGTCATGTTGGAGGGCGGGTAGGCGTACTGCTGTAAGTCCTTCTCGTTCTTCCTGTGTGGATTAGGGAATGAGAGTGAACCCTAACTTGAAGTGTCAGTAAACGCTTGCTTTTTGCATGGAGGGATTTTGCGGGCCCGGTGTAGAATCTTTTTTGACTGTTTTGTTTTCTGGAAAATCCCTCAATGTATATATATTTGTGTTATGATATGACTGACTCTTTCCGTTGACATTTTGGTACTCTATTTGATTCCATTTTGAGATTTTATCAATGCATATTGTTATTATTTCTATATTTTGTACTTATATTGAAGTTTTTATGTTTGCTTCTGAACTGTACACATGTTGTTTAAATTTGATATTTAATATGGCCATAGCCATATTTGGATTTGATACCGTGGCAGTTAGAACTAGTAACACTTATTCTTTTCGAATCGGATACCCGTCAGGGTAATTTGGACTTGGAAGGTGTATTAATAGTTAGGTAACTGTTTGTATTTCCATTTTATAATAAAAATAGACCGCTTTCTCCTAGAATTATTGTGTTTTGATATTTGACTGGGGGATAGCGCGTTCAACTTACACCCAATGGAAACAAAGTGAACTGCTAGGGTAGAAAATTCATCTACACGATGGTGGTCTGTTCTTGGGTGCTTGGCGCAGTTCTGGCTGCTACGCCTACCGACCACGGATTGTCATGCCTGATGCGAATCGGCGAGGACAATTTGACCAATGGTCTTTGGGATGAAAGAATGATGTATTCAGCAAGTCGTACCGAGTCGAGGGTTACCCTCATTGGAGGGGTTTTTCCTTTCGAGACATTTTGGCCTTTGAAAAGGTTGCATATTTCGGCTGGGACATCGCACATTCCGAGGGTTGAGCAGTGTTTATCCCACTGCTCTTTGTCGAAGGCAGCCCTACCTTCTAGCACGCTTTCTTCCGATACTGGGACTTTAAATAAAATAAGTGAGTTTGATCTGTCGTCCCTGTTCTTGGGTGGTAGCCGCTTGTGAGTGGGGGTGTTGCTCTTTCCCTTCTTCATGTGCACCCACTATTTTGTATTGCTAGCAGATACTGGGGGGTTAACAACAACCGGCAATTTTGTCGGTGTGTTAGGTAGGGTTGTAGTGGCCTTGGTCACTTGTTTTACTGGTTTAGTGTCAGGCGATTTTGGTTTGGTCGTTTGGACTTTAGGGCTGATTTTGGGTGGGACCTGTAGCTTTGTCAGTGCCTCAGAGACTCTACACCGAGGGCAAATGTACCAAAACCATGGGCAAGGGTGACTCAGCATGAATCCGTAGTACTCTTTGGGTACTGTAGTGTCGCAGTGACAATGTACCCATGTACTACAGAAGTTGCATTCGAAAGCATGGTCGCTGATTTTGACTGATAATGAGCAGGTAAAACAGTCATCCTTATGCTGTTTCTGGTCGTTGGACTGTGCCGACCGAGCCTTGGAGCGTCTTTTTCTCCTATTCTTAACTAGCTTACTGGTCTTTTTAGGAATAGGAGTGGTGTCTTGCTTCCTCTGTGGTGTCTGCGTTGAGTTATCTAAAGTATGGACACTGAGAGGCGTTCTATCGACTGACTGTTTGGGTTTTTCAACAACCCGTTCGCACGATATTGGGATTTTAACGCACTATCGACTCCGGGGTTTATGCCTCTGCAAGTTTTCCTGGTTGTTATAGTGTAATGTGTACTAGCGACATTATTACTTGACATGATACCAAGGAGATTAGGAGGTGAATACCGAGATAATTAGAATACGATATACACACAAAAGGGATTAAGGAAAGAAGAAATTTAGTAGTATATAATAAAACTACAAGGAATAGAGCCTGAAAGTACTCCAAAATTGCAACTTTACCTTTGACCGTATTAGTAAGTAACTTTGCGTGTATCCAGTAACTTGTCCACAAGTCCTGTGTTTGTAAGTGAGTGGATGTATCTACGCTGCCGAAGCAACTAGAAATAGAGCAGCTTAATGAGGTAGCTAGACCTACCGCACAATGGTTCTGACTTGGAATGGTTCCGTTTGCCAAAAAATGTTTTCAGATTGTCAACCAATCAATGGAGACAACTTTTTATAGCTTCGGAGGTGATAAAGTATCCCGAAAGTGGATTGTTTCCCGTAAATGGAAGAGAGTCAGCGAGAACGCGTCAAATTCGAAGCGCGCGCTGTCAACGAGTTTTGAGACCATAGATTTATTCTAGCAAGAAAAGTTTCAATTCATCCGTGGAAGTTATTTGTTCAGAGACGTATCTATCAATTTGTCTTTGAATGTAAAACTTTGTCTTTCATGAGGTAAACTATATCTTCATAGCTCATGTCAGTTCGGTCACGTTTGCTGCTACAAATGTGGAAGGGTTGAACATACACAAAAGGTTTGTCAACGTTCCAAGTCATGTGCTTGGAAAACACCGAGAAATTATAGATCAACGCTAGCTGATATGGACAGAGGGATGGTATCAGTTACGCTTTCTTTCGCCTACTACAGAACTTCACACAATGGAAAAGCTAACTACTAATACCAATATCCAATATCTTTTTCGCGAGCTAGTGTAAACCAACGAATTTCTTTGAAGCAGAGAAAATATAATCGTTCGCTCGTCAGACTTGTTGGTAGCAGAAAATTCATTCGATATTTGAGGAGGGCTATCTCACCGGTGAATCCAAATAATATAGAATGACTAGAAAAATACATTTGTAGTTCCTTACTTCAGTATCGTGATACGGAACATTCACGAACTCATAGGCGTCAGGATAAACTCTTCAAGTCTCGCCTACCTCAAATTCAATTGGTTAATAAAACGTAACTGGAACTAGTTTTACTGAAGAAATGACTATTACAGATCCACAAGAATTACAATTCAGCGGATGGGTAATTGGATTGTAAACTTTCTTTACTTAGGTGACCATTCAGTTCACAGCAGACATGTAGACAAAGTGAAGCTTAACTGAGTAGTTTATACCGATTTTCATTCTAATAATCCTGTAACTAATCCCAGTTTCTTTGATAATTCAGAACTTCAGATAGATGAAAAAATTCTTAACCGTAAACTATATTCGGTCAAGACAACACATCCAAGGAGTGGCGCATGTGGTAAATAATAACTAATAATATGGAAGCAGGGTGTGAGTGAGTTCAAGAGTGCAGAAAAGTCAGTGCAAGTGAGAGCATCATTAAGAAGTTGAACAAACGCATGCAACCCAATTGCCATGCGTATTTTTGAGGGAAGGCTATTACATATAAGTGCATACTTAGTGAGGAAGAAGTTTTCTCTAGTTTGGGATCTATACTTCTCAAGTTTGACCGTAGATACTGATTCCGTGGTGTCGTAAGAACACTTAAATTACACCAGGAAATCGGGCGAAATGAAAGAGCAGCTAGAGCAAAAATGGTATCTACGCAAACAGAAAGTTTTGCGCAAAGAGCGTAAACTATCATTGCTAGAATCCGCTATATTAATTAATGTTTCTATTAAGCCAGTCACGTTCTCTTCGTAAAACTCTTCCACTACACTAGATTAGATTATCTAAAGATTTGATTTCTAGTATCCTTTACTCACCTTATCTGCCTAAATAAAGTGATCGTAATCTTAGATATAATTTGCATAAATTAGTGAATTACTCACTACCATGTTTGAACAATTAAAGCAATGTGGCAAACGAGGAATTTATGAATACCAAAACTCTAATAGAGTCACTCAAAAGGGACAATAAATATCACATAAAAATACATCAATTTGCGCAAAAATGTCAGGTCATGTCGCAGTATGCTTGTTCCAGTTCCTAATCACTCTATAGCTTAGCAAGTAAAACCAGTGAGTGTTCAAGCAGCAGTGTGTCTGAGGTCGGTAGTTGATATGAGACTCAGGTTAAGCACACAGTGGTGAAGGAAGTTCGAAGTGCGATTCAAACAACAAGCCTGGAATCAATAGCAGGAACTATAGAAGATCGAATGTTCTGGGTTCGAAACCTGCGAGTTGCAGGAGCTGTGGACAACTCTGCTTGTTAGTTGGTAAATTTATGTTACTTCTTTTTATGTCTGAAATGTTAAACGACTGTGAATTCCGGGTTCTTTTTGCTTTTTAAACCATTCGTCTCTTTTTTCCTTTTAGCGAACGATGCAGAACAAGGACAGAAGACCTAATTACTCGATGTTGAAACGATGGCCAATCACTAACTTACCTCAGTTGGAGAAAAAGAACCAAGATTAATTACCACCAGACAAAGATTTTTCCCTTATCAGAAATCGGAAATTCTCCTATATGCGCAAACAACTAGATCACATTGTATCAACAAATGAAAATAACAACTATATATCAGTAAGCCAATAGTGACGGAGAGTAAGAAAGATTATAGGTGATAAACTGTCAACATGACACGAGTAGTAATTTATGGAATAGAAGAAAGCTTATGATAAAAGGAGCATACATATCTGATGAACAAACATGTAGACATTATATACAAATAATACCTCAAAAGAATGGCTTCCAAAGTTTGTTTACTTCTATTTAAATCATTTCTCACAACAGTAACCAAAAGATGATTGATATAAAATACCAATAATATCATCAATTTCGTCATAGTATATTTAATCCATGTTCACTCGTATATACTACTAAATCAGCGATTACAAAAGTCACAATCCAAATGCTAAATAATGAGTGAACTTTGAGCAAATTTACAGATATTAAGGATTGGAAAACACTTGAGTCCATAACACCTTTCAGATGAATGATATTCAAAGCCAAGTCATACTAGAAGTTAGGAAGCAAGGGTCTCGGAGGTATATTTAAAAGTTGTTTGGAATGTTCAGGAGAGATTGAACTAGGCTTGCCGCATGATGCGACGGGATAAGTAGCGTGGCAAACCCAAAGGTGATCTGTTGTGGATGTGTGACCGAGAGCCTTCAGCAAGGTGTAGCCACCAAGACTAGTGAGGTCGACGTCAAAGTCAAGGGCTCGCAGAACTGTTTCTTCAGAGTTTTTATTTGGCTCCATATGTACGTTGTTCTGAGACAGAATAATCGTCAATTATCTCACTTGACAGAATAGGGCTGGATATGAGCAAGAAATACTCAAAAAAATAGATGCTTCCATATTGATCATAAAAGTATGAATTTAGTTCAGTAAATATTAACTGTATGTGAACTGCTTGACTTATCCATACTCTTTGTTGGTGCTTACAATCAAATACTCAATGCAAGTATCGCCAATGTGTTTAGAAGTAACCCAACACGTTGAGAGAAAACGCCTAAGAATGTTTAGGACCGTACGGAAATATAACATTTAACATCAAGTCTCTTATCTCACAATATGTGTGTACCCTTGTAACTTCAGCCTTTGGTTGGTTTGCGTTTAGCCCGAAGGTACCTTGTGTGCTTGGAGGGGATGTGAGGAGCAGCGTATGAGATTATCTGGAAGAAGAAAGAACAAGAGAAAAAGATGAGCCGACGACTCAGTAAGCACATAGAATGCACTTACATGCAATATACGAATAAATAGACAGCAATCAGATATTAAGCCAGCGTGAGATTAAGACAAACTGATAAACGAAACTAGGAGTTGATAGAGTAAGGTTTCGAATGCGTTACACCCTTGCAGGCATGTGGCGCAAAATCAAAGTGTGTGGTATTCGCAATAACGTAACTACGGTTTGCTGATCCTATGAACATTCTTTATTCGTTATATATTGTTCATAATTTCTATATTCCTTCTAAATTCTGCGTGCAGTCAGAATAATCATACCCATGGGTATTTTTATACAAACATTAACTGGTTTGTCTTTCGAGTTGATTGTTTCCCCGACTGAAACGATCCTGTCAGTCAAATTCAAAATCCAGGGAGCCAAAGGTAAGTGTACCTACTTCTGAATCTTCTTGATTTTTGCAACAGATTATTCTGTGTACTTATTCACCAGATATGATGGCTCCAGTTCTTCGTGTCCGTCTGCTGGTTATTTTATTATTTTGTGTTCTACAGTCACCTTGATTTTCTGTTGTTCCGTTACTTGGTTTCGGCAAATGTAAGGAGGCACCTACTTTTAGTGTAAATGTTTAATTTTCTTTTAGTACTGCAATTTCTTATCGGGCAGGCGATGATGCTAGACGATTTATTTAAGGTCTTGTATACTACTAAATGTAGCTTGTTACAAAATATAATGATACATCTGCCGACATCCTCATAGTGACTTTACTATAGAGTAGTGCTATTAAAATGCGTCCATACTCATCGGTGATGTTAGAGCAGGGTTTTCAAATGACTTGGTAACACACGAACCTTTCCATGTTCTAGATACCTTAACAAAGGAGTCTACGGTACATTTTGAATGAGGTTTCAATTCTGACCCAGGATTGGCCTACACTGATTTTTAGTTACGCCTTTAAGAGTGTACTTAAACATGCTAGATACTTATCTGAATATCCTCACTAGCCCTATGAGATCGAATTTGTCTACCTCTCATACTCAATGTTTTGCATTTTAAGTCTTAGATCATCAGTGACAGGCTGTCTGTCAATATATCGGCGTGCAATTTTTCCACTCATTTGCGGTCATAAAGCTAAGCGTTGTGTTGAAAAGCACTTATCCATTAAAGTTTTGGCGTATCTTTCGCCTTTTGGCATACTATAATCGGATTATTTTTATTCCCAGCTTTATCCGCTTGTGACAGCCTTCCTACATTTAGCTTTGTTTGCCTTATTTCATGGTCTTACATTAGCTTTCCAAGTGTGTTGATGTGAAGTGCCGACATATTTCTACCAGGTCCTACGTCTGTTTCCAGATAGATGGTTAGTCACTCGTGTTACTAGGCTACTTTCATGTTTTCCTGACCATTTTGAAAATATTTTATTTCGTTTGAGTATGACTTGCTCATCTCTGGTCCAGTTCTGTCAGCTGAAACCCTAGTCAGTTTTTGTTGTATCCTAACGATGCTCCAAATCCTCCATAATTTTACATGTCTTGGACCATGTGACTTTAGCGATCGGTGATTTAGTAGTATATATGAGTAGACGCGGATTAACCGTACTCTATGATAAAACTGTTGTTGCCTTCGCAACTAATATCGATCAGTGTATAGTTTAAGGTCAGTGAAATCCCAATTTGGAAGAGCTCAAAAGTGAACGCCTGCGATCAG
Organism: Schistosoma turkestanicum; assembly: GCA_944470395.2. Classification (NCBI taxonomy): domain Eukaryota; kingdom Metazoa; phylum Platyhelminthes; class Trematoda; order Strigeidida; family Schistosomatidae; genus Schistosoma; species Schistosoma turkestanicum. Next base: position 31,075,366 of record OX103979.1, on the reverse strand, counting down.
ATCCAAATACTAATCCGTTCATAAGTCCCTTTCAGGCCTTTGCTGACAGCATGACAATATTCGTGTGCTGTAGCAGGTCTTAATTACCAATACTCATTTAAAGCGTAAACTGTAGATGTGTGGTATCGATCTCTTGAAACAGTATATAAACCAAGCGAGTTAAAGAATGCTCTACAAAATTTAAACTGAATGAAGATCCTAGTGACTAGAAAAAACGAATTAGGAGGAAAAAAATGCGCAACCATTGAAAAATTCCAAACGCTGATTGGTTCCCATCGCCACTACCCGACCAACTTGAAGGCAACAAAGTAAAACAGCACCAGCAGTATGAAGTAACCAAAATAAAAAATGGAGAATGGTCAACTAATATTAGTAAGACTAGCATAAGATTTCCATGCACTCGTTTTCCTGTACTATAGAAATTACAGTCCTCAAAAGTTCATTTAAACGCTAACGTTTCCACGATGACGAAACTCCTAACCTCTTCACACATATTCCTCTTATGCGGAAGTCTATTTTGTGAAAATGATAATTCGTATTCCTAGCGTTAGAAAATTTTGCTAGTTTAGTTTCTTTGTTAAGGTATTACTGAATTTGTTGTGGATCTCAGCCAAGAAGTTTCTACGTTCTTATTCTAAATTTCTTCTGGTTCCAGGTATTCCCGTAGATCGGCAACACCTGATTTGGCGAAATTGCGAACTTGGTAATCACTATTGCTTGGGAGATTACTTCATATCTGAGGGTTCTACGTTGTACCTGGTTTTAAGTCTTCGAGATGGTCCACTTAATGCGCAGAAAACCCCACCACAGCATCTGACACCTATTCATTTATCAAAAACCACTATGCCTCCCCTCACTTCAATGTCTAACTCTACCTGTAGCAACAGTTTCGTACATTCAAACATCTTAACTTCAAAGGTGAAACCAAGTATAGTACAATCACGAAACACTGAGTTGGGAGAACGTTCCGATATGATTTTGGGAACATCTAAACAAACTGGCGCGGACTGTCGCAAAATAGACGAAACAAAAATGTGTACTGCGTTAACAAGCAGTCGTGCATGGGAATCAAAACCTCTTGTTCCTTTGGTAGATGCTCGGCCAGAATCTAACAGAGTTTCCTCTTCTGTGGCACCGAAAACCGTGAACGTCAATTTCACAGATATTTCTCACAGCTCTGTTAATATGGAAAATTCATCAAAGTAATTCTAATCATTCTACATTATGAAGTGTTTTTTTGTGAAATTTCTGTAGATTTTGCATGTCATTGACCCACAAAATCAACTTAATTTTTCGTGAGAATCAACTATTATTGTACTATACAGGTTCTCACCTTTACAATACTAGTTGTTAACACTTTTTGTTTAGTGGATTTCGAAAAATGCTTAAAATCACTAGATTATGGATGCATGTCTCATCTCATGTTTCAAACAAGTTTCACATGGTAAGCCAACGTCAGAGGGATGTGATACATAACATTGAGCGGATATGTTTGAATTCTTTCCTATTGCACTCATTTATGGTGATTAGTGTCTCTACAGGTAATAATGATGATAGCAGTCTTAACCATGTTTGGTACAAACCGTATAAAGTGAAGATTATGTTGTTCTTGCTTTCTTGTGTTTATCGAGATTGTCATTCTCGTTCTTCAAAAGAGATATTTTTGTTTATAGTACTGTGGTTGAGGATGATAACAGCCATATTATGTGCCAGAGCCTCTATATTTTTGCTTGTGATATTAATGTTTCGTTTGATTTTTAAGGATGAAAGTAGTTATTTTGTGCAGTAGTGTATCAGAAGGATCTCAGTCTGCATTCTGATTACTTTGTAATGTTATTTACTATCGGTACTGTGACCGATAGTATTGAATAATCTAGTAGGTAATCATTGGGGATTTAGTCCTAGTACCACTAGAATTGATGGAATAATCTATTTATTAAGCACTGTAGTTCGTTTGAAAAACTTCCCAATAAGGAAAGTTCTAGTTTTTTATTATAATAGTTTTATGAATTCTCGTTATCTAGTCCATAACAGTAATTTGCTTTTAACGTGTTTTTCCATAGTTCTGAGTTAGGCGGGCGAAATTCCAACATCATTGATAAAAGTCCTCCAAATTTGGAAGTGATTGCTAGAATAAGTTCGCTGAATGAAAACATTACAGATGCTGCTCATATTTCCACTCAAAATAATAGTTTATCCTCTTTTGAGAAAGATTCAACAAATGCCTTAACTGCAGAATCAAGTGTCTTGGTAGCCATGGCAGTTTACAATGATTCAATTGTTATTCCTCACTCCTCGAATTTATCTCCATTTTTGCCATCAATTCATTGTTCTGAATTCTATTCTGCATCAAATCAGGAAAATCTTCCATCTAGTTGGGATTCATATAATACTTATAATATTCCTTCTGTCTTACACAAACGGGATCAAGAATCAGAGAATTCTTTAACCATCAGTGATTTTGAAGAAAATAAAATAAACTTAGAAAGAGTGCTTAAAGGACACAAGGTCAGTAGTGTTGACGACCTTGATAATTGTAGCAATACGGAAGCAACTGAACTCGCAACAGAAAATATCCTTGCTAGTCTCCTTGCTAGGATTGTTCCTAATCAAACACATACTGACTACTCTGATAGGTCGCGTTATCTGTACCATTTATTCAGAAAAGCATCTTCCCCACTGGAAAAAAATGAACAAAATCTTCTCAAAAATTCCGGATATATTGACAGTGAATGGTCCGAAAAAAAATTTGATTCAGTTACTCCTATCACTTTTGAAGCGGATACTGATCGGGATGAAAATGAATTAGGTTTGGATGATGACAGTAGGAGATCTACCTCTTGCGGCTTAAATGATGATGGTAGTCTAACTGATTTGGAAGACTATTTATTCTATTGTCCGACAGATAATCCTAGTCTACCGTTCGTATCTACTGATTATCAATCATATTCCAACTGTACCATTCACAGTTCTTGTGGAGTTAACAATTGGCACTATGGTAGTAGTTGCGGAACTTTGCAGACTGTAATTAATGGATTTCATAATGTCAACCAAGCTGAATATTCTGCTTGGCATCAAGAGTGCGATAAGCTGGCAGAAAAAGTAAAACGTTTGAAGACTCAAATGGAAAATGTTCGCCTAAGGAAGCAAAGCCGATTTCAAAATGCGCAAACTACTGAATATCCTATATGTAAAGAAGAAAATTCAGCTAAAGATCAATCTCACGGTATACCTTTTGAGCTCTGTTATTCTGAAATACCTAATCGTTAATTTATGTATCCAATAAAATGTATGAGTTTGGACTCCAGGAAGTATGTTTAAAGTCTTACGATTACCTTTCACCTGAATTTCTTTCTGACGTTTTACGATATATCTAGATCGCTGACGAATAATAAGCAAGCCTAAGTCTCCTCGTAAATTAGGCGTCAAAACCAAAAGAAACTAATAATTGTGGTTTTATTCATATAACGTTCTAGCATAATTCATGTCTACTATATAAATCCTGAATAGTAGTGTGTTCTGGCTTTTAGCTAACATTCAAATCCTTAAATTATTAAATGTAGTGTGTTCACTCGCCACTCTAATAAGACTAGTTATTTTTTCTGTGCAATGTTTTTAACATTCTTGTCTTTAGGTATGAATAATTTATTCCACACATTTATCACCAGACTTCCAAATTCATGGTAGCATAGTGTTGATCGCTAATTGGATGATCTAAATTTAACTACTAGTTTCCAACACTTAGGTTTTATGTCGTATGATAGGCATAGTTTTTATTTGGTTCCACGAACCATACCAAGGTACCATAGTTTTCAGTTTTGCCTAAATTTTTCTAGTCGTTTGAATAGTCTATTTTTTCTACTGTTTTAGATATTACCAACTGGGAAAAAAACTCCAAGCAAGTTACTGCTGAATCATGTAATCTTTCATGGACAAACACACAGACTAACAGAAATCATTTATCACATCTAACTTCGTCATTGAGTTGTTTGAAAGATGCGTCTCATTTTCCAAAGTATATTGTCAACAGGTGTGTTACATTCGATTTAGCATTCTCACAATTTATTTCCTTCTCTATTTTCACTACCAGTTTATATTCATTTCGGTAGGGCATGAATCGTTGATAATAATTTTGATAATAATACGGAGCTCTATAAGTGATTCACAGTTCTCTAAATAGAGATAACACAATCAAATCCGTCTTACACCCCTTAACATCCCTCTTATCTCCACGACTAACCCTTCTCACATTCCTTCATCACCCCGCACCACTAATGCTGGCGATTCGAGTTCAAAAAACGTTATTCCTGGTCTCCTGAAACCCCGTTCTAAACTACATATTGGAGTTTTCAATTTCCCACCCTTTTGTCAAATAGGGCAACAAGCTTCCTTAGATAGGACTATGGGATCCCGTGGCATCGATGTATGCTGCGTCTCCAAAACGCGCATACACGATCCGAGCAAAATCATTCATTTGATTCCGCCTTGTTCAGGTAAAGAATCAAGTCTGTTTAATCTCCGTGCACCTGGAAGCACCGGTGCTGCTTCCCGTAGCCTCCTTAATGTAGGTATAGTATTTAGTCTTAGGGCAGAACTAGCCCTCTTATACTGGATCCCAGTAGATAGATACTCGTGGGCTGTCCGACTAAACGGGACAATAAAGACTCTGAAAGATAAGAAAACCTACCGTTGCCTACGCTCCCACTGATTACAGTTCAGACGAGGTGAAAGCTGAGTTTTGCACAAACCTTTCTAACCTTCTCCAAAAAGTTAAGCGCTCTGTTATAGCAATAGTGGCTGCTGACATCCCTGACGAACACCACTTGAAGTAATTAATTCCGGTGACAGTTCACCATAAGCTCTAACTCGACCAGTAGTGTTCAAGTAGAGTTGTCATAAGGTTGGTGTACGCCTTATAATGACAGACAGTGCCGCAGAACCTCACGATCGACAGAGTGGAATCCCGCTAAGGTCAAGAAATACAAATATAGTGGGTCATCAAAATGTCCCAGGACCTGATGAAGAGTGAATATTTGGTCTTTACATCCACGTACAGGACGGAAACCGGTCTGGCTTTCTCGAGCCAGCACTTCACCAGCTCTGCTATCAGCCACCGATGGAGGGGTTCGATAAAAGACTACCTCATTCTGGGGCACATGTATAGGTTCAGATCATGCTATAGTGCAAGCGTGTATTTGTTTGCGTCTTACTGGACTTTGGAAAGACATCGCAAATAAACCTTGTAAGGTTCTACTTGATGATAGCAAAGCTAAGAATATGTATTTCATGAGCAACTAGATAAACAGTTAGGTGTCCGTGTTAGTGATTCCTACCACGATGCAGCTTGGAACGATATCTAAAAGGCTGTGGAAACAACTGATATCTGCTAGTAAGGTAAATTATAAGGTTAGGGAGAAGCCGTGGATCTCAGTAGGGTCGACATTTTCTCACCCTTCCTTCCTTGTGAGAAGGCAGCATCGCTGCAGATGCTGGTTGTCCGAGTTAAACACCTTACTGCTGTCACACCCCTCTGCAGTCAGCAGTACGACTTCGCCTCAGACCTTGGGTAGATGCTTTTAGTCTCATCGTTCCCCAATCGACCTGCCTGGAATGGTAGAACTCACAGGAACATATGTTCCAGCCAATATAGCTCGGTTGGGTCATCACGACAGGCAAACCCGACCGTCACTCCAAGATAGCAGCTCAGGTTGAGCATCAGTATACGTGTGAACAAATTACATTAACGTTATATGTTCTATACGCAAACACTTCTGGTTGAGTTAAAGCTTATGTTAAATTCGTCTGGGCCATCCACTTTCTTTGTTAATGTTTGACTCCGTCAATGATATTCTTTTAGCAGTGGTGATCCCGTCAGATGATTTTGTAGGGCTCATTCTCTTACCAAGAGATTTACACGTGTGACTTGCTTTTCTCAGTTTAGATACTTACAAAATTTAGACTTCGTATCTCTTAAAACAATTATGAAAGCCTGTTTCGGATGCTTTTACAACTCTAAGTGCAAAGTTTTACCTCTGGCGTGGTCTATATCAACGCTCAATTTGATGATAGTAAGTAGTGAGTACGCCCACCACCACTAGTCTTGGAAGTCTTAACACTTTTAGGTTTATACCTAACATTTTCTCGGCACGAATTTCGAAATTTTGTTGTGGTAACGAACTTTCATCTACTGAGGTTGCTGGAGTATGTGGTATGTATGCCCAACCACAACTTACCTTGACAGGCGATGTTGCCTGGTTTAGGACTAGTCTGGGAGAAAATCAAAAACAACTAAACCAAAATGCGGCATAAATTCAGGAAATCGCAGAGCTGGGTCGCGTGAGTCTTTGTAAACAATCTGATTGCGGTTCGAGCGAATGGTTTGATCAATGATCACAGACTTTGGACGACTTGGCTCAACACTTTTCGAATTAGTGCATGTGGATTAAGTCTATCCTGAAATTTCCTCGTGTGACACAGGTTGATTGCTTTGTCCTGCTGTGCTAATATGCAATAATGACCTAAAACATCGCACATATCTCCCAGGTTTTACATTATACATGTCCATCTATGTTCAGCCATTAGTGATCTAATACATAGATTTGCTAATTATTTTAGTTTTTACGACATTACAATCTATGTTACTCATCGCGAGAAGCTAATTTGGACGTTGTAGCTAAATAGTGTATGAATATGTCATTTAGCTTTTAATTGTGTGCATGATATAGCACTATATTTTTGGCAGACCCTAAATTGTGTGTTTTGCATAATAGGTCGCTGCAGACTGACACTAAAAATCGGAATCATCAACGTCGCAATGCTACTGTCACCCCTCCCGATGTTAACCGCCTCATCACTACAGCCGATCCACAGATTAATGATTCTGAACCGACGAGTACTATCCTACCCTCTCTGCCCTATTCAGAGCGTATTTCAAGAAGTTTAGAGGGTGATATTTTTGAGAACTCTTTGTGCCTGGAGCCTTCAAAATCCATAACTCAACCTTCGTCTCCCAATGGAAACCTCACAACATTAGTGAGCGATTCATCACCCAAAGAGTCAGTGTTATGTAGTGCTTCTGTCAATCAGCTACATCCAGTCAATTTTCAAGATAATAAATCAACAAAACCCGATAGTTCCAGTCATAGTACTTCAATCAGGAATCGTTCGATTACTATGAAAACACCTTCGTCCTCAGCTTCGTTTTTTCCAAGTTTGGGAAGTTCAGTATTGACAGGTACCTTTTACTCGTGTGTATATTATCTTACTGTAGTAAAATGCGTAACAAATTGCATAAATTCACTTGCACATCGATATATGGTGATGAGGAAAGTGCCTTCTCTTCAATATTAACATCTAATCCATTAATCGTATGTAATGTCATTTCAGCATTAGGTCCTGTGACGAGAATGATCTACATTCGCATACTACTTTCTAATAGGTAACAAAAGTGTCTTGCTAGTATTTATTCCACAAAACTGACGCTTAAAACTAATCCTCGCAAAATCAAAGAATATTTGAGTTAACTATTGTTTTAAATAACTGCGACATCAGACTTTACTGTTATAAGTTCATAATTATTATTTTATTAAGTCCAAAGTAAGGTTTTCATTAATGTTTAAACCAAAAGGATCTTTGAACTCAGTTTAAAGATGCAATTCACTTAACCAGTTAGAATACCAAGATAGTAGTTCTATGTACTAAGGACATTGACTTAATACTGAGTCTCCTAAGTGATAGAAAAGCATATTTTGAACGCTTTTCTTTTTTCTAGATTCGAAATATTTAGAAGCGAACGACAATTCCCAGTTTAACTATTGAGAGTGAAGTATAGTTATCTTAAGAGTTTCATCAGCTTCATAACGGATAAGTATTTAGTGTAATCTCACGTATACTGGAAGCTAACTTTCATTGAAATGGATTAGATGTACCTGTTCGGTTTTATTTAATAGAATCGCCGCATTATTGATTCTGGATCCAATGTTGACGTGAACACTGAAGTGAGGTGTTACAGCTTAGACCGATACACATTCGTACCACTTCCTGCGTTGATAATGGTTAATTGTTTGCTAGATTAGTATTATCATTGTTATGTAATGTTTTGCTTTTATATCACGACTGTTAACTATGATCCAGTTGAGGTATTTCTAGTGAAAAAGCACTTTATAATACGGAGGTGACTTCTTAAAGTTCTATGTAGATTGATAAGAATGCTTTGTACTTCATGTTAGCTACTATTTTTAGTCAAAAAAAATAATTGTGGCGGCATAAAAAGTTCTGGGTATTTGGTTTTATCGTAAAGTTTTAAGTGCTATCCGAAAAATCAAAGCACTTGATTATTAGTTTACGTTTATGTACAGTATATAGATTGGAAAAGAGAATATCTAGTGAAAACCTTTTTTCAAAACTGTTTTAATTTTTCCTAACATAATTAACTACCTGTTTTGACGTGGATGAACTGGGTAATTTTTTGCAGTGAATCAAATTAATCCAACATCATTTTGGTATAAATCATCATATAGTATTTATCGAATAGCTGAGAACATCGCGAATTCATTTTAGCAAATCAAGTTGCCGAAAACTTGTAGAGAATTGTTAGTGTTAACTTATCACTAATAAATCTAAACATAATAGAAGAAACCCATTGGTTTTTTAAGAAGGAAACAGTTGTGGTGCTTCCCCTGAAAAAGATGTGTTATTTATCGCTGCTCCGAATTTCCTCCAGTAAAAAAAATTTAGGGAAGTTTCTATGATAGACTACCCCTTAGGACCACCGAAATGTTTTCGTAGAACAGGTTATACTGGCCGTACAAAGCGTTTACTTAGTAAACGGATATCTGAGTGCTACTCTCCTTTAGGATTATGCAATTCGATCAGTAACTCATTCTTTGAACATGTGGTCAACTCTGGTCTTATGAACACCATGAGAGATGTCGTCCACGATTATTTACATGGAAAAAACTGGTTCAAAGAAGGTTCGGATGATGAACCTGTACATTTCTGAAGCTAGAGCAATTCACCGTTTCAAACCCAACCGCTGTGCATAAAATAGTCATGTTCACTACCTTGTTTTTCCATGGGGCCCTAACTATATGACAATTGTCTTATTATTCACCCTGTTTGTATGATAGACAGTCCTCTTTTGCATTGATTGTATCAGTTATTACAACTGTATACTTCTAAAACGATTACATAACGTACTGTCTTGATAATTTTAAATTGCTCATTAGCTCTACACTTGAGAATTTTCAATAACTTGAACTAGTTTCAAATGATACGTTACTATATATAGACTATAATACTTGAAATATTTTGAGAATCGTTTTTAGGATCTAGTTTTTGTCCCACTTTCATGTGGTGCCACCCTACTATTTATAATATTTTAGAAAATTTGTCAGCACCACGGAAATCTGCTTTCCCATGATGACAGGGTTTTTTTTAACTAAAGTAATAAAGAGACCGAAAACACTTACTATTAGTGTCGTTTACTGGTCTAACAAATTTCTTTGTCCATTAACTTGGAAAACATTTCCTAATTTCTCACAAAATGATTTATTGGCTATTTTTCCGTTCTGCTTTAAATTACTTAAGCTCCATATATGAGTTATATCAGTTATAACTTAAACAAATATCACTCAGCTCAAAATGATCTAAGGAAATCTCGAATATATCCGTTAAAATTAATAGTGAGACGTAGTAGAGTACTTTTAGTTATTTAACGTACATTATTTTATTATTATTATTATTTATAGCATTCACATGATCTCAGTGGGAAGATGCAGTTTCAAACTAATTTTAATACTTAAAATTTCTTTAACTATTTAGGTCAGCCGGCCACTATTATTCCAACTCGATTACCTTCAAGAAGAGATAGTGAGCTAAACACTGCTGTCCATTTCAGGAGACCAGGCAATTGTGATAAGAAACTGCCGAATCCTACTCCTCCGTACCGCATATCTACCGGTTTGACTGAAGAATCTCGTTCACCTTCATCCCCTAATTCGATCAGACTCAAACGCTGTTCTATGTGTTTGCGTAAGATAGGCCTGACGAACAGTTACACATGTCGGTATGTTCATTTCCCTGTGCAATGATTATTTTTATGCAGCAAAATTTCGGTTTATTTTAACTGTTTTTTTTTCAGCACACTGCTTCTATGACAGTGGATTTAGTCATGTTTACTAGGTTTAGAGCCAATGATCATCTCATAATTTATCCGATAAAACAACTGTAACTGATTAACCTTATTGGATTTGATTCGCATGTTAATTATGGTAGCTGTTCATTCAGTCAGTTTTCTATTGCTGATAAATCTTACGTAGATTGAAATGCATTAATAGTGTATATGCTATCTCCTCAACTTTCGTTTTAAACAATATTGGTTTTTTTGTTAAGAGTATTTATTTCATACTTTTGAAAATAGCTAATAATATTTTTGTTGAGTTTTAGTTTAGTAAGTGAATTTTCTACTTCGACTATTAAGAATTATTTTTGAGACCATAACTAGCCATTGTTTTGTAGAAACATTAAAACACAACTTATTCATACATTAACATATGAACTATAGCGCATTTAATACTTACTCTTACATAATATTTTTCTTACACCTATATATAGCCCGACCATAGCTGCCATCTTGACGTGGTGGTCGAGCTTGAGTAACCGAATGACCAATAGAGAGAGTGGGCAGCCCCGATGAACACCACTTGAATTGTTTACTTCAAGTGGTGTTCGTCAGGGCTGTCCACTTTCTCCATTCTTGTTTAACTTTGCTATTGACGTGCTTTTAAATACGATGCTTTCATCATCTGATTTTTCAGGAGTTGAAATTTTTCCAGCAGACTCACTTGTTGACTTAGAGTATACCAAGTACTAAGTCAGTCAGTCAGTCAGATGCAACGTAGAACTTCGTACGTAAGTACAAAGTTTAGAAAGTCAAAACTAGAGTTGTTGAAGAACCCAGAAGATTAGGATTAGAGAGAACACAAAGAATAAATGCACCGGCGCCATTGCGAATGATTTTGAGCCATGTCATTCAAGGTCTCTAACCATCGACTATTATCATGTCGCGGACCCCAACCAGTTAGTCGACAATTACCGACATGGCTAAGTCCACTCGTCAATGATTTCATGGATTTCTGCCATGTTTTGGTTTGGCCGCCCCTAACCGTACACTAAACTCTCCAACATATAGTCTAAAACGGGGTTTCAAGAGACCAGGAACGACGTTTCGTGAACTCGCTTCGTCTGCATTAGCGGTGCAGTGAGAAAAGGGACTGTGAGTAGAGTTAGTCGTAGAGATAAGTGAGGTATGTGTGGGTGTAGGAAGGATTTGATTTTGACCAATTTGGTCTCGCGTGCTGTTACGGTTATGAGGGCGGTTGTAATTTCCCGACTGCCCACACACCGTGGGAGGTTGTATCTTGAGGAATCTGAAAAGGAAGATAGATTAGTGTTGGTGCGTGACCGCAGAGCCCAAGGAACAACTGCTTGAGGCCGGTCACGCACGGCCTTTATATGAAAGGATTTTTTAGTACTAGCTCCGCTCTTAAAGGCCCTTAGTGGGCACCCTTACCGACGGAGACGGAAATGCGTGAGGTAGGGTGAGGTGTGACATTTTTAGGGTCGACGTTTTCTAACCCTTCCTTCCTTGTGAGATTGCAGCATCGCTGTAGTCATGTTGGTAAATGTAGGCTACCTGGTTGGGGTCCGCGAGACGAAAGTCATCAATGGTTAGAGACCTAGAACGACATGGCTCAGAATCGTTTGCAATGGCGCAGGTGCATCCACCTGCCAGGAGATACGCTTGCTGACTTAGAGTGTGCTGATGACATAGTTCTACTTGGTGCAGACGCTGACAAAATGCAGTCTTCTAACTATCCTAAGCAACATTGTAAGCATGTACGGGATGCGGTGAAGTAGTTGAGCGTGTTGATCGCTACACTTATCTCGGGAGTCTCATCAGTGCTGATAGCCTGGTAACTGATGAAATCTCAGTACGGATACAGAAGGCTCGGTTGGCTTTTGCCAACCTGTGTTACCTATGGCGTAGGCGAGATATCCGTTTGCTAACCAAAAGACGAGTGTACTGTGCAGCAGTTCTCTCCGTCCTATTATTTGGGTGCGAAACTTGATCAGTATCAGTTGAGGTTATTGGTCTTCGAAGATAGGTGTCTCCGAAGTATTGGTCGTATATCCTGGGACTATTGAGTAAGCAATGCTACTGTTAAGAAACGGGTACAAGGTAAGAATGGTAGAACAGTAGATGAATTAGTGAATCTCAAGCATGTAGGGTGGTTAGGACATATGTTATGTATGCCCAACCACCGACTGCTCCGATGAGCCATGTTTTGTGGTATAGTAGTAGGTTGTAAGTAACCTAGGGTCGACCAGAGCAAAACATGGCACAAATCCATTAAGTCACTGACAAGTGGACTGAGTCATGTTGGTAGATGTAGACTACCTGGTTGGGGTCCGCGAGACGAAAGTCATCAATGGTTAGAGACCTTGAACGACATGGCTCGAAATCGTTCGCAATGGCGCCGGTGCATTTATTCTTTGAGCTCTCTCAAATCCTAATCTTCTGGATTAGCCAGCACCTCTACCTTTGTCTTTCTAACCTTATCTCACTGAATTATATTTCTTGAATAATATCTTCGAACCCTAGTCTTCTTTATTAACGTTAATACCTCTACTATCTCTATCAGTATGGGATTTGATTTGACATTTGCGTCTCTGTGCTAATGTGGTATGGAAGCATAAACTTATGTACATACGTATGAAGTTCTACGTTGCAACTGACTGACTGAACCGATGATTAGAGACCCTGAATGACATGGCCTAGAACGTTTGTAATGGCACAGGTTCATTCATTTTTAATGGGCTTACAAACCGTAACCTTCAGAGTTCCTCATCACCTTTATCTTTCTATTTTTTTAAAGTTGATTTCACTGAATTATACTTCTCGAACCATATCTTTGATCCCTAAACTTCTCCATCACCACTAATACTTCTACTATATCTAGCACCATGGGATTTGAATTGGCAGTTGCTTCTCTGTGCCATTGTGGTTAGGTAACTCACATTAATGTACCTTCCCACGAAGTTCTTCGGTGTTACTTTCTAACTTACTTTTAAACTGGAACTGTTTTGTGGTTATTTATTTGAAACGCTTTTATTAAAAATTAGTCTTGTTCTAGCGAAATAACTATGTACTAAATTAATATTTCCACAGTTTTCCGGAAATTCTTGTTTATGCTCGAAAATGAATTTATTTACTCGGTAACAGGCTATCATTCTTTAGCATAATTCATAATTTTGGTAAATGTGTATTCTGTTTAAATCCCAAAATTTGTTTATCGTTGTATAAAACTTTTGTTCATATTGTAAACTAGCTAAAACCACTGGTTTTTTCATTTTCCTTATGTAGTTGTGATCGTAGTTTCTGTTCTCTGCACCGTTACGCTGAGGTTCATGCTTGTCAGTACGATTATAAATCAGAAGCACGTCGTTATATCATTGAATCCAATCCCGTTGTAACTGCCCCCAAATTACCAAAAATCTAAGAAAAGGGATATCGATCGTCAATGTTTCAGTTCAAAATAGCGTCTGATTACTTATTAGGTTTTTTGTGTCATTCCATATCTTCATTTTTATGCACTTACATTCCCACAATTTTGTTCTAGTTCTGATCCGCATTACTGATTGTTGATATTTTTCAACTTCATTCATACAACGTTTCCTTTTTACATTCCTTGTTGCTCTGATTGTAAACAAATCAATAATGATGATGATATTTGTTACTATCATTGTTATTGTTGCTGATACATCTTTTCCAGAATACTGAGGTCAGTTTGTCCAGTTGTTTTTTCGATTGCAGTCAGCTGGTAAGTTTGCAAATTAGTATGTATAAAATCACTATCGACAATCATCATGTTTGCACATAGATTTATTTGTAATGTCTTCGAGTGCTTGCAAACAAACACATGTGTGAATATCGTTAATTATGTACAAACTTCTAAAGAAAGTTTTCAGTGTTTTCAAGTATGTAATTTTTCCACTTTTATTATATCCACATATTGTTAAATGCTACCTATTTCTCTAACGAAACAACAGCTTGTGCAAATGTAAGTTTGATGTTTCCATGAAATTTTAATTTAAAGTTCACGCAAAAATGCTTATTTCTCGTTGTCGAAATATGATTGTTTGCCTTTCCTAACCCCGCCTTTCTACGTGTACCTTAATTATCTGTGTTATTATAACTCTTGGTAAAATATTTCCCTTCATATTGTTTATGATAAAGTTCAATTTTGTCAAGTTGTTTTCACTTTCTTTTTCGGTTAGGTTCAGCTTATTCTGGTCGTCTTGAGTAAATGCTGTAATATAGGATGTTCACTTTGTAAACCATATCAACCTATCTCCCTTTTAAATACAGGTTATTACATATAAATGCTTGATAGATAAAATAACTGAAGATCTCATCGTTTATACGTCTTTATTTTTGTGAATATATAGGAATGTGTTCATGATTTCTGATATTACAAAAGCTTTAACGTACATCAGTAAAATGTGATTAAATCCTTATGCGAGAATGCGGATGTACTAAGGTTCAACAGCTTTCCTAGCTTTGAGTGTAAAATATGAAAACATGTCAAACTGGTAACTATAGTAGTATGCGCCGTCTACTGTTACTATTATATGAAGCATTTTTCAAGCTACATAATGCTTATTCAGCGTCTCCAAGTAATCCCAGAAATTTGTTAAGATTGAAATAAACCACACCAAACTTAACAAAAGTGAATCAATAATAAGGGTTATTTCAGGGTAGATATTTGTAAACATATTTTTGTTTTCTATACTATTTGTATTTGTAAAAGGAATACCGTAACACTTAGGCATATCAATAATATTTAAACCCTGTGATGTGTTATTCCATGATGAGTGGTTACTATGAATATTATTAGAGCTAATGCTTTTATTTAGATGAACTAATAGTGCCGTTCGATACTGTCTAGGACTTTCTCGTCTTATGACTAATTTTTACGTTCTTTCATAATTTTGGTGTATGTTTTCATAATACCCTATTTTGTTTCTGACGCCAGTTTACTAAGTTGCGGTATGTCTTACGCTTTTAAATCTCCCATAGAACGCCTCAAATCTGCTTAGGCACCACTACTAGAATTAAGTTGGCCTCTGGGACAATGATGATGTTTCCATCATTAACTTAATGAATGAGATAACTTTTCAGAAGACATTCAGGCTTAACTAACTCTCGTAGATGAATTTTATTTTTTACTGAGAATTCTTTTTCTTATGGTTTCATTCTTCTCTAGTTTTTTTTATTTGTTTAGAGACTAAATAGCACACCAAATCTGACAATTTTTAACAATTTTTCACTGAATTTCCTTGTAGCATTCACCAGCGTGTTTCACACGTATACTTATACGTGTATCCTGTCTGTATACAACAACTATTTCTTTGTAAATTACCGCGCGGCTAATATGTATTCAACCTATATTACCTTTTGCTGTGCTGACAGATTTCTTTGATCTGATTACCAGTCCATATGTGACCATAAGGGTACAAGCTGAACAGCTCTGGGTATTATTAGTTAGTACAAAGAATTTGATGTTTTCTGTTCATCACAATACTGCATAAATTAATTTGCATAATCGGGGTCTGTCTTAGTTCATCTGCGAAGAGATCACGGTCGATGCACTTGTGAAGTACTTAGACAGTAATTTGGGTTCGTAATTAGTCGCCCCTGTCCGTGGTTCTGATACGTTTTTCCGCAGGGCTCAATCATTGAGACAAAATTAACAGCAGCAAAGCCATAAGTAACCAATATCCAATATCTTTTTCACGAGCTAATGTAAACCAATTTGATTTCTTCGCGCTCGATTCTTGTTCTTTCGGTACGGTTACAGGTGTTCGGTGATGTCTAATGGATGGAGGTCTAGCAACTCGACTGTTTAATTCTAGCAGTTGGTTGTCAGTTTGTATGTCTCGGGATTTGAATGAAGACGTTTGTTTCAGGGCAGTAGGGTTTCTGGATACTAGCAGCCGTCACATTACGAAACCGGAGATCAGTTAGTTGCAGTGTGGAGAGTAATAAGGATAAAATTCTAATGATAGTATGAATAAAATTTCAGAACTGAGTAATATATAGAGGAATTTAGTTTATTAATTGGTAGTGACGATTGTCAGTCTCTTCTTAAAGCAGTCCACTGAGGAGGCTGTAACTACCTCGGCTGGGAGAGCATTCCAAGTTGCGACGACTCGCAATGAGAAAAGGTGTGCACGAATCTGAGTATTCGCTCTTTGATGTGCAATCTTTCGAGGATTGCCTCGAGGGGAGTGGTGGTGATGCATCGGTAAGGTGCTCATGTTGGGATGGTTTGGCGTAAGTAATATGTTGTACGCCATAATCACATCACCTCTGACTCCTGTAACTCATTGGGAATAATCCCAAGTGCTGGAGTCTATCGTCGTTCGGTTTATTTTTCAACCCTATCACCCATTTGGTTGCTCGTCTCTGCACCCGGTCCAAGAGATTAATGTCTCTTTTAAGCAGAGTCAGTCAGTCAGTCAGTTGCAACGTAGAACTTCGTACGTATGTACATAAGTTCATGTTGCCATACCACATTATTAGCACAGAGACGCAAATGTCAAATCAAATCCCATGGTGATAATGATGGTAGAGGTATTAATGTTATAATAAAGAAGACTAGGGTTTAAGATATTATTCAAAAAATATAATTCAGTGAGATAAGGTTAGAAAGACAAAGGTAGAGGTGCTGGCTAATCCAGAAGATTAGGATTTGAGAGAGCTCAAAGAGTGGATGCACTTGCGCCATTGCAAACGATTTTGAGCCATGTCGTTCAAGGTCTCTAACCATTGATGACTTTCGTCTCGCGGACCCCAACCAGGTAGTCTACATCTACCAACATGACTCAGTCCACTTGTCAGTGACTTCATGGATTTGTGCCATGTTTTGGTCTGGCCGCCCCTAGCTTTCTTCCAACCTACTCCTACACCACAAAACATAGCTCGTCGAGGCAGCCGGTGGTTAGGCATACGTAACACATGTCCCAACCACCTCAACTGATGAAGTTTCACCACTTCATCGATTGATCTGCCATCCTTACCTAGTACTCGTTTCCTAACGACAGCATTGCTTACTCGGCTGTCCCACGATATACGAGCAATGCTTCTTAAACATCTATGATCGAATACTAGTAACCTACGAACATCTTCTACTCTTAACGGCCATATAAGAGAACGGAACGAACTGCTGCGCAGTACACCCGCCCTTTGGTTAGCGAACGGATATCACGCCTACGCCATAAGTGACGCAGGTTGGCAAAAGCCAATCGAGCTTTCTGTATCCGAGCTGAGATTTCGTCAGTCACCAGACCATCGGCACTGATGAGACTCCCCAGATAAGTGAAGTGATCTACACGCTCGACTACTTCACTCCCTATCACTAGTTCAGGTGCCGAAGCAACCCAGTCTTGAAGCAACATTTTGCATTTCGAGGGGGAAAACCGCATCCCGAACATGCTCGCATTGTTGCTTATGGTAGTCAGAAGACTCTGCATTTTGTCAGCGTCTTCACCGAATAGAACTATGTCATCGGCATATTCTAGATCAGTAAGCGACTTTCCTGGTAGAAGGTCAACCCCTGAAAAATCTGACGAACTTAATGTTAACTCTAAGAGGATGTCTACGACAAAGTTGAACAAGAATGGAGAGAGTGGGCAGCCCTGACGGACACCACTTGATGTAGAGAATTCAGATGACAGTTCGCCATATGCTCTCACCTGACCAGTGGTGTTCGAGTAGAGTGCTTGTATAAGGTTAATGTACTTCTTTGGTACACCTTTCAATGACAGACACTGCCACAGAACCTCACGATCCACTGAGTCGAATCCCGCCTCAAGGTCAAGGAAGATAACTATTTCCGGGCACCTATATGTGTCTGTGTTCCAGGACCTGTCGTAGTGTGAAGATGTGGTCTATACAACCACGTCCAGGTCGAAAGCCAGACTGGTTTTCTCGAGTCTGCTCTTCACGAGCTCTAGTTAGACGTCTAAGTATAATCGAGGCTAACAATTTAGAAACTATATTAGTTAAACTTATTCCCCTGTGATTGTCACAAGAGGACTTCTGTCCTTTCTTGTAGATTGGGACAATTAGCGACTGAGACCAGTCAGATGGGATTACGTCCATTTCCCAGATTCTACCTAGGATCTCGGTCAGTCTAACCGTTAAAACTGGACCACCATCCTTAAACATCTCAGGGGTAAGCCTATCGGGACCTGCCGCTCTACCTCTCCTTAGATTTCCTATAGCTTTCTCAACTTCATGTAAACTGGGAGGACTTAAATCGATTTGCCATTCAGGATGACTGGAGATCGTGGGCAACCGAAGAGTGGCTGAAGGCCAGTTGAACTGATCCCTAAAGTGTTCTGCCCATCGGTCCAGCCTCCTAGATTGAGAATGGATAATAAGACCATCCTTTTCCGAGATAGTCTCGCTTACATTCGGGTTCCTAATACCGGTTTCTTTGATAAGGCGGAAAAGTTGTCTAGTGTTGCCTATCGCCGCTGCCTTTTCCATCGCTTTTGCTTTCGCCACCCACCACTGTTCACGGTCGTTACGTAGGCTTTTTATAAGTCTGCGCCTAAGTTGAGTACGCTCTTCATCATGTTCAGAGTCAGGTGGGATGCGTTTTCGTGCATCCATCAGTTCGGTGGATGCGACTGAAATCCACGGCTTCATCCTAGCCTTATGGTTTACCTTGCTAGCAGATATCACTGCTGTTTCCACAGCCTTCTTTATATCATTCCAACCTGAATCCGGATGGGAATCACTTGCATGGTCGCCCAACTGTTTTTCTAGTTCCTCCTGAAATATTTTCTTAGCTTGATTATCATCAAGTAAAGCCCTAAGAGGCTTCCTTACGGTGTCTTTCCTACGTCCAGCAAGCCTCAAACAAATACGTGCTCGCACTAGGGCATGATCTGAATCTAAACATGTGCCCCAGAACGAGCGACAGTCCTCTATCGAACCCCTCCATCGGTGGCTGATGGCGATATGATCTAGTTGTGTCCAACGTTGAGACGACTTCGGGGGTCGCCAGGTCAAAAGGTGTTTTTCCTTATGCTTAAAATTAGTGTTTGCTAGAAATAGTTGGTTATCTGAGCACAGTTGCAACAGACGGTCGCCATTGTCTGTTCTTTGAGCCGCGAGACCGTAACATCCACCTAGGTGTCTTTCATTTTCACTTAGTCTACCTACTTGTGCATTGAAGTCACCAGCAATTATTACTATATCAGAGCGCTTAACGTTTTGGAGGAGGTCCGAAAGCTTTCTGTAAAACTCATCTTTTACATCATCTGGGCTGCAGTCAGTGGGGGCGTAGGCTGATATGACGAAGAGGCAACGGCGAGTGTCCCTATCTTTCCGAGTCCTTACTGTCCCGTTCAGTCGGACGGCGCACAAGCGACTATCTACAGGGATCCAGTCAAGGAGAGATTGTTCTGCCCTACGACTCAATGCTATACCTACACCGGCGAGGCCCCTAGAAGCAGCATCAGGGCTACCGGATACACGAAGGGTAAATAGAGCTGCTTCTTTATCTTGGCATGGTGAGGTCAAATGAGTGATGCTACTCGGATCCTGTATGCGCGTTTCCGAGACGCAGCACACATCGATGGAACGAGATTCTAAAGTCCTAGCTAATGACGCCTGTTGCCCTATTTGACACAATGTCCGTACATTGAATACTCCAACATGTAGTTTGGAACGGGGTTTAAGGAGACCAGGAACGACGTTTCTCAAACTCGCATCGTTTGCATTATCTGTGCACTGTAATAAATGAATGTGAGAAGAGTTAGTTGTGGAGATAAGAGAGGCATTATGGAATGTAGGAAGGATTTGATTTTGAACAATTTTGTCTCGTGTGCTGTTACGGGTATGAGGGCGGTTATCACTTCCCGGCTGCCCACACCGTGGAAGGTTGTTTCTTGACGAACCTGAAAAGGAAGGTAGATTAGTGTTGGTGCGTGACCGCAGAGTCCAAGGGACAACTGCTTGAGGCCGGTCACGCACGGCCTTTTTATGAGAGGTATTTAGAGGATTAGCTCCGTTCTTAAAGGCCCTTAGTGGGCACCCTTACCCAAGGAGACGGAAATCCGTGAGGTAGGGTGAGGTGTGACATTTTTAGGGTTTCTGGATACTAGCAGCCGTCACATTACGAAACCGGAGATCCGATATTTGCAATGTGGAGAGTAATAAGGGTAATAAGGATAAAATTCTAATGATAATATGAATAAAATTTCAGAACTGAGTAATATATAGAGGAATTTAGTTTATTGATTGGTAGTGAAGATTGTGAGAGAGGATCGGAGTGTAAGCATGGGAGATGAAACAGAGATAATAGGCGAGATAGATTAATTGAGTGATCTGAGGAGATGGCAATGGTAACAACTAGCAGGTCTCAAGATATGCATCAGGCACAGCTTTCCAAGAGAGAGATGATAGTCCGTATGTGAGTACGTGATTATCGAGTCTCTTCTTAAAGCAGTCCACTGAGGAGGCTGTAACTACCTCGGCTGGGAGAGCATTCCAAGTTGCGACGACTCGCAATGAGAAAAGGTGTGCACGAATCTGAGTATTCGCTCTTTGATGTGCAATCTTTCGAGGATTGCCTCGAGGGGAGTGGTGGTGATGCATCGGTAAGGTGCTCATGTTGGGATGGTTTGGCGTAAGTAATATGTTGTACGCCATAATCACATCACCTCTGACTCCTGTAACTCATTGGGAATAATCCCAAGTGCTGGAGTCTATCGTCGTTCGGTTTATTTTTCAACCCTATCACCCATTTGGTTGCTCGTCTCTGCACCCGGTCCAAGAGATTAATGTCTCTTTTAAGCAGAGGGGGTGCGATGACGTTGTGAACTTCCAAGTGTGGGTGCGCGTACGTCTTAAACAGGGTTAAAAGTAATTTCGGGGTGATATCACCAAGCTGTCTTCGCTTAAACTGAAGAGTCGCATTCGCCTTGGCTGCATCCCCTTCACAGTTTGGACTGGTGTGGAGGCTTTCTGTGGTTATTTAACCAAGGTCGCGCTCTGAGGAGGCATTAGGGATCGGACTTCCATTGAGAGTATAGGTCGTTTGCATCATATGAAGCAGGAAATGCATGACGGGGCACTTTGGTTGGTTGAGTTTTAAACCGTTTTTCACTGACCATTTCTCAATAGATGTAAAGTCCTTTTGAAGCTCAGTCGAATCCTCTTCGCTTCTAATGGACCTCCAGATCTTCGCATCGTCTGCGTAGATCAATGCCGGTGAGCTAACTGAGCCTAGCAGGCCGTCAATAAATATCAGGAAGAGGAGTGGGCCTGGGATGGTCCCCTGTGAGATTCCCGAAGTGGATGCTCTCCAACTCGCGTGCACTCTGTTTACCTTGGTGCGAAACTTTCTATTCTCAAGGTAGTTTCTGAGCCAAGATACGAGTGGGTCAGTGAAGCCCATTTCCACAACCTTTTCGATTAGGCATGCGTGCGGCACTGTGTCAAAGGGTTTTGTGAAGTCGAGAAATACTACGTTCACTGGTATTTTACGGTCCAAACAGCATGTCCAGCTGTCCCATGCGATGAGAAGATTAGATGCACACGACCTGCCTTTCCGAAACACACGTTGAGCTTCATAGAGTATTTTATTGTTTTCCGTGTACTCCCTCATTTGTTCGTCCACTAGTCCTTCCGTAACCTTTGATAATATAGGTAGTGTAGTGAACGAGAACACAAGTGATGCAACCGAATTGTATTAAACGAAAATTACAGAGTTACTCAGTAAAATCAGAAAACCATATCGTAAATTGTTCATTTGCAAAATAACAGTTCATCATGTCGAACTGGACTGTTCCCATTGTCACTATTCATGCGTTTCATACAAATTCCATTGTTTTCTAACTCTTCCTTTCTTGATCTTCCCCCATCTTCGGCTGCCAGACATTACGTTGACGCTCACGTCATATACTACTTATAAGTAGCTCACACCACACTCGTCTCCCCTTTTAATAAGTTGTCGTCGTAGTCTTTCTGATCGCCATACAGCTGTCTTCCTTGGTGCTTTTCGTGACTCATACACTGGATAATCTTGAAACCATCTCTGCAGTTGACTAGCATTTACGCGCTTCTGCTTGTCTTCTCTCCGGATCGTGTACACCGCGCCGCGTCTCTCCGTGATTACGTACGGTCCGTCCCACTTTGGGATTAGCTTTCCCCACCCTAATTCCCCTGCTATGCTACATTTTTGTTCTCTACACTTTACTAGGTCCCCCACTGCAAAAGGTTTCCACGTTCGGCTCTGTTGTTCCGCCTTCTTTATGTCTGATATTTGTTTCTTTCCCACGTTCCTGATTGCCTCCCTCCTCTCTTTTCTTAACCTTGTTGTTGTGGCCAGGTCTTATTGTGCAGTGGACGTCGCGGTTGTCTGCCATACATGAGCGAGAAGGGTGATTTCTTTGTTGTACCTTGTATGGAGGAACGATGCGCCAGCAAAATCAATGGTAACTCTTTCTCCCAATCTCCTCCTTTAGATGCTAACCATTCCTTTAATGTTCGGCTTTTTCTCTCTGTAAGCCCGTTTGTCTGAGGATGATATGGTGTAGTTCGTATCCTCTTGATGCCAAACTGTTTTAAACGGTCTTTAAACTCGTCACTTTCAAAACAGGGACCCTGGTCAGTTAATAACATTTTCGGTATTCCGTGGCACGCTACAATATACCGGACCAACACTTCGGTCACTGTTCTTGCCCGCTGGTCTGGAATGGGTATGGCATCTATCCAGCCTGTAGCATGCTCCGTCATCACTAGTAGGTACCGGTCGCCGTCTGTGGAAACGGTCCCATTATATCCACCGACCATAGATCACCTACTGCGGTTACTGGGATCGACTGTAACGGCGGTTGTGTGTATCTAACGCTTTTCATTAGTTGACAATGCTGGCAAGTTAACACATATTGAGCCACATCGTCTCTCAGTTTGCGCATCTGCCAGTATGCACTTTGTCGTAATAAATCCGTCGTTCTTGCGATGCCTGTATGTGCTACCTGGTGACACTCGTGTACCATCTTACGCCGCCAGTCTTTCGGGATTACAGCCACCCAATTCTTGTCATCGTCCTGCCAGGTTAGGACTCCATATGCGTTCACTCTCAGTCGTTCCTTTTGCCTAAGTAACATTATTACCTCCTTGTCCGTCGTTCGTTTGTCTACGTCTGCTCCTTCTTTTATCACTCTGATTACCTCTTGAAGGTTTGGGTCAGCTTTCTGTTGCCGGATGAGTTCTAATGTGTCTCCCTCTAAACTACTCACCGCGTATGCTGTCACTGGAAGGTCAGCTTCCATGTCTGATCTTGACAAGTAATCCGCCATTACGTTTTCTTTTCCTGGAACATGTTCGATACTGAAGTCGTATTCTTGCAGACGTATCATCCACCGCGCCAACTTCCCTCGGGGGTCTCTTGCTGTTCTCAACCACTGCAGGGGTTTATGGTCAGTCTCAATGTGAAATCGTCTACCCAAAAGGTACGGTCTCCATTTTTCTACTGCCCACACGATTGCTAGGCACTCCTTTTCGATCGTTGAATACTTCTGCTCGGCGGGTGTGAGAACGCGACTTGCGTATTCCACCACTCTATCAGCCTGACTCAGTACCGCACCTATACCATGATCACTTGCATCTGTGGCCACTGTAAACAGTTTCCCGGGTTCAGGCAGTCGCAGCGTCATCTGACGATCGTCTAGCATGTTTTTGATTCGGTTGAACGTTTGTTCGGCAGCCTCAGTCCATGTAAACTTGGTGTTGCTCAGTAACTTATATAAGGGTGCTGCTATTTCGTTGAAATTCTTGACAATTCGACTATAAAACGCCGCTTTTCTTAGGAACTGTCTCAACTTCCTTTTCGAACTAAGTACTGCAATATTTTTTATGGTAAGAATTTTCTCTGGTAATGGCTTTATTTCCCCATTTCCCACTTTATGTCCCAACAATATGACGCTGTTTTTCGCTATCTGGGACTTTTTCTTATTAATTCGAAGCCCAAATTCGTCGATTCGCTTTAAGACCGCTTCCACATGCTTGACGTGATCTGTTTCCGTCAGGCTGTATACAACTACATCGTCGCCATATACCTCCACATTATCTAGATTCTTAAGCAGCAGCGTCATCAATCTTCTGAACGTGAACGGTGCACCAGCCAACCCGAACGGCATTCGTTTAAATTGATACTGTTTATCCCGTATGGTAAATGCTGTCTTGTTGCGATCACTATCTTTTATAGGTAGTTGCCAATAACCTGACCGTAAATCCAGTACTGTAAACACGGTGGCATTCTGTAGCCAATCTAATGTTTCTACTACTGTTGGCATGGCGCACGGTTTCAAGTCTGTTATATTATTCAGTTCTCTAAAGTCGACGCAAAATCTATACTTTCCATTGGGTTTCTTTACCAAGAGTACCGGTGAGCTATACGGGCTGTCTGCTTCCACAATTATACATCCCTTCAACATTTCCTGGACCTGTCGATTTACCTCGGCCTCTAAATGCACCGGAACACGACGTGTTGCAAATATATTTACTCGGTCGTTCTTTATAGGGATTTCATGCTTTACTTTGTCACAAAATCCATACGGCTCCCCATCTCCAGTGAACAGTTTCGCATACTTTGCGCCTAACTCGTTAATGTTTGGTTTCTTGGTCGAGACGTCCGTTGCCATCCTTATTTCAGCCACTTCGCTACTTTCGTGCATTGGCAATGAACCATACTTTGTGACCATTTTACCGCTTCTCAAGTCAATTATCGCTTATACCTGTCTTAGGAAATCTGCTCCTAATATCGGTCTCGATAAGCTTGTGGTTACCACGAACGAAAAATTTATCTCGGCTCCACTCATTTTTACGATACTGTCAGATACCCCCAACACCTCTGTCATGTGACCTCCTATGGTTTGGACCGCTAATGTACATGGTTTGATTGTTTGATAGTTTATCTACAAATGTCCTGTCCCTCCACAAGTGTAACATTATCGTTCCTTTTATGATTTACTGGTGACGCTGCTATCTCACACTCTAACCCCTCAATCTTCTTCCCCGAATGTATTTATCTCCTGGTTTTCGCACCCGACCGGAGCTACTGTTCGTGTCATCAGCTGACGAGTCACCTTCGCCAGTTCACCGATGTCCATAGGTTGTGCTGCATTTACTAGTCTCAGCTGCTGGGACATGGCGGCAGGCACACTCAATAAATTGCGACGTCAACAACTGTGCCTCCGACTCCTCATCGATATTCGGCAACGCACGGTGCAGCAACCTAGTAAGCTCCACAGCAAGCACCAACGGGTCACCATCAGCTGACAGTCTCCTCAAACGGAACTTCTGCCACGCTTCCTCCCTGTACACCGGGCTGTCGAACTCTGCCATCAGCTGCCCAGTGACCGTCTCCCATGGCGTCTTCCCGCCAGCACCGTCCAAGCTGTCATATACAGCCTTCGTCCTACCTCTCAGCAGCGTCCCCAGCACCACCAACTTCGCCCTCGGCTCCTTCACCCCCACCAGCTCCGCCACGGCCTCAGATTCCTTCAGGAAGCTCCGCACATCTCCGTCCTCAAACTCCTTCGGCCATGGAATCTTCATCCTTTGTGTAGGCAGCGACACCAAATGTAGTGAAGGAGAACACAGGTGAGGGCAACAGAATTGTATTAATCGAAAATTACAGTTCCTCAGTAAAGTCGGAAAACTATATCGTAAATCGCATAACAGTGAACAGAGGACTTCAGCACATTGTTGCAAGACTATAGGGAGGAATTTGTCACAATCTGGTGACTTACCTGGGCGTAAGGATTTTCGTTTCCTTAGTACTAAGTCAGGAGTGATACGGATGTTCCGTAAGCAGTCATCTGGCATTGGGTTGGCGTAATACTCTGAACATGTAGGCAGCTGGTTTAATTGATCAGAAAAATGGGTGTTGAAGATCTCAGCCATCTCTAGGTTGGTGAGGTCTTCCCCGTTTGTTCCTTCTAGAGAACACAACCCTTGATTAGTAGGTTTTCTTTTGGACATGAAACTAAACAGATGTTTCGGGTTTGCCTCTATTTTGCCGGCTTGCTTCATCTGAAATCGTCTCCTTTCGCTTCGAACTTTGGTGTTGCATCTGTTTCTCAATGCCAAATAAGAACTGCGACTGGAATCCTTGATGGAGACCTAACCCTTGAGCCAGGCTCTCCTCTTCGCCTGCCACAAGCGTTCTGTGCCGCGCCTAACCCAGGTTCTTCTGTTCTGGCGTTTTTGGTTTGACTGAGGTACGTTGTCTACGACAGCGTTTCGGATGATATCTCTTGCTGCTCGCCAGAGATCATCTACTGTCAGCCTCCAGCACTCCCGTGGCCATGGGGCATGTAGTAGGACCTATCTCATGTGTATGTAGTTTGCCTATTGTAGCAAAGGTAAGGCTCGTTATCATCCCGTGTGTGTGTTTCGTTTATGACCATGTTAGACAAGACTGTTTCATGATTACTACTATCTACTGTTGCGCGGACGTGAACATCCTCAACCAGGAGCTGGTCATTAGTTAACAGATAATCTACGTTTCAGGACTTCCGTTCCTTAGTCCACCTAGTGGCACTGCATACGTGCTCAGTCAGCCCAGAGCTTCTAATGGCTGTATCAAGTTGTCTTCGGAACCATCCTGTGGGAGTTATACTCTGATTGCTGAGATTTAAAGATGGGGTATTGAAATCTGCAACTGAGTATTCGATCAAACCCTAGGAGTGGCAGTTGCAGTATTACCTCAATCAGTTTGCTTTTCTGTTCCGGTAGATCCCTCCAATCAAGTATTTCGTGCCATTGGAGTGGAAACCACACCAACATGATTCTGTCACCTCAGTTAGTTGGGTGTCGTATAGTCGCTCTGCTTTTAAGTTGCTACATATATATATCGCCACTGCACCTCCAGTTTGGTGTTCCCTATCGCTTCGGAAGAGTGTCATGCCTGGTAAGCTCTCTTCTGCGTCTGCAATATCAGGGGATAGCCATGTTTCGGTTAGGATTATGATCTTCAGATCCATCTGGGAGCACGTATTCCTGATTTCTAACAGCTTACCCCATAGTCCTCTTACGTTGCTATAGAGGCACTTGGTGGTTTGTCTCAGCACCTGGTGCACATTTGCAGCAGCAGCCTTTGTCGGATTTTCAGACAAGTTATTTAAACCGAATCGGCCAGTTCTGTGGGAACTGGCCTCTGCTGGTTCACTCATATCTTGTGCCAGAGGTAGTTGACCGAGTTTAACTATCAGTTTTGTGCGTTCATTTTGGCCCCCCTGCTGTTGTTTCACAGATCTAGGTCGGCTCTCACAACATCTGATGTGGCTAGGTAGATCGTTCCTCGAACTGTACCAAGCTTGTAGTGTTTCAGTCAGGTCTTCCCGGTCCCTAAATGTCACAGAAATCAGGCGTGCTGACTTCATAGACGTAAGGTGTGACGAGCGGGCAACCTAGAAATGCAGACTGCCATCGGGGTGTGGAGGGATAGGCTACGCGATAGCCATTGCCACTGTTGCACATCGTGCTCGTGAGCTTCACACTGCCATGGTGATAACGGTTTCCCAGCTGTCTCATCCTTCACACCTCACAACCAGTTAATCCCGTCTGATCACTGTGAACTTTGGAAACCGGTAAAAACTAACAGGTATTTCAGGCTTGGTACAGCAAGGAGAATTATTTATCTGGTCATATTAGACGTTAGGACAGTTGGTCTAAACATTTGAGTCAACGTTAGAAAGGCCGCAATGAGCGTATATTAGTGTCAATCGTTCTAGATCGACAACTCACAGCACCAGCAGCGAATATCATGGTATCGTCGACAAAGTACTCTACACATGCAAAAACCCTTGGGCGGCCAGTTGTCATATAAATGGTCTACTTGTTTCAAGATCCGAGGATGAATGGTAGAGCGGAGGCACACCAGGTAACTATACAAAACATCAAGTGCCTCGAAATCGACGTAAGAGGTTCGAGGGTTTAGCTGGAAGAGACCAGTATCATACTGATCCATAGACCATAATCCTAACTGAAACTACAGACGAAGTGAGCATGGAAAGGAGGACACTCTTCCGATACGAGATAGTACGTAATACAATAGGCGGAGTTTCGATACCTACTAACGGAGTCATGTTAGTGCTGCCTCAACAAAAATGGCACAGAATACTTGAATGAAGGGATGTACTATTCAATATAGGCTACTATAGCTGAGCATAATAAATTGACCGAGGCAATAGTGAAAGAACTGCACTGGTAGTTTTTCCAAACACTAATAGATTAGATTTCAACACTCACAGACAGCAGGATAAATTTCACGCATGTAGATATTTAACGTGAGCTTTAAATAATATTACTTCAGATAATGGGTTGAAGCCTAAACAGTCGAAATTTCGCGTTGTGTTTCTGTTGTTAAATATAAGGCAAACAATCTACATCGTCAACAGTGGTCCGCTTACAAATGTCGCTCCTGGGCGTTATCTCTATTTAATGACCAAATAAAGAGTAAAAAGTAGTTCTTACTCTATGGTGGATGCAGCCATGGCTTACGAAAATATATGAATAGACATTTTGATCTGATCATCGCACATTTCTTCTTGACTCGCTTCAGGACACATGCCAACGTCATCGCACCAACTTTAGGAAGGTAGACTCCAGCACTTGAGATTGCTCCTGTGAGTAACAGGATTATCTGAGGGTGGATAATAAACGAAAACAACACATCGAGTACATCGAATCACTTTAGCATCTAGTCGAAGCATCACAAAATCCCTATATGTTAACTTCGAAAAATCGCAAACTGATGAGCAAACACCAAAGTCTATTCACAAATTTTCTTTTAGCGATTGTCGCAACGTGGAATGTTCTCCTTTGCGAGGTGGCCGCAGTCCCATCAGTGAATAGCTTCGAGAAAGTACTCGATAAACACATAATAGCATACCTATTACCATCTCCTTTTTGGACCAGCTGTGCATGATATATTTCTCAAAACTTGCCAGTTGTTATTATTTTCCCCAGGTCAGTAACTAAGTTTATTTCTCTCATTACCTGCGTTGACTTACCATCGCTTGCACTTCTGTCCTCTCGCAAAATTTTCACTGAAAATTGATTAACTTACTATACATCTGCTTATTGCTTCCTGAAATTTCCTTCTTATAAGCATAAGAATTTCCCCCTTATTGTTGTCCACATTGCATCTAATTTATCTCAGGTTTGGTATTCGACCTAACCATACAAATTCATCACTTTTCAGCTGGCTATCGTCTTTCGTATTGAGTCGCCAAGGACCAGATCTCGTTACCTCGTTACCACTTCGATGCATTTAAAATAAATTTGGATCAAATAAGGTATGAAGGATTACAGGTTTACCTAGCCTTCTGTTATTTTTAAAAGGAATTTAAGACTGAAATTTACTATCACTTTAAAATCTAATTTGTCACAGACACCTGAGTGGCTAGACTCACATTATTAGACACTATCAAACACCTAGAACCGTCGTGAAAGAACCAGAATTGAGCGCAAAGACATAAATTGGTTTATGCCAACTCGTCAAAAAGGTATTGGATATTGAATCGCGGCCAGATGAGTTTTGACCTTGTAATTAAGTGATCTCAGTAGGTGATTTTCTAAAATGGCTTCCGGATCACATGTTTTCTAAGTTTTATTTTTCATGTTGATAGATTATCATTTAGTAAGCTGAAAATTTTTGACTCATGAGATGTGGCTGATAGCGTATAACTGAAATAAGTATGTGTCATTTTGTACACTGAGATGAATATGCAAGGCTGTTCTCAATCCGTCAACTATTTAAGTGCCAACTTTCGCATATGTTTTCTGAAAAATTTAGAGAGCATTTGTTGACCGAAATGTTTGTGACTAAAGGATCTTGGTACCATAGTACTTACAACTATGTTCGTATAAGCTTTTTAATACAGGGTGACACATCTTTGAAAGTTCCATGGCAATTTGAACCATAGTCATGCAAATGAAGTATTGATGCTTAAGTTGAAGAGTTACTTTTAATGGTTTTACGATTACCTTATCTTCTTTCGATCGGAGCTGTTCGAATTGATAAGGTCAATTACATTACCTACTCCCCGGAAATCGTCGTTGTCATCTGTACACTATGACGGTTGTAATTCATTTAGCATGTCGATGCCTTGCTTCAGAGCTCTAGTTATGTTTACTACTACTGTGGTGACTTTCTTCTATGCTGTCTGCAAGCCCGCGCTTGTCTAAGCCTTTTCGAACTAATAGTAGTATCTTATGAATACCCCGTGGCTAGCTTCCGAATTGTGATTAATAAAACTGCAGATCCCCCAGTTTCTCGACGAATCAGTTATAAGTCAATTTATATTTGGCTGCATATTGTTTCCTAAATGGACGCCGACTAACGACTAGTCTGTAGTCTTCTGTATCAATGGCAAAGTCGCTTGCATAAATCCCTGCTTAAGAGTATTGTATGGAGTTAGTCCAGTTATTATTAGTTCCTGTCTTCTGATACTTTAAAGGTGAGCTGATATATTTAAACATAGGTTATTCACCATTGATTTATATTCTATCAAAGAACAATGTGTTTTCTGACCATCTTATAGATAAATGGGAAACTTATGGAACCAAATTAATGGCAAATAAACAAACTAGTATTCTGTTTCAACACTATAAGAACCGAAAAGATGATCCAAAAGGGTTTGCCAGTTTGTAAACTTTCTTACTAAAATGGTTAGCAGACATAAAATAGTAGTTCTAATATTGATGGATGACGATTCGAGAACAGTTTTTGAATTGTTTATGACAAAATTAATGTATGACGCTATCTGGGATTCACATTAGCCAGGTTCTTTGATTGAGAAATCACTTTAATGACAATAATGAATCTATCTGATTCCAAAGATGTGTAATTTTACTTGGACTCTATCGTTTATCTAAAGGCTTGGTGGGAACCTGATAAAATGTTGAAGTATTGTCCAGGCATTAAGTGTGTCATCAAAGTCATATCATTCATAAATCAGTTTATCAAATGTATATGTTTTATTAAAATCTGTATCAGTATGGTTTACGAATATCTAATTTATATTCATTTCCAAAATCAGCATAAAATCGTTAGTCCTAGTGATCGTAGATTTCTTCAGTTCAATACATAGAGATCACACGTTGCCATTGCAGTTGATTTACTAAAACTATTATCACATTTGAATTCGGTTTTTGTGCGATTAGATAAGTTTAGTGCATGATTTCATGCCTTAAATAATTAATTCTACCAATGTCCATTATTATTAAGCATAAGACCTTAGTTTTTTTTCCTTATCGGTTGATGCTGCTTTATTACATTGCAGTTATGATGGAAATGGATCTTTCGGTTCAAAATAAGGTGATCAAGCACTTAGAAGAAATAGAAGAAGCTGGTGAAATGATATTGGCTAAACAACAAGAATGTATAGTTTACGACAGGAATCGACAAAAATCACGTGAAGCTGTGCGCAAGCTAATGCAATTGGATTCAGAGAATAAACAGTGGGCGTGCCTATCTGACCAGTTTTTTCTATTCCCATCTGTCGGATTGAAGAAAGCGATTGAGGAGGATATTAAAGTTTATGATTCTGAGATCCGAAAGTTAAAGCATCAGTTAAAGGAAGATGTTAATTGGTTACATGAGCTCGAAAGTAAAGAATCGCTCAAAGGATTTGATTTATTTCCCCTAAACAATCGAAAATAGTTTGTTACGTAACATGTGTACAAATCAAAATAGAATTATATTCCTCCTTTCCATTTTTCTGCATCTCTATAGCTTTGAGTTGTGAAACTAGCCTTTATTGGTTCTAGGTATCCGTACCAAGGTTGGACTTGTTGGTTTATTTTTCACTCGATTTTAGATGACTGATCCATTGACATTTGGCCACAGACGTTACAACCCACTATTGGATGAATGGCTTATTGTTTCTCCACATAGAATTCAACGTCCGTGGGAGGGACAAACGGAATCTAACTGCCAGAAGCCCGAGGATGTAATTGATATTTCTGTCAAATGTACCGAAAACCCATTATCACCCGGCTCCGTTCGTGCAAGTGGTGTAATTACACCGAATTATCAATCTGTGTACACGTTTCATAATGACTTTCCTGCTTTGGTAAGTATTTCATCTCGATCGGAGATTAATCGAATTATTTATTCCAGGTAGCTTAGAGATTTTAACAGAAGTTTAATCATTAAGTATATTTCTCCCTATACAGAAAAATAGTTTTGGTGCTGATCCTACAAACACTAGTGCTTTCTACGAAAAAGTTTCATTGATTTCACGAATGATAAATGACCAAGTTAACATGAGTTAACGGGTTCATCAAATTTATATGAAAGTATATCGGTTTAAATTGTTTGACTGCTGAACCGAACGGACGTAACGTTGATGACAGTAATAGTACTAACAAAGAGAAACCTTCACGAAAGTAAGTAAGGTGATGCATATAGGAGGTGCTATGAATAAAATTTCAGCCTTGAAAACAAAGTGAACCGAGATAGAGTTTTTTAACAGAAACCAAATAGTGCAGAATGTAGTTAATATTTTGTCTTAGCATATATGCATCCTCTGCGGACTGCATTAATGTAGATGGGTAATGGCAGCAATAGAATCCAGGATACGTCTTATTATGACTCTCAAGCAGAATATACCTGCATACCAGAGTTAAGCTTAGACCCGGTACTAGTTACATTCCATATCTTTCACATAAATTTGTTTCATAATGGGTATATGACAAGATCCACACAAGGTACACTTAAGCCGACCTAGACTGATCAGATATTAGTCAAAACACCAATAATGCGATAATCCAATATTTCTAAGCACATTGATTGTAAAATTTGGCCAGTGTCTAGGACGCTGATTTATCGATGGTGTGCAATGGTATAATATATCTGTGTGACGGTGGCTTACGAGAATAATTTATTAAGGCAAGTTTCGAAATAATTTTAGATCGAAAATAGAACCGTTAGCCAAAATAATAGCTTTTCGTGTCATTAAGTGGCATGCTTATACACAAAATATTGACACAAAGAAGTATGATAGCTTATCATAAACCATTGGAAGAAATCAGTTTGTAGGTCGCTCACTCCAGTCAGTCAAGATCTGATTGTTATGCTTAATGAATAACCAGATCATTTCTCTACTGATAAGTCATTGCTGTACTACTTATCTGTGCTAAGAAACTGTAGCAATTAATTAACGGTCAGTGAATCACGGGCTGGAAAATCTCTCCAGTCATTTAGGTTCGATGAACGAATAGTCTCTCAAAACTTCACAAAATCAGCGTAGGTTAAAACCTACTATATGACATCTCTGTTAGCTACTCAGTTGCGTTAAATTAAATTGTCTTTTAACCAATCATATTGCCGTTCTCCGTTGATTGTGACTTAATCTTGTTTAGGTTGATGAAAGTCGCGGTTATGAAAGTGGTAACTTCACATCTGTTGATGAGAACCCACTATTTGCATGTGCACCTGCTCAAGGTGATTGTTTAGTTATGTGCTTCCATCCAGATCCTAATAAAACTTTAGCGCTAATGGGACCGCATGAAATATTATCTGTCATTAATGAATGGTGCCGTATAACTGAGAAATATTTGACGATGAAAAAATTTCAATGGCTGCAAATTTTTGAGAATCGAGGTGCAGCTGTTGGTTCGTCTAACACTCATCCGCATTGTCAGGTGAATGATAACACATTTAAACTGTTCATCTTTCTCTGTTATATTGTGTTTTTCTCTTGCCTCTGACGTTTAATTGAAACTGATTATATCATTTCTTATACAGCAAATCTTATGTTTAAACCCCACAGAAATCTTCCTCACAATACTAGCTTGTTCAAACAGTCTGAATAACTAAATGTGTACATTCGAGACTGGTCTTTGACAAGTAAACTAAAGTAATGACATCAAACTACATCTCATCACATTTTTTGACTTATTTTTTGATAAAACGATCAAAGATGACTGATGTATACAACCTAATGATGTCCGAATTCACAATTCTGTCCCGAAGCACATTTTCCCATGACCATAACCTGTAGACTTTTGTTTTTATCTAGGAACTAAATGCTTACTTTTCTTCCATTTTGCTAAATATTTAAGCTTTATTGCCAGCTAAAAACATACTCAAAAACCCAAACAATACTATATTTTGCTGTTTTTTTCAATTTCTTCCGAGAATACTTAGTTTCTGTAATCTGTTGTACCATTTTAATCAACATTCTTTTAGTTCACCTTTGTTAACAAGTCTGCAGCATAGGTATTTTTCTTGTTTTGTCAATAACAATCACTGTAGTAGACTTGTGGTATTTTGCTTCGTTAAGATCTTAAATTAGTTTACTTGTGTATTACATAGTCTAGAAGACATCGAAATTTCAATACGTAATTTAGAAATGTAGGCGCTTTACTATGAAAATATGTTGCTCGTACTTAGTGTATGTTTTAATACTGTTTCTATTGATCATATATTACCATCCAGTCGATCCGTGTGTAAAACGTGACAGTTCAGTAATCAAGTACAAGTTTGTTTATTTGCCTGTAATCCCTACATATTGAGTGACACCAGGAGATACTATGTGATTACCGAAAGCTCAGTAGTTTAGATAAAACTTGAGCTAGTGACTCGATCAGGAAGTTCTTGCATGTTTTAGTTGTCTTTTTAACTACTTAGTTCCGACCTGACTTAGTCTTTTAGTTGTTGTCATTGTGCTTACTTACAATACTTCCATTCACTTTGATGCATCATTTTAGAAATTAGAGCAAGTATAAAACTTGAGCCTCGGTTAATATTACTAATTATTACCTCTATTGTCATATGTAAATCAATTTAGTGTGATGAATGTTTTTATTTCTTGAAAATTTATGTCATCTAACGAAGCTTCTATGAGCGAAAAGTAGATCCAGTTTCATCAAAAGTAAAATGGAATAGGGTTTTTTTGTTAAAATATAATAAAGGTCTAGCTGCCCAATATTCATTAGATACGATTAGAAAATTGGTTTTATAACACTGAAATTCGAACGAGTATAGCTGACCTTAAACTCGATATAACAGAAAAAGTACTGCAAATAAATTTGAGAAACATAAGACATAGTTACTTTATGAAGTTTAATTTAAGGTATGAGAAGCACGTCGAAGCTGCAGTTTGTGTAATCCAGTTTTCAGTTAGGCGAAAGTTCCATAAACGTTTGCATGTTATCAAATCAAATGCACCAAGTATCCTCGCATAGAAGTATTGTCATTGAATGAGCATACTTGTATAAGTACTGGTCTATCTAGTTGTTTCTAAAGTCCTAATTTTTAGTTTTTGTTTTACCGTCGCCTCAGGGTAAAACATGTTAAGAAGTCTCCAAAAGCTTACCTTAATCAGTACGTAAGCAGATACTTCTTGATCTGAAAACAGTATTTGACTCATGCTGGTAAGTGTTTGTTTTTGTCGGTATGCAACTTCTAAGGGTACCCCAGTTAATCTTTTTCTTTTGCCCCTTATCATCATCTCCATTGATCCAGTCTATCATGGCGCAGGTGCATCCAATCTTTGTGTTCTCTCAAATTCAAATCTTCAGAATTCCTCATCATCTCTATCTTTCTTTACCTAAAGTTATCTCACTGAACTATACTTCTCGAACAATATCTTCGATCCCTAATATTCTCCATTACCAGTAATTCTTCTACTATCTCCACCGCTATGGGATTTGAACTGACAATAGCGTCTCAGTGCTAACGCGGTATAGCAACCTGAACTGATATACGTACGTACAAATTTCTACGTTGTAACTGACTAACTAACTGAGTCTATCATAGTGCATTGCATTTATTGTTTCTCATATTCTTGCTCAGTTCAATTGTAAGTAATATCTTCAAAATCACTGTAATTAATAAAATAGCATTCATCTATCTGTTGATAGTGATGGCTTAACCGACATCTAAAAATACAAAAAAACTTGGAACAATTAAAAGCTTCGCAATGTTTAAATTAGACTCTATATCTTCAAAATAGTAATCAGTATCTCCACTTTTTGATTCTAGTCATAAATCTTCTCAAATTAAACAAATAGAAACTGGCTTATGGTCTTCAACTTTATATTGGTATAGTGTTCCCATGCGAGGATAGCGAGTTAACTCAATTTACTAACGTTTTCATGGGTAGAAAAATGCCTAGTACTTAAGAGGCCGTATTCACTTTTATATCTCATCTAGTTGACTGACGAAGTCACAAATGTTGATAAAAGTAACGATTCACTGGAGATTGTTACATTTCTGCGGAATGGTTTCGTACCGCAATCGTTTTATAATTCAGGGATCAAAAGGGAACTATTTAATTTAGTGTCACAAAATGTATCTTAGTAAGATTTCTATTATTTCCATCCATTTATTGCTCCTGAGTTATTTTCTATTACTAAGCTATTTCCATTCTCATTACAGATTTGGGTATGTGGTTTTATGCCTTCGCTAGTGTTAAGACTTGATAAAAATCAACAAAATTATGCCCTTCATCATAATGGTATACCTTTACTTATGGATTATGCAATACAGGAAGAAATGAATATGATTAATTGTCCGTCTGATTCGCGCATAATTATCTGTTCAACTTATTGGCTTGTTATTATACCGTGGTGGGCATGTTGGCCATTTGAAACAATGATTTTGCCGCGTAAACGCCATATTCTCTGGTTACATGAGTTAACGAAAGATGAGAAATGCGACCTTAGCTCTGTGATGAAGAATTTACTTGTTCGTTATGATAATCTATTTCGTACGCGATTCCCGTATTCTATGGGTTGGTATCAAGCACCAATATTACACTCTGAAGAGGAATCCTTGGAAGATTTGAAAAACAAATATAAACATTGGCAGTTGCATGCCTTGTATTTACCTCCCTTGTTGAGATCATCTACAGTGAAAAAGTTCATGTCTGGTTTCGAACTATTAGCAGAAACACAACGAGATTTACTGCCAGAAACAGCTGCAAAGATGCTTCGTGAAACTAGTACAATTCACTATACTGAGTGGACATGAAGAATATATTTCTTAGTCCGTATAACAATGTTATGATCAAGGTGCTTTTAATTTGTTTTGTACTTTATGAATGTTTATAGTGATGCTACTTTTAAAATTTTGAAGAGAAATATGTCAATATGTTTCGAAAGCATAAATTTGCCTCAATAACTTATGATGCTTTGTTAACAAAATTTAATCTGTTTCCAACCACAAGCAATGATGTTCCCATCGAATTCCATTCATAGGTACGATAAAGGATTTGTTTATCTGGAAACGCTACTGCTGCTTCCCGTAGCCTCCTTGATGTAGGTATAGTATTTAGTCCTAGGGCAGAACTAGCTCTCTTAAACTGGATCCCAGTAGATAGGTACTCGTGGGCTGTCCGACTAAACGGGACAATAAAGACTCTGAATGATAAGAAAACCTACCGTTGCCTACGCTCCCACTGATTACAGTTCAGACGAGGTGAAAGCTGAGTTTTGCACAAACCTTTCTAACCTTCTCCAAAAAGTTAAGCGCTCTGATATAGCAATAGTGGCTGCTGACATCTCTGACGAACACCACTTGAAGTAATTAATTCCGGTGACAGTTCACCATAATCTCTAACTCGACCAGTAGTGTTCAAGTAGAGAGTTGCCATAAGGTTGATCAACGCCTTATAATGACAGACAGTGCCGCAGAACCTCACGATCGACAGAGTGGAATCCCGCTAAGGTCAAGGAATACAAATATAGTGGGTCATCAAAATGTCCCAGGACCTGATGAAGAGTGAATATTTGGTCTTTACATCCACGTACAGGACGGAAACCGGTCTGGCTTTCTCGAGCCAGCACTTCACCAGCTCTGCTATCAGCCACCGATGGAGGGGTTCGATAAAAGACTACCACTCATTCTGGGGCACATGTATAGATTCAGATCATGCTATAGTGCAAGCGTGTATTTGTTTGCGTCCTACTGGACTTTGGAAAGACACCGCTAGTAAACCTTGTAAGGTTCTACTTGATGATAGCAAAGCTAAGAATATGTATTTCATGAGCAACTAGATAAACAGTTAGGTGTCCGTGTTAGTGATTCCTACCACGATGCAGCTTGGAACGGTATCTAAGAGGCTGTGGAAACAACAGTGATATCTGCTAGTAAGGTAAATCATAAGGTTAGGGAGAAGCCGTGGATCTCAGTAGCATTCGCCGAACTGATGAACGCCTGAAGACTCATTTCGCCTGGCTCTGAACATGACGAACAGCGAAGTCAGCTTCAGCGCAATGATCGCCAACAGTGGTGGCTGGTGAAAGCGGCAATAAGAAACAGTAGACAACTGATCCGCCTTATCTAGTAAACTGATGTTGGGAATCCATCTGTTAGCGAAACTATCTCGGAAAAGGATGGTTGTGTCATTCATTCTCAACTCAGGATTTTGGATCGATGGGCAGTACACTTTATGGATCAATTCAACTGGCCTTCAGTCACACTTCGGATGCCCACGATCTCCAGTCAACAGGAAATTCAAATCGATATGTGTTCCTCGACTTAACGAAGTTGAGGATTCTTTATGAAATCTGAAACGAGGGATAGTTGCAGGGCCTGACAAGCGCTCCCCCTGAGATTTTTAATGATGGTGGTCTAGTTTCAGCAATTAGATTAACTGAGATCTTAAGCAGAATCTGGGAACTAGGCGTAATCCCATCTGACTGGTCTCAATCACTGATTGTCCCGATCTGTAAGAAAGGACAAAGGTTTTCTTGTGACAATCACAGAGGGATCAGTTCAACTAATATAGCATCCAAAATGTTGGCCTCGATAAAACTCGGACGCAACATTATACAAGCTCTCTACTCAAACTCTACTGGTGGAGTTAGGGCTTATAGCAAACTGCCATCGCAATTGGTTATTTCAAGCGGTGTCCGTCAGAGATGTCCACTTCCTCCATTCTTATTCAACTTTGTCATAGGCATACATTTAGAGATAACACTGTCTTCTTCTGACTTTTCAGAGGTAGAACTTCTACCAGGATACTCGGCTGTTGACTTAAAGTATGCTGATGACATAGTTCTGATGGTCGAGACGCTGGCAAAATGTAGTGACTCAGTACCATCAACTACAATGCAAGCATGTTCAGGCTAGTCGAGATGTCCGTATGCTAACCAAAAGACAAGTCTATTCCCCATTGGTTCGCTCCGTCCTACTATAT
The DNA here is from genome assembly GCA_944470395.2 of Schistosoma turkestanicum. NCBI lineage: Eukaryota > Metazoa > Platyhelminthes > Trematoda > Strigeidida > Schistosomatidae > Schistosoma > Schistosoma turkestanicum. The sequence continues at coordinate 31,036,057 of OX103979.1, read as the reverse complement.
GGTTGCTAGACATGAGCAGTTACAGTTGAGGATATTGTTAGGTTACGGGTTTTCGATCCTATGTGTTTCCGAAGCATTTATTGTATATCCTAGGACTATCGAGTAAGCGATGATGTTGTTGGGAAACGGATACAAGGTAAGAATGGCAGATCAGTAGATGAAACAGTCAATCTTGATCGTTTGAGGTTGTTGGAACATGTGTTACGAATGCCCGACCCCGACTTCCTTGTCGAGCTCTGTTTTCTGACTAGTGGACTGAGTCATGTTGGTGAGTGTAGACTGCCTACCTGGGGTCCGCGAGGTGATAGTAATCGGAGATTATCGTTTTTAAATGATGCGTTTTAAGATCGTTTGCGACTGTCCAGGATCATCTATTCTTTATCTTGTCCCAAATTCCAGTCTTTTGAATTGCTCATGACCTTTTTTCTTTTAAATAATGTTTCATAATGGGGAATAAGTCAAATGGCTTGGAAAGCTATACGCTGGGATAATATTCACGGTTATCGCCGACTCCTAAATTATCCGAATTAGTTTAGTACTTCCATATATGCACATAAATACTAATATTTATTGGAGAACAGTATGATGAAGGTCCTGTTGAAAACAATACATGTCAATATTACTACCAATATCTGGATAATTGGATATCGTTAATATTCCATTGAGTAATGTTATATTCGAGCGAATTTAAAAATAAAAGTGACTTAGAAAACCAATCGATGGATTACTTTTGTATAACTATTCTTTACTAGATTATTATATATTCTTATTCGTTTTATCGTAAGCTTAAGTTTGATTCATCTTGTCAAACTATTTAATCTTCTTAATTTATTTCCAATCTATTATTCGTAGTTTCCCTATTCACAGACTCGTTGGAGTATAATTTTTATGTTTTATTTTATGTTGTGATATTGCCTGGCCTGCTTGGATACATATATGGCTGATGCTGGTTCTGATTTCTGGACTCAAGGGCAAGGCAGAACGAAGTTAGAGAATCGTGAACCTATATAATCTTAGTGTTGAATCACTGTCGTTAGTACCGCAATGAATTCCGGTTGGTGTTCTTATCATGGTAGTTTAATCAGTTGTCGAAAGTCATAAAAAGTAAATTTCCGGTGTTTCACAACTTAGTGGGAGTCGCCCCTTCATAGAATAGGTGAGTGAATAACATCAATATAAGTTTAGTTAATACTAAAAAATTGAATCGAATGTTAGCATAAATAAACTTGAATATATTAACGTCAAGTCATTATAATCAAAGATGATTGTATATGTGGCATTTCTGTATTACCGTGTTCATTCGAGTTCATGCAAAAAGCAATATTTACTATGTGAATGTATTGGTTAATTAATGAAATTTGATCTTTCACCAAACGTTTTCCAGTATTCGTGGTGCCGTTTGTAGTAAGGAAAACATTTATGTAGAATCTGTGTTATACTGATGATATTCTTCTGTTTTGTCTGAGATGTTGTTTTTGTTAATGTATATATCAACACTTTTGGGTTCGCAGTCTTACTGCTTACACTTGAAAGTAAGAAATCACTGTAATTTTCAGAACACGAAAATTGGTAAAATGAAGATACATTAACTCTCCGAAACACGTACCCAAACAAGTTCGAACATGACATCCAAAACCACATCGTCATTCTACCGAAATCAAATAATTCATGTTCCCATTTTCACTCACACATCAATAAAACACAAAAACGTGCAATGAATATCGTTCGCCCGAATCGATACGGGGGACATAATTGTGACATTGAGAAAAATTCGTAAATGTCACCTTGTACAAAGTTCATAATTCATTAATATAAAAACTACTGACTTAAAATAGGCAGGTGAAAAGTAATGATTATTGAACTCTAAAAAATAAGTACTTCCCTGAGCCATTGTTTTAGACTGTTCAACCAAACGGAACAATTTGAAGTAATCTAGAGTTTTTAGCACAAAGATAGATCATTTGATTAAACTGCTAACGAACTGTGTTTTTCGCTAACGAAGCCATTGTTTAATCGAGGTTACTGGTTTGGAAGACTGGTGGCTTCAGTTCAGTCATCTAAACTGAATAAACTACATTCAGCACACGAAAAGTGATTCTTTGTCATTCTCTCTACCAAGCAGTATGTTAGGAATGATTAGTTTATATCCCTTAATATCCGTTTACTAAAAAAATTAATTAACGAATTCCTGCAGTATAATACACAAAGGTTCTGTGACCGATTTCGTCACCAATTGATATGGTATGGTACTCCATAAGTAAAAAAAAATCTGGCTACTAACAAGGTGCAAGTAGTATAACAAAAAAACCAACTGTTTAGACAGAAATATCGATATTTTTGAAAAATAGTGAGTTAGTTGTATCACTTCATTCTTATATCATTGGACTTAAAGAATAATGATCTACACCATGCTAACTGATTTTTTTCGTTAATACTTGCCAACTTCATTTCCGCAAAATATTTCAAACTAATATTTCTTGGGATGGTTGGATATTTGCACTAGGCTTGAGTTGAGGCGTAAACATCGACACAGGTGTATAATCAATCAACCGGTAAGACCTGAAGAAAACGAAACACACGTCTTGGAAATCAGTATTAGTCACTATCAAACTTTTGTAAATGTAAATACCGTGCTAATCCACTTAAGATGTACACGTACGAAAAGGGATACCGACTGCAGTCCTCAATGTCATATTGTCTCTAATTCCCCTTTCTAATATATTCAATAATCTTGTGTGACAAATATTTTCCGTGTTTTGTGTTTCATAAACTTTAAAAATAATTAAGCTCATGTTTAAGTGATGTTGTTATGTCAATCTTAAATGTTTTTATGATTTAGAAATGTTTATCTGTTAATAGAAGCTGGTAGTTTTGTACAGAGTAAAAGATGGGGATTAGAACAACACACATAAGCAATCAATATTGTTTTCAATTAGATCGTCATCACTCTTTACTCTAATACAAATCAATGTTTATATGAAACCAATCAAAGCCATTTGAGTCAATAATCACAATTAAATAGATTACGTCACTAAACATACCTCCATTATTTCCCAACGGAGTTCGATCCCGTCTCCTACATATAGCAGAAGCCATAGGAATTCCCACATTCAACCCCAAATTATGTGTTCAGAAGGAATTTTTGACACCCCTATCCCTTTCATGGCCGGATATAACTTAACAAACGTTTTAAATAATTTTTTTTATTTTTAATTTTGTCATTATAAGCATTATTTTCACATCCTGTATTTGTTTGTAATTTTCTGCATCTTCCCGTTTATATTCGACATTATCTGATTACGTACACACTTCTTATGACATAATGGTTTTAATGTTTTGTAATGATTATTTTAAGTCTACTTGTCCACGTTTGACCCATTATCTCCAATGTTTAACTATTAATAAAAACTTCAGTTATCGTATTTTATTACTCTTACTACTATTGTGGTGCGCGCTAATTATAAGTAGTATATGACGCGAGTGAAAACGTAATGTCTGGCAGCAGAAGATGGGGGAAGATCAAGAAAGGAAGAGTGGGAACACAATGGAATTTGTATGAAACGCATGAATAGTGAAATGTCAGACAATGGATTGAAGATTTGCAAATTAACCGTTTATGATATGGTTTTCCTATTTTACTGAGTAACTCTGTAATTTGAGATAAATCCAATTCAGTTGCCCTCACCTGTGTTCTCCTTCACTACATTTGGTGTCGCTGCCTACACAAAGGATGAAGATTCGATGGCCGAATGAGTTTGAGGCCGTGGCGGGGCTGGTGGGGATGAAGGAGCCGAGGGCGAAGTTGGTGGTGCTGTGGACGCTGCTGAGAGGTAGGGCGAAGGCCGTATATGACATCTTGGACGGTGCTGGCGGGAAGACGCCATGGGAGACGATCATTGAGCGGCTGATGACGTAGTTCGACAGCCCGGTGGACAGGGAGAAGGCGCTGCAGGAGTTCCGGTTGGCGAGGCTGTCGGCTGATGGTGACCCGTTGGTGCTTGCTGTGGAGCTCACCAGATTGTTGCGCCGTGCGCTGCCGAACATCGATGAGGAGTCGGAGGCACAGTTGTTGACGTCGCAATTTGTTGAGAGTGTGCCTGCCGCCTTGTCGCAGCAGCTGAGACTAGTAAACGCAGCGCGACCTATGGATATCGGTGAACTGACGAAGGTGACTCGTCAGCTGATGACACGAACAGTAGCTCCGGTCGGGTGCGAAAAGCAGGAGATAAATACTTTCGAGAAGATTGTGGAGTTAGAGCGTGAGATAGCAGCATTACGAGTGGATCATAAAAGGAACGATAAATGTTACGCTTGTAGAGGGGCAGGACATTGGAAGATAAACTGTACAATAAGACGATGACGAAGATATTTTAAACATTGTAACGTGTGTACTTTCCACTCTAGGAATCGGGAGGTTCTTGCACTAGTAGATAGAGGGGCAATTTATGCCAGAGTGTACATAAATGAACAGGAGTTAGTGTGTTTGATCGATACAGGGGCAGCTATATCGTTAATAAGCAAAGAGAAATGTAAGACAATCAAACCATGTACATTAGCTGTCCACACCATAGGAGGGCATATGCTAGAGGTGTTGGGGGTATCTAACAGTATTGTAAAAATGAGTGGAGCCTAGATAGATTTTCCGTTCGTGGTAACCACAAGCTTATCGAGACCGATATTAGGAGCAGATTTCCTAAGACAGGTAAAAGCGATAATTGACTTGAGAAGTGGTAAAATGGTCACAAAGTATGGTTCATTGCCAATACACGAAAGGAGCGAAGTGACTGAAATAAGAGAAACAACCGAACGTTAAAGGAATGGTTAGCATCTAAAGGAGGAGATTGGGAGAAAGAGTTACCATTGATTTTGCTGGTGCATCGTTCCTCCATACAAGGTACAACCAAGAAATCACCCTTCTCGCTCATGTATGGCAGACAACCGCGACCTCCATTGCACAGTAAGACTTGGCCACAACAACAGAAATGGACAACAGCAAGGTTAAGAAAAGGGAGGAGGGAGGCAATCAGGAACGTGGGAAAGAAACAAATATCAGAAGGCAGAACAACAGAGGAGAACGTGGAAACCTTTTGCAGTGGGGGACCTAGTAAAGTGTAGAGAACAAAAAAGTAGCATAGCAGGGGGATCAGGGTGGGGAAAGCTGATCCCAAAGTGGGACAGACCGTTCGTTATCACGGAGAGACGCGGCGCGGTGTACACGATCCGGAGAGAAGACAAGCAGAAGCGCGTAAATGCTAGTCAACTGCAGAGATGGTTTCAAGATTATCCAGTGAATGAGTCACGAAAAGCACCAAGGAAGACAGCTGTACGGCGATCAGAAAGACTAGGACGACAGCTTATTAAAAGGGGGGACGAGTGTGGTGTGAGCTACTTATAAGTAGTATATGACGTGAGCGTCAACGTAATGTCTGGCAGCAGAAGATGGGGGAAGATCAAGAAAGGAAGAGTGGGAACACAATGGAATTGTATGAAACGCATGAATAGTGGAATGTCAGACAATGGATTGAAGATTTGCAAATTAACCGTTTATGATATGGTTTTCCTATTTTACTGAGTAACTCTGTAATTTGAGATAAATCCAATTCAGTTGCCCTCACCTGTGTTCTCTTTTACTACACTATCAGTACACCAGCCTTCCTACTATCAACTTATACTTCTACCTATTTTGATCGGTGACGTAATCTATTTTATTGTGATTATTGACTCAACTTGCCTTGATTGGTTTCATATAAATGTTCATGTATATTAGAGTAAAGCGTAATGACGATCTAGTCGAAAACAATATTGCTGGCTTATACGTGTTCTAATTTTCACAATGTGGATCTTTAATACTCTTAAAAGATGAAATTAGAAATAATTCATACAGCAGATATTCATGCTTAGTGTAATCTGTTAGTTAAGACCTAGGTAATTAAAATTATTCGAAAAAGTCACTTTCATTATCATACAACCTTCAAGCTTGAACATGTTGATAGGCCCCTTGAATTAATTCTGTCTGATGGAATTTTACCTAGATAGACCTTTACTTTTGTAACTTAAGTAAGGCATAATATTATGAGATACCGCTAAATAAAATTTTCTTTCTGCACAGAAATAAGATTTACTGGTATTATGCATGCTGCTCATAACATGGCTGATGAGCAGTAACAACATACATGAATGAGACAAAGTTGTCTGTAAGGGAGACTGTAAATAATAAATAGGAATGGTGTATTGTATGATAATAACAGAAAATTAATGATAGAAAAGGAATATGTATATATACTGATAATCTAGTAAAATAATAATTATACAATAAGGCTAATTGCAATCATAACCCACAAATTGATTTTCTGATTTGCTACAACTTAAATCTTTGTTCTGATATGACATAATGTTTACTAGCTTTTTGGTAAGGAAATATAATTGGTAGGGTAATGTTAACAGGAGGTGAATACAACCATTGTATAGTTGTTGTCTTGAACCTCATTGCTTACGTGAACGAATCAGAGTTTAATATCTTGAAATAAAATTAGGCTAAGTTTGTTATTATGTTTTGTTGAGGTATGTATGCATTATGACCTAAAGTGTTTATCTAGAATTCTTCATTATACTGATAGACAAATTTATAATGGGGCAGTTGAAGTCTCTTATTATAAATTTTGTATTAAAATTCCAAACTCAATTATGTATAGGTACACCAATAATAATATCGCTCACAGTAGCTGAACTGTCTGGAGCTTTGTATGCAGAAGTAGACTATGGTTCAAGCTATTGATTGAGAACCAAACCGAACCTGGAAGACTGATGAAAAAATCGTATTCAAATATATTAGTAGTTAATCTATTCAAGTTGCATCATAGACAGCCAACTCACGCTTATCCAATGCGTTTGATATAATCGAGTATATGAATGCATAAGGCAATTGTATGTTTTCCTCAAAAATTTAATTTTTAAATACAAGCACTAAATATTAAATGCAAAACTCAATATCAAAATGTTTTGTTTACTGAATGTTAGCTAAGATTAACGAAGATGACGTTCAATCTGTGTATTTGGCCTGTGTCTTGGCATTCTCCGTTCTTGTTTGACTATTACTGATTGCTATCTTCTTGTTCTTCCTTTCTTGAGTCTTATCCAGAGTATCAACAGAGATCCATTACTTATAGTGATGCTTCTCACAGCTTAGCACCTTCTGATATACAAGTTATTGAACTTCCTATCACTTTCCAGTTTTTCTTCATAGAAATTCCCTCTTTCTCTGGTAGATTGTGTAATGCTTGAAACTTTTTTCTGTGAGCTATCTTCAGGTCATCGAGTATGTCAGTATCCCTAAGGAAAGCGGAACGAAACTTTTGTAATGTTTTCTCCAGTTCTAAAGTACTTCTTTACTTTCAGTTCTATCTTGGCCATCACCAGATGCTGATCTGAAGCTATATTAGCTCTCCCTTTTGTTTTCACATCTTTCATGAACTTTCTGAACATTTTATCGGTCTCGGTTCTTCGTAGTGTGATCAGGTGAAACTCATGTATCTTCGTGTGTGCGTTTGTGTGGGAACGCCTATAGCCATTCTGTTTGGAGTCTTATAGATTTTTGAACCTCTTACCATTTCCGCTCTTCTAGGCCCGCCCATGTGGTCCTATGATGTTTTCATATCTGATGTTGTCTACTCTAAGTTTAACGTCTAGCTCTCCCATCAAGATAGCCAGGTCAGGGTATTTCTCTACGATCGACTTCAGACTCACAAAAGTGATCCTTATCGTCACAACCACTGGTCGATATTCATTTTCATCCCTTCCTTTTTTGTTTTGAGGGATGTTTTCATGATCCTTGATTCAGGAGTATTTTTCGCACTTATTTGGATACCTCAGTGCATGCTACTCTTCAGCTTCGTCAGTCCTTGTAATATTTATATTTCTTTGTGATTTTCTAAATTTATCAAATGAGAATTAGTGTGTCGAAAGCACAGAACTGAATGAGAAATATATGTATGACTCAGTTCTAAAATAAACTTTTCGTTTACAATGAACTCAATTTAGACTCATAAGTAACACCGATTTATCGAATAAACAACCTACAGGATGAGGTTCTTAATCGTATGTCTAACTCCTTCACTTTATCCAGACTTGGGACCCGGCAATAATAACCCTGGCATTTTCTTTGTGCATAGAATTAAATAGTACAGAACACTTTATAATGAAGCAGATTCTCATACTTTAATGAAATCAAAAGTAACAACAAAATTATCACGCTTTTAATAATCTCGTATACCAGCGAGTTGTATTGAATCACTTTACAGTCAAAGAGTGAATAATGATTGGAATAATTTGTCATAAACACAAATAAATTGTCTATTTTATGTCAGAGCCTTTATTATTCTACAAAATATTCGTTGCAACACAAATAGTAATTTAGATTAAGTTAACATTTATAGATAGTAAATAATAATTTTAAATTTTGTAAATAGTAAATATCATTATTATTTTATCAAATATCAAAAAAAATGTATAACATATTTTATTGGCAAACTACGCTTTATGCCAAAAGTTTTTGGGATTCTCGAAAAATAGCATCGAAGTAAACATTTTGGCATTTAAATGAGGCAAATAAATCAAAATATGTATAGAATTCCAGAGTTAAAGTTCTTCGGGTATTTTAAAAATTAAATATAACATCGAATCTAATGTGAAAAGTACACGATCTTGACATTTCAATACGCATCATCAACAATTATGTTAGCTTTGTAGAAAAATAACATGTTACAGGCAGCAGAAAGCAGGGAAGCACTTCAACTTCTGTCATTAAACAACTACATAATTCAACGACAGTCTCCTTTATCATGATTTTCCTTATCCTCCTCATTGTTCAAATGTGTACTGACACTTTTTATAACAGGAAACTCCATAACGGAAGATGTACGTGACACTGATCGATGTTCAAATACCTCATCAGTTGTGTGATGCAATGAATCCTTAATATAAGTAGAAGACAGATAAATCAGCAATTTTATTTTAACATTGTGTTACCTAACATGATCAAAATCATTATACCTGAACAATTATTATCATTATAATTCTTTGGAAACTACAGCAGCCTGTTTAATTCAGGTTAGAGATATGGTACTGTCAATATTGGCTAGTTTAAATAGGATAACACTAACTAACACACATACATGCATTTAAGTAAAAAATCTTCCAAAACAATGACACATAGCAAAAGCATTCATTCCATTTACCAACAATTTAGTTTATTGGAAAACGATATGATGGAATTTTTGGATCAATATGAACTTGATGTATTCGAATAAATCATCCACAAATTGTCAGTAAACATTTGTTTACAAAATATGGTTGCTAGATAGAATCGATTAGCGTTTTTTATGTAAAATTGTAAATGAAATTTGCCAAATACCAAGTAAAATTTAGGCGCTAGGTAATTTGAAACCATCAATATGCGATATGCAAACAGTCCAAGTGATCTGAAATTAGTCCACCATTTCGACATAGATTAGTTGTCGATAGTTTACAGTAAATCCTTTGATATGTATTCACTTTACACCAATCAGAGAATAATATTCATGTAAGAACTATAGTGTGTTATTGACAAATTACACATTAAATGTTTGCATATTATTCAGTGTTGACTATGTGTTGCATACTGTTTTGGTGAATGAAAAGCTCATAAAATGCAAATTAGGTCTAGAAATTTCATAAAATAATTCAACAACAACCACAATAACAACCAGAAAGTCAGCCGTGACAAAATAATCTCTGTTTATTCAAAGTTCTTTTTAGCATGATTTAATTAGGAAAAAAACCCGTTTGAAAAGTTTAATCAGACAAACGAACAGGAATATTCAGATTTCATTTTCAAATTTCAAAACTTTTAATACTTAAGATAGAGTTCCAGTGTTATCAAGATCTATATTCTGAACAAACACATGATGAAATTACAACAACCAATGACAAAATGCTTATTCATACACACATAAAATGTGTTCATTATCAGATTAAGACAAAACCTTCTCTAACTAAATTATGAAAATTTTCTTCAGCAAATAAATTTTCGTTTTAGAGCAATGCACAACACAATATTAACGTAATTTATCAAGGTAGTTGGCTCACTTCCCTATCACTATTGATCAATCGTCCAGAAAAAATTATGTGTCAAATAAGTTCAGTGGTTAAACTATGCAATGCTTCTTTTAAAATCAGACAAACGTCTTCTGATTGGTCAATTGTTTTCTCAACACGGTGAATACCCTACTCATGTAGTAGAAACTATATCATGCACCATAACATGTAAAGTCAACACAAAAATTGTTATGAAGTATTTATCAAAGCGATTCCTTACCACTGAAAGATTGCGTTTCTTTAAAGACCCATAAAGATTAAAACTCGGATTTGGATTTTCATTTACATTCAATTGATTAGAAAACGATTTACCGACAATCTTAGGCAAACCAACATCACCGTCTGTACTGCTGAAAGGAATTTGTCGTCTGTCAGTTATTTCACTTTGAACAGAAGCGACCTCTACATCCGTGTCATTGGATACGGCGGAAGAGAGCCGCCTACTCCTAGGACGAGTAGGAATGTCTATATTGTCATCTGCGAACAGATCCCGTGGTAATGCTTGTAGACTGGCAGATCTTAAAAGGGGAGGCCAAACACCAGCTGACCTGTCAATTTCCTCCCGAATCCGCTCATAAGCTTTACGTTCCACACGTCTTGATCAAACCACAAAAGTAATATCGAATAAATTGTTTGGACACTTCAAAAAGATTATACATTATGAGTGCAATTATACAAAAATTATCTAAAATGTTAACCATTTTTAAACATATATATATGATAAGTATTCTCTCTATTCAAAATTTCAACATTTTTTCAGTCGAATGTGCGTCCACAGCTGTCTGCATGTACTGAAATAGAGGAAGATATGTTATGGTGTTTGAGTGCTAATTGATGTTCACGTAAGCGAAGCTGAAAGATACGTCCACTTTGTTCAACGTAGTGCTTTTCGCAAATGGAACAGTTTATTTTGTGGATGATTTTCGGTTTTACTTTTATTTTTTATTTTGTCCTTGAATTTAAATTTTGTTGGTCTATTCCAAACGGCTTCATTGATCTGCTTGTAATTCCTGATGTTTGTTTGTTGGTTTCTATATTTGATTTCGTTTTCGCTGATGAGTTTGGTTGATATATTTTGATTTTGTGTTTGTAGCTGTTCTTTTGAAGGTTAGTCATTAGATATTTTCCTTAGGTTTCCCGGTGTTGGAACGTTAGTGAATACAAACGATGCATTTCATATTATAATAACGTTATTTTTGATCAACAAATCCTTTAGATAATCAATAAGTCCAAAGGGTTTCTTCACATCATGTTTCATAATTATTTTGTACAAAGTTCGGACAATTTGTACATACCATTTTGCTGCAATACAATAGGAGTAATCATTCATATTTAAAACAAGTAGAGGGAGCAAGTCATTTTTAAGCACTTTCGGTAGACCATATTGCCTCAGTGTTATTGATTCCTCATGCTTTAACATTTGAAATACGTTTTCCGAAATAAAACCTTTCGAAGCAGTCTACAGTTAGTGGTGGAGTTTAGTTGTCTGAGCTTGACAGCTGAAAAAATTAAACTCCACCAGAGCTACAAATTCCCTCCACCATCTCGAAGAATACTGTTCGTTCTCAACCATGGAATCGAACGTCTAACAGGCGACCTAGTCAATACTTCACAGTATATATACCTGATCGAAATTCATCAGCAGTTTAAAATGAAGTTAAAAACACTTTAAAGGAGAGTCTTTTCATTCACATGTGCGACTTCTCATCGGATGCCGAAATTGATGTAGTTCAGTTTTGTTGACAAAGTGACAACTAATTTAACGATGCAATACGTCTGTCCTTCTTTCAAGGCCTTTCCTGTACATATATGCTTGATTAAATTTTTTTTATTCCTACAAAAATGCTTAACATGTCCATTAGACTCTTATAATTCAGTTAGTGTTTACAGTGCTGATTACATTGTCAATCTATAATTTACAGTTCCCATCGTTCACAGCCAATTTTTTACCTGTTCTTGCATAATTGTAATTTTTGATTTTTTGGTGTTATGCGGTATGGTATGTCTGCACATTAACCACGTTTGTTGAGACACTTGCATCTTAAAGGCTAGTTGTTGACTGTCGGACTCAAAGGCAGAGCAGAGAGAGATGTGTAATAGACTAAGTCGAAGAAGCTAAGCGATACAGTAATAATAGCCTTGAGATCAATCGAATTTTAATTAGGATTATGATCACTGTTTTGGCACGGGAATTGTACTCAGCGGTCACAAAACATAATAGCATATTCTATTCGAAATTAAAATTTTCTATTGTTAATCACAATGGGAAAATGTGTTTCATCTCAGTATCCACTCGCCAGTAATGGAAGGAAGCATCAAGAACTGGGAATAGATTTTCGGGTAGATGAAAGTAAAACAAAGCCGTTTTGCTATTTATCACTCTTTCAGAAACAATGATATGAAGAAAACCAGAATCTTTTTACAAAATAAGAATAAGTTAACAAGTATGCAGTACATTTCACTTCTTAGCGAATTTATCATCTAATCTTTGGAATTAAAGTTATAAACAGTAACTATAAAGCAAAATGTATCAGGTAACCTACCTTGGAAATAATGCTTGACGAATGCGACGTATACGGCGACGAAAAGCGACTCCATCAACAACTGACTCAACAATATAACTGGCCATGAAATTCGCCAAAACCATGGAGTGTAATATGCATATAAACCAAATGGAAGGAATTCGGACTAACTATAATTCACAAAAACAATTTCATTATATACAACCATTTTGATTTTCACTAGAAAACTTATTGTATAAACATTAATAGAGATAAGAATAGTTAAATGAACTTCATAATACTTGGACAGAATGTTCTGATACTGGATACTCACTAGTAGTTCAAGACGAATTGTTACGTAAGTTTTGAAAAAAAGGCCGATTTATCGAAAGTTAAAGATGACATATGAATAGTAGAGTTTTACATTTATGACGTTATAGTGTAGTCTGTGCCTTAAATCATTTGAACAGAAAATATTTTGTTCAGTGTGAGAATTAATCAGAATTTCTGAGTCAGACATACATGTGTATTTATTCATATTCATAATGAAAAAAAAATTTTGAATTACTTCAAACTTTTTCAACATTGTTATACTGTTGACAAAATTAAATTACACTTTTAAACAAACAAATTACATTATTTTTGATTATTTTAGAATTGTTTCAAGTAATTTTCTCAAAGTAACGAACATTATTATTTTTAAACACAAACTAATGGGAAAGATCAGGCTTAATCGAATCAAACAAATGGTAATTTTCATCATGAAGTAATATAGTCAAGGTTCCAACAAAGAAACACATTAAAATTATTAAAACTAAGATGCCAAACCAATATAAATGAGATATGTTTGCTAAAGAAAATGTTTTGTTCAATAGTAATCGGTATTAGGATTATGCTAAATCAAATTCTCTACCAATTTATTGATAGAATAGTTTAATTTCATCGTCATCAATGAATTGTATATTTTTGTTGATAAAATAAAAATAAAAAAAAATACATTGAGATTTCATCCAGGATATCATAACACACTATTCACCTTTTCGAATCGGTTGATGTTATACATGCTAAATAGATAGGTTCTGTATAGAGAAAAATAACAACAGTAAATGAGTGTTGAACATGACGGTGATCCAGTGTAAAGAGTTATGATTTTTGAGTAGAAATACTAGTGAAAATGTTAGCTATCGTTCAAGTAGATGAACATTTGAAGTATGACAGTCTGAAAACATGAGAATGTTTTAGTTTTTACTAATAAATACTTTTTAATGATTACATAAAAGCATAGCTGACTCAAACAATATGTACCAACTTAGAATGATATTCTGTCTTGAAAATAAGTACGAGCAAAAAAATTAAGCAAGCAACAAAAATACAACTATGTTTACAGTAAACGATACATTTTATTAGTGAATGAATACTGCTTGTGTATAAATATCGAAATTTACAAGGAAAAACAATTATATAATGATATGAACTTTAGTCTATGGAAAAGATGACTTATATAAAAACAGTGTTTGACTCTAGTTCAGGAACTAACTGTATTGGGATTAAAAGATGATAGTGCATTATGCTCGAAATAATGCCTATGCTTTACAAATCACTCGTCATTATTATTATTATTATTATTATTATTATTATTATTATTGTTATTATTACATGACTACCAACTTTGTATGAGTCTCGGAATGTGGCATGAAGCGTGGACCGCAGTTTGTTATCCCACAAGCAGATCACAGAGACACGAAGCGAATGAATTACAAGGATTTGAGCAGAACATATATATACGAAAGCGAAAGATTCAACGAGAGATTTAAGCGACCAACATTAAAGCTAGTGCGTTTAGGCCGAAACATGTGATCAACCATACATGCTCATACAGATATAATAATAAAAATAATATGACGACAAAAGCAAATCTTTACTTTTCGAATGATAGCCTTTTAAATAAGTTGATTGAAGAGATGATCTTAGTTAAATGTATACTGGCTCAAGAGTGAGATGCCATATCCGTGTCTTTCACTACGAATTTCAGTCACTAGCAGTAATGTTTGTTATCATGGAGCATTCAAATCAAAATCAAGCCATAAAAAGTGAGATCTGCTTCATTAATTTGTCGTTTGTGCTTAGTGAAAATACTTCTTAGTAAGAGTACTACTATTTATGATTGTGAATAGTGAATGAACAATTTCTTCAAGTCATCAAGGAGATAGGTAAGAAAAATTCAGTTATTCGTTAGAGTACTTCGAAAAAAAACGAACTGCAGTCATCATTGACTTCTGAAAGGTGGAACGATAGGAATAATTTTATTAGGGGCAGTTTAACTTGCCTCCAGCTATCCCCCACTCACTATTTTTAAACAACACAGATGAAAATTCAACTAAAATTCGGGGATCTTAGTGGGGTTTAAACAACGATATGAAACCTGGAGCGAGAATAAGAAATAGGACCTGACATATCAACTCTAACAATCTATCAGCATGTCTATTTAGTTTTAGTGTTTAAGTTGTGACATACTACCCAGAGTTTATGATCTGGACGTAATCCCATCTAACCGGCTCTAATATCTCATTAGAAACAGCTGAGGGATCCGTTTGATTAATTTTGTGTCTAAAATATTGACTTATATAATCACTGAGGTCTGCAAAATACACACGGTCTGAACAGACTGGTATCAGATGTAAACATCACTATATCGGTTAAATAAAGTTCATTCATCAGGGTTTGGAAAACAAACATACTGAATTTAAATGTATTCCTTCATCTTAAGAAGAAATAAGACAGCACTGCTTGGGATGTTTCGCATCTGTACTTTTTACTGAAAAATGTGCCTCAAAGAAGTACGTTAGCTATATAAAGCCTTTTGATTCATAGATTGAGTCAAAAATCATGGTAATGTGTTTGCGTCAAATTGATAATCATAGTTGCCCACACTCCATCCTTTCAGGGAACCTCATCAGAAAATAGCCTTCTTAGAATTACATTTCCTTTATATAGCTTTTCGGGGATAGATTTTCGTCTTCGAAACTCACTAAGTTGCATGAAGTGCTGAGAAAAAAAAATTTCACTTGTCGTGAAGCAGACTTGACAGACAGATACAACGCAGAAATTCGTACGTACGTAAATCAGTTCAGGTTGCCATACCACATCAGCACAGAGACGCAAATGTCACTTCATATCCAAGATCGACAGCGATAGTAGAAGTATTAGCAGTAATGGAGAAGATTAGGGAGCGAAGATATGATTAGAGAAGTATAATTGAGTGAGATAAATTTAGAAGGAGAAGGGTAGAGATTACGAGGACTTCAGAAGATTAGAGTTTGAGAGAACACAAAGAGTGGATGCACCTGCGCCACTGCAAACGATTCTGAGCCATGTCGTTCAAGGTCTCTAACCATCGGTGACTTTCGTCTCGCGGACCGCAAAACATAGCTCGTCGCGGTGGAGTAGCACTACTTCATCTGCTGATTTGCCTAGCTTTATGGAGAAGGTCCGAAAGCTTTCTGTAACACTGAACTGCAGTAAGTAGGGGCTTAGGCAGATACGACGAAGAAGCAACGACGGGTGTCCCTATCTTTCCGAGTCCTTACTGTCCCATTCAATCAGACAGCGGACAACCGACTATCTACTGGGATCCAGTCAAGGAGCGCTAGTTCTGCCCTGGGACTCAATACTATACCTGCACCAGCAAGATCAAATTAATGATTTTACGGCGTTCCGGAGACGCAGCACACATCGATGGCACGAGATTCTAACGTCCTAGCTAGTGATGCCTGTTGCCCTATTTGACACAATGTCCGTACATTAAATGCTCCAACATGTAGTTTGGAACGGGGTTTAAGGAGACCAGGAACGACGTTTCGCGAACTCGTATCGTTTGCCTTAGCTGTGCCGTGTGATAAAGGAAGATGAGAAGAGTTAGTCGTGGAGATAAGAGAGATATTAGGGAGTGTAGAAAGAATTCGATTTTTACCAATTTAGTCTCGTGTGCTGTTACGGGTACGACGGGAGTTATCACTTCCTGGCTGCCCACACCGTGGAAGGTTGTTTCTTGAGGGACATGAAAAGGAAGGTAGATTAGCGTTGGTCTTAACAACCTGGGTGCGTGACCGCAGAGTTCAAATGAAAACTGCTTAAGGCCAGTCACGCACGGCCTTTTTATTAAAGTTTTTTTTAGTATTAGCTCCGCTCTTAAAGGCCCTTAGTGGGCGCCCTTACCGCCGGAGACGGAAATCCGTGAGGTAGGGTGAGATGTGACACTTTTAGGGTCGACCTTTTCTAACCCTGCCTTCCTTGTGAGAAGGCAGCATCTCTGCAGATGCTGGTTGTCCGACGGAAACACCTTACTGCTGTCACACTCCTCTGCAGTCAGTAGTACGAATTTGCCCTCAGACCTTGGGTAGCTGCTTTTAGTCTTCAATCGACCTGCCTGGCATAGTAGAACATTCAGGAACATATGTTCCGGCGTATATGGCTCGGTTGGGTCATCACAACAGGCAAGCCCGACCACCACATCAAGGTCGTAGCTGACTTGAAACAAAGCTTACTGAGCAACAATACGAAGATATAAATACTTCCTACATGAAAGATGCCTCTTTATGATAAGAATGCCACTCCTTTCTTTGACTGCACTAATTGTATTGGCTGACCGTTTTGACCATTTTAAGTAGCTTGCATGGTCTCATCGGTGCTAGTGGTTTGGCGTCTGAAGGTAGTGCATCTCCTATTTCGATAGTTCGGTACATAGAGATGAAATTTTCACCTACCAAATAAAGGATGAATATATTGAGCAGTTTTTCCCTCTGCATTACTCTATGGCTACAAAGTATGACCTGTGAAAGTAGAAGACATGTACTGGCTTTAGATATTTGATCTTCGGATTTTTCGTAGGATTGTTGCGTTTTGTGAGACAATTGAATGAGCAATGCTGAGGTTAGGCGTGAGTATTAAACAAAGATTGTGAATCTCCACTGAATGAGGTGAGTGAGTTATGCATTATTTATGAACAGCCATCAACAACCTAAAAGTGCAATGTTGTCTGAAATAAGAGTAATCTGGATAAACATTAGATTCTGCAAACCTAGAGATGGTATCAGAACAAAAAATTAATGACTGTTGATCCGGGCTATATTTCTGGAAAAAGAAGTTTCTGATATGATGGAATTTCGGATCAATATGAACTTGATGATTTCGAATAAATCAGTAAACATTTGTTTACAAAATGTGGTTGCCAGATAGAATCAGTCAGCCCCTTCTATGCAAAAGTGTGAATGAAATTTGCCAAACACCAAATAAAATATAGGTACTAGGTGATTTGAAAGCCAACTCCAGGAAACGTAGTTTCAACTTAATGTATTATTTGTTAAAAGAGTCAATGATAGCAATGAAGTTTGTTATATCCTAAAATACAATGCGTCATCTAACATTTAAATAACACATCAACTCAAATAAAGGACTATTAAACTTCCCGAAAAGTCTGTACAAACTTAAGTGAATCAGCTTATACGTTCAGTCTGTCTTGGACTAGAAGACTGGTTCTACTGTATATTATTTACAAAAATAAGTATTCAAAAATTACTTTCAAAACTTATCTATATTTTGAAGATATGATGAATATACAGCATTAACATGGGTCACTAATTAAAACAGATATACAGTAAAGTAATTAATTGTCAACATTTAACAATAGTGAGGGCCCTGCTGAAGCGGTATAGCCACTAAGACATACATATTCACGCCATAGATCTCACGGTGTTCAAGACTGACTACACAAGAATAAATGCAACTTCAAAATTCTAATACACCCATTTGTAGAAAACCCATCTGATTTGACATAAACATATGCCAAACTATTTTCACATAAGAAGACTTAATTTTTCGATTCTTCAGAGAAGTGTAATATTAGGTTTCATCGTCCATTTTTAACAACTAAACGCGTTTTGTAGTTGAACGAGTCTATCAAACAGTGGTAAACAATTCATATTTGTCTAACCCTAGATATGTAATTAGAACAAAAAATTATTGACTGTCGATCTGAGCTGTATTTCTGGTGACAGATTATCTGAATTCTGAGTCAAGGACCATTAAGTATTATTACGCGATTTTATCTCACTATCACTAACTTATACATATACAGCCTTTGCAAACTAATCAAAGTTCCGATTAGATAATACGGTCCGATCACACGGACTTTAAAAATAAAAACAAAAATATCTGAGTACTTTCCCATCCTTTGACATTCATATTGTTGACGTGGTAATGGCGTTTCGGGCTACAGTAAATTTATGTCAGGCTTTTCACTGATTACGACTGACTCACTTAACACTGACACTAGGTAACAGCATCTAAAATTGCACACTGATTCGTGTGGAACGGTAAAATCTTTGATAAGCTTACTTGTAAACGTTCAAGTATCCAATTGACTGGATGAGTGGTCAAGTAAAGAGTGAACACAAAGCACACCAAAATATTCAGCACAAATGCATCTATTAGAAAAATTATAAAAAAAATAGCAACGAAAGATTACTTTATTATAAATCTTTTTGTGAAATAGTCAATGAATGTTTATTTGAAATATAACTCCCAGTTGAAATTACACTCAGATTGTTAAAGAGCAGTCAGTTAGTATTTATTAAATAGTGATTTCGGATTGTTGACATAAAAGTTAAGTACATATTTCATTCAAATCACTTATATGCGTTACAGATGTAATTCAATGATTAAAATTTAGAATAACTAAGAAAAACTACGAAGCAAGCAAAATTAAATTTAAGATTAAAACTAGAAAATTTTGCACTTATTCGAGGATTCAAATAAAGATGAAATGCTTGAGCTATTATGAGTTCACCGTAATCGGTAAACGGAACGAAGATCAATGACTCAGCAACAGGATAGGCTACTCTAATCCGATCGTCCCAGGCCCTACTAACTAGAGGAAGAACTCTGGATAAGACGAAGAGAAACGTATTCCACAGTCAACCAGAGAGGACGAGGTCAACAAGCACATAACTCAAGCTTATTTATACAATGACAGAAATGCTCTTAGGAGAGCCACAAAATAGTCAAGGATTCCCGAATCAGAAATGCAAGCTGAAGGTCAAAATAGGCGTCTTTGGCGCGAAAATATAAGATTCGAAATCTCGAAATAGAATTACAAAATTAGGACACTTTTTAAGTGAGTTCAGGGGATCTAACTTCCCCAACAGAAGAACAACAAAAGAATGTATTTAATAGAGTTATTACCAAAGGATGAATATATGTTGAATAAATTGGTAGAAGTCTTTCAGTTCAAAATTTCATTACAACATTGATACACTCGGCAAATTAACAAGTTTTCAATACTTGATTATCCAAGACACTAGTAAATAATCATGTAAACGCAATTATCAACTTACAATTAGTTAAGATTGATTTACGATATGGTGCTCCTTTTGAAAAGGCGATAGCCAAAATTATATATTGATAAGCTGAAACTATAAATACAGCTGCATTTTCGTAGTTTTGATATTCAGCTGCATTAGAGTACGAATACAACGGCATATACCTTTAAAAAAGAATAATAAGAGAATGATAAATTTTTGCAGTGGTATAAAGAGATTGGAAAAAAGTGTAAGATTTAGTGTATTAGATTTTAAATATGTAAAAGAGAAATGGATCATTAATTGTAGTAAAAACATTTTCCTCATTTGGATTACACATTACACTTTAAATAGGATGAAAAAAAATCACACAGGGGAAATATACGTATAATATAATTTTAATTAGACGTTAAGCCGATATATGAAACATTTGTTTTGCTTCAATTTGTTGGCTGAATTCTATGTTTGCTAATAATTTGAACAGTGTTGTCTAGTCAGAAAATTGTTTTCATAAAACGAGAATTTTTTTACGTTTTATAAATTCCTTTGACGACTGTCAGGCAATACTAAAGATAAATATGCGGTATCTCATTCAACATATACACATATGTAGCCGTCCTACATTGGTTCGACATCTTACAAATGTATCGAAATTTAAAATAAAAAAAATCTAACTTGTATTTTTATTTACTTCTTTAATATTAGTTAGATTGACAATGGATGTACAAAAATATTTCTCATTAAAGAGTCTAGTAAACTGGTAGTACAATATTAACATTGTCAATTAGTATCTACATTTTTGTTTTTGTCTGGCAGTATAAAAATAGAAAAAAAATTTCAGAAAACACCAGACTACAAACAACGAATAGAAGTGATAAATTAAAGATTTACAAACAAATTCTAGTTAAAAGGAAAATTCAACAACAGTACTTACCATGATTGAAAACGAATCAATATGAATGCAGTTGCTTGAATAATAAAGCCAATGATTACTTGACCAAATAATGAAATCATTGTCACCGTGCTCAATAGTCTCATTGTAGGCGGTTCAGCTGAGAGATACGGATATGCATGTGTATATCCAACTAGTGAAGATTATTTATAGTTAAATAGAAAGAAAATAGAAGACTCATTGTTTAGATTAATTTTAATAATAAAAGAAGAATTACGATAAATTTGTTTTTTTTGCTAAATATTAAGTAGAAATTTTTTTTATTTATTTCTAATAAGGTTTTAGACTAATAACTCATAGTGCAAATTATATAAATGAAATTTCTTTTAATTAATCAATCAATCAACCGTCGGGTTGATTGTACAGTTGATACAAAGTTATTTCTGCAGTTTTGTCACTTTAACAACTTGCCAAATATGCGATCACGCAAGAACTAACTTTAAGTCTATTGGCTACAATGTTTTGGCTAGAAATTATTGTTTTAGCCTCTTCAAGAAACGTTCAACAGTAAGTATTTGATATGGTAGACAATGTGCATGTGATCCAATTAACGCAAATCCACAATTTATTCAAAAAGGATACGTTTAATATATTTGATTTCTATTAATGTCCTAATCTTAAAACAGTTATCCGGGAAACAATGACGGAATACACTGTCAGTTTTTGAACGGCATCAGTTCAGTTTTTTCTCTTAAAACAGTTCAAGAAACTAATCAGACTATTTTTCTTTCTGCAAGTTTAGCAGAAATCATTTATCTGTTGAGTAGATCATTTCGAAGATTCAACGAAGCACCACACTAATGCATAACTACGTGATTCATGGCCAAATAACATGAAATCAGAATGAGTTTGAAAATGCACATAGCATGAGTTACAATTCTTCGTTTTTAAGGTATGATATACATTTGTGCGGATACTACTCGTAACATGGCTTATAAGCAGTATGCAGTGGATTGTCACTCAGGAGTTACTGCTGATAAGTGCAGGATCTAGGTGTATGACGCAATCAGTCTTTTGAAGACTATAAAACATGTGAAAGAAGATAACCTAAAATCACTGTGTTTTGCAAGTGACAGTTTGGAGATAAGGCGCATGCATTTTGCTGGTAAATTTTCTGTCCAGGAAAAGATCTGAGAGAAACGCTAAAGTCAGAATAAATAACATGACTTGAAAATTGCACAGGAAAAAAGAGCCATAATGATGGGACCAGCAAATCATGGTAACATTCTGGTTGAAAACTACCCGAAAATCACCAGTGTTTGGTATCTTCTACCCTAAATATTCACAATGTTCAAGATATATCTTTTTACTCTCAACTACTGCACCTGAATTTTCATTTTGTAGTAAAATGTTCACACTTATTTCGATGTTCGATGTCAATGTGTCCACGACTAGAATCATTTTGTTGCTGTTTATATAACCGTTATAGGAATTGACGAGAATTAAAATGACAACAAATATATAATTCAGTTATATTAGGAAGGATGAAACTCTTGAGTATTCACAACTTTTTGTGATAGTGTTAACCATCTTGCTTGTTTATGTATCTCACTATGCTGCCACAAAGTATTCTTTATGTGGTAAAAAGTTAAGAAAAAGAATATCAGTCGTGAATTTATCGGATTTAATGGAAATCAAATGTCATATCACTCATTGAAACGTATATTTTAAGAATACATTTGTGAACTTGAAACCTTAATGCTTCAGTATTTTGTAAAATCATTATTGACAATATTGAACAATGGTGTCTTTTGTCTTGTATAACTTAGTCATTTTTAATTATAAAATAGCGTAATATGAAATTTGATGTTGAAAGGATAAATAAATGGATTATGTATTTGATTTGATTATAGTATTTAATTAAATATGTGCATACAACATAACTGCAAAATTTATAAGAAAATTTGAAGCACAACTTGTCACTTGTTAAAACTGTTTTTTCGGAATTCACACTAGCTGAAGGAATCGGTTTCTTAAATAATAATCAATGTAAGCCGAGCTTATCGAAAGTAAAAGAAAGGCGTTCAAACTTAAAATCTTCTTTTTCATTCAACATAGCGTGAACAGGAGACAAGGTGTTATCTAAATATATACAGTAACTTACTTGATGTTATTACGTAACTTATCTTAATGTTAATAGTAATGTCAGAAAATGCTGAAAAGTTTCATTTAGGATAGATGAAAATCAAGTGCATTTGACAAAAGTAAATTTTGAAAGATTTCAGTAAATCCATTCGTTAATATTTAGACCACTATAAAAATACATGATTAATTGGTTTCGTATGTCATCGTGAGATAAATTATGAAACGTCTGAGCTGGGATTCAGTTTGATAGATATAATAGTTCTACTTGCCCACTCAAATCACCGTAGTCAATATGAATTTGGCATTTAAGCAAATAAGAGATTATTCTTCAGTTGATATTATAAATACAGAATATATGTATTTATTGGAAACTATTATATTTATAGGAAATAGGTTGGTCATCATCAATCCTTTTGCTGTTAGCAACATTTACTTCAGGGGCAACATTATTAATGTCAATGCTTTTGAAAATTTAGTTAGTTTAAAATTCCTTAGAATGTAACCGTAAAAATCTCGTATTCGAAACTTAATTGCAGTTAAAACGAAGAACAAATATTTACTGGAACAATAAATATTTTTCTAACAACAACCTAATATTGATTTGTAATTACAAAAATAAACATTTCCCATTTTAGTGCGTTACATACTTGCGCCTATTACCCCCAATAGAGCATAGGCTGCCAACCAGTGTTCTGCAACCAGCTCCGTCCGGGGCTTCCTTTTGCAGTTCTGCCCGATTTTTGTCCATTCTTCCCGTATCTTTGTCTGTTTCTCGGCGTAATGTGTTCCTTAGCGTTTCTCTTTTCCTTTGACGTTGAGGGTTTGTTTTGCGACGCAGTTTGGTGCTTTTCGCAGTGTGTCCTATTGTTGAGGACGTTAGATCCCCAAAACTCGCTTGATAAATGCCTTATTTTTGATTTAATGTTTGCGAGAATGGGCTGATCATCTGACCTTGAGATTTCATTTCCCGGCATGAAAATCCTTGGACGTGATTGGCTGCTGTGAATTTTACTGTGCTAATTCTGTGACTGTCCCAAGGACGTTTCTATGGTGTATAAATAAACGAGATTTGTGTGCTTGAATGCATTGTGCTTCCTGGCTGTTTGTAGAATATACTTTCTACGCTACATCAACACCTTTCATTAATCAGCAGATCAGGGTAGCCTACCTAGACGCTGGTTTATTGTCATGTTCACGTTTATCTAGTGACGAACCTAACACATATTCACTTTCACTGCTTCTTTCTGGTTTCCTCCTCCGCTGGAATGTGGTTTGTTTTCTCCCACAGTAGGTTGTTGCTGGTGGTGTCTGGCCAACGGATTCGAAATATTTTATTTAAACAACTGTTATTTGATACTTGTATCTTTTGGATGATGGCATTCGTAGTTCTCTGAATTTATGCCCAATCCAGTAGTATTGTCCTGACGTTTGTGATGAAAATTCTGATTTTGGTGTTGGTTGATAGTTGTTTGGAGTTCCAGACTTTGTTCAGTTGTATAAATGCTCTCCTAGCTTTGCCGATCCGCGCCTTTAGATCTTCATCGGATCAATCTTGCTCGTCAGTGATGCCGCCCACATATATAAAGGATTTTATGTCCTCCAAGGGATTTCCATCAGAAGTGATTTGGTTGGCGGATATTGTGTTGTATCGCAGAATCGTGCCTTCTCCGTGATATATGTTGAGAACTGTTGCTGCTACACTGGTAGTCCTCTCTTGCATTTGTTGTTGCGTGTGCGATAGAAGAATCAGATCATCGGGGAGGTCCAAATCGTCCAGCTGCATCCTGGCTGTCCAATGTATCCCGTGCTCCCACCCAGATGTTGCCGTTTTCATAATCCATTCGACCATCCGGAGAATGAGAAAGGGTGAGGGCGAGCAACCTTACCTGACACTAGTCTTCACCCCAAAAGAGTCAGTCAGCTGCCGCGGTGCACAATTTTGCAGTTTAATCCATCGTATGAATTCGGTACGACTTTGACTATCTTTTCAGGCAACCCGAAGTGTCGAAGAATCCTGCACAGTGTTGTCCTGTCAATGCCGCCAAGTACTTTCTCGTAGTCAGTGATGACGATGTAAAGTGGTGAGTTCCATTCAATTGACTGTTCCACAATAATCGGTAATGTTGCAATTTGGTCGGTATACGATCGATCCTTACGAAACCCAGCCTGCTGATCTTGAAGTTCAGCGTCTACGAAGCTCTTCATTCTGTTTAAAAATACCCTGTGAAACCCATGTACCTTTGTGTATGCGTTTGTGTGGGAATATTTTGCATTTAATGACCAGTTTGTTGAATGCACATAGGCTTTCAAATCTCTCACCGTTCTCGTTCCTTTCACCCAGTCCACGTTGTCCCATGATGTCTTCATATCCAGTGTTGTCCATGCCAACCTTGGCATTTAGGTCTCCCTTCAGAATGACCAAATACCTTGATGGGCATCTCTCGACAGTTGACTGCAGCCTTTCGTAGAATTAATCTTCATTGTGGTCGTTGGTAGGTGCATGACATTGGATGACGTTCATTGTAATGTCCTCTTTCTTTGTTTTGAAGGATGCTTTGATGATCCTGGGTCCATGAGATTCTCATCCTATCAGTGCCTTTTGTGCTTGTTTGGACAGCATCAGTGCAACTCCTTGTGTATGTGAAGCATTTTCCTCTTCATGACCAGAGTATAACAGCAGTTCCCCTGAAGCTAGTCTCAGTTTTCCTACCTGTGTTCAATGCGTTCCACTGATACCGAGCACCTGGAGGTTGTATCTTTTCATTTCTGCAGCAACTTGGAATAGTCTTACAGTCTCCCACAATGTTCGAAGTTTAATATTATAAAATATTTTGAAGAAAGATTACTAATGAGATTAGTTACGTCAGTAACTCTAGCAACTTTTCAAAAAAATCAGACTTTAGATTTCAACTGTTGATATCTGAAATAAAATCGTGAGTGCTAACGAACTAATTCCATTTTTCGAAAGAGTGCTTTCATGACGGCAAAAGTCATGTCTTTGCTAGAACGGATAGATCTTTTTAGTACCGATTTCATCACTTAGGTCAAGGAGAATTTAACAGAATTATCACTTCAGAACAGTGAGCTTAAAATACTTAAGTCCATCGAGAATGTCTCATGTAGATAGGTAAAACGGAACTAAAGTTCTACAGTACACAAAGTTAAATAAATAACAACTCACATGTTAAACTTAAAGTTGTTATAATAATAAAATCGCAGTACAGGAATTCCCATTCGGACAAATTGCTACCGATCTAAAACAAAAAAGAAACATGATCAGATAATAATTAAATTAAACTTGTACTTCCACATATTTCGACGTATCAAAGGATGTTCTAAAATGTGAAACAATAATATGGACAAAAGTAAACTCTTATTGAGCTAATAAAAATAAGTTTTGTGCCATTTCGCTTTATGAATAACTACGATACAAAATCGGCATGATTGACGATGACAACTCAAGCTTTTAAAAACTTTCTGCATTATCTGAGGTGTGAATGAACGAAAAAAACCAATCAGTTTTGAAATATCATTGTTAAAAGATGATAGATTCAAATCCAACGTACAGTACCTAATACGAATACAAGTATCTTCTGATATCGGTACTAAAAGTTGGGAGATATAGTTCCATTGTAGTTGTACAAGGGAATTTATAAACTATAACAAGTGCGCAATACAAATTTAAGCTTAGCTGAACAAAGTAGGGAGAAGAATATACTATTTTAATTGTAGTTAAACTTACCACGAAAAGTATGATCGTGGAAAATGATTGGATGAGGGAATAACCGGCCATAAATTTGAACGTTCCAAAGCTTGTTACAAGAGCACAACGACCCTCTCTTATAAGCATGGGAACACAGCTTATATTCTGTTTCTTTGATGTAAAAGGGCTAGCAATACTTGCTTCTGCTTCACTTAAGGAAATCCCAGCATGAGCTACTTTCAGAGCTCCACAATCGTTTGCACCATCCCCACACATAGAAACAAAGTAACCAACTGACTGGAGAGCTTCAATCACTTGTGCTTTTTGTTCTGGCGAGAAACGAGCAAACACTGTACCCTTTACAACCAACTAAAAGTAAACAAATATACTATTATTTTGGTGAATCGACCGGTGATAAAAACATGTCACGTTGATTAGTGGTTAATAACTTATAGCAAACAATCCTCATCCTAAGTTTTGATGTTTGCTACCAAGATCATAAAAATTTAAATCAAAAAAGTTGTCAGGTCAGAAACATTTATTCCATCGTTGTTATAAAATGTCACTTAAATTGACGGTTAGTTCTGAAATCAACAAATCATAATTTGGTTACCGAAACTATCAGACTACATACAAGTCAGCAACTGGTATGGTTCGTCAAAGTAGAGTTATTGTGAACAAGTGTCAGATGAGACCTGTGGTTAGTTGCGAAAAACTGAAACTAGATTCTAATAAATAAGAGCACAAAAGACAGTAATATGTAATGTTAAAAACAGCTTACTTTAGGTATTAGCCAAGGATAGTGTTCTTGAATAACAGACCATGTTTTGCCTGAAATTGCGAGATGGAAATCAGGTCTATCAATCATTCTTATAGAGAGAGCATAACGGTTTTCAGCAGTATCCCTGTGCTGGAAACTACTTGAAGTATCTAAATGTTTGTCTAATTTATCGGACAAACATTTCTCAAAATCAATGTGATTGTCTTCGTTTTCAGAACTGATGTTGTTTATTGCACCACTGCTTTGCGCAGATAGGCTATAAATAAAATACAGAATAGAGGAACGTGTTAAAACTACCATAGTACTTTTTATAAGAACATAAAATAATGTTGCGACTCGGAAATTCAATACAAAAAGAATGCTTAAGTACTAAGTCAAGTAACATATTCAGATGACCAGTTAATAAGGTCACACACAGTTATGTTAGGAATAAGCAGATTCCTGTGACTATTTTAATTTTAAGTTTTTGAAATCCAAATACTACATCACCAATAATCACCTAAACGAGAAGCCATAAATTTGAGTACTTTAAAAGGCACGCAATTCTTCTCAAACGTTTGAAAATCATTCTCTCAGAAACATATACGACAACCAACCAGGAAATTATAGTATGGTTATAATTACTCATTGCGAATTATCATGTTATTACAGTGATCACGTTTTTTAATTTGTGGAGAATTACAATTATAATAGACCAGTGTTGTATAATTTCACTATTTTGAATAACTTCACTTTAACTCAATCTTATATAGGACAGATCAAGTGAACTGGCTATTTCCAGGTAGATATATGTTTCACAAAATCCAGATTCAGTCATTTTGATGAAAATTGATTCAGATGGCATTTATAAATAGTGGCTAATAACCAGACTGTTATGGTTAGCTTAGATGGGAAGAAAAGTAGATACGGGATTATATTTTAACACCTTACATCTTTGATACACTATCCACAGAAACAGCAAGATATACTACCATTTATTTATAGAAAAATATTAAACAAATCAATTCACTCTGTTTCCTTTTACTTTTTTGAATTTATGCTCAATACCAGGTAACATGGGAAAACTATAT
The DNA here is from genome assembly GCA_944470395.2 of Schistosoma turkestanicum. Taxonomy (NCBI): domain Eukaryota; kingdom Metazoa; phylum Platyhelminthes; class Trematoda; order Strigeidida; family Schistosomatidae; genus Schistosoma; species Schistosoma turkestanicum. Next base: position 31,007,479 of record OX103979.1, on the reverse strand, counting down.
AAATATGAATGTAGGTGTAGACTACCTGATTGGGGTCAGCGAGACGATAGTAACCGATGGATAGAAACCTTGAATGATATGGCTCAAAATCGTTTGCAATGGCACAGGTGCATCTACTCTTTGTGTTCTTGAATTCTGAATTCCTCATGACCTTCATCTTCCTCTTGTCTTCAAACAGCATCTTCAAACCCTAATCTTTCCGATTACTACTGCTGCTTCTACTACCTTTACTACTATGGGATTTGAATTGACAGTTGTCTGTCTGTGCTATTGTGGTTTGACAACTTGAACTGCTGTACATCGGTACCGAGTTCTACATTGCAGCTGACTGATATGAATTTAAATACTATCAAAGGACTGTTGACATGATTCATTATTGATGAATGATGTGCAGTGATGTTCGAATTGATAGTTGAATGCAACACCAATAAGATGAATATACTACAGGTTGACATCAGAACATCAGGTAATTAAATGTTTATCAGAAGTGTATGATTAAGTGTAGCAATTACAACTAAAATTTCTACCATTCGAGAGACTTCTGACATGGTCGTAGTAGTTTGAAGACAACGAAGTGAACATATTTTCCATTTTTCATCATGTAAATTATGAACAGAGTAACACTCAATACGATGTTTATGCTTGTATTTCATTCTGGTGAGTTATCGATTATTTTTCACCATTTAATTCACTCTAAATGTTAATATATAGTGTGGAAATTCAATTGATGTTTTGAGAATTTCTAGTTTCTTCAACTTTAACACTGTTCGTTTAACACATTCTATCAACATGAAGTCATCAATTAGTTAGTAGCTTCTGAGTTCATGACAAGCTTTCTTCCTATTCATATTACATTGTCTTAGATCAACAATAAAGTTAATGCTTGCAGTATTTCTGAATCTGATCTAACTGGTTAAAAGATAAGCTATTCAATCTGGATGAATGATTCATAAACTAAATATAGTTGTCTAGAGGTAATTACATGATAAGTTTTATTTGAACATTGTTTCGAAAACACCAATGAAATGAGCGACATCAGTCAGTTAGATTTAGATTGTGATGAAACGTGAACTAAATATGTTTCATTTTTATACAATATCCTAGACAGGATACAAATGAGATTCACATAAACAAAATAACGTGAAATCATACAGTTGTGTGTTTATGTTTTTCTTTTTTTTCAAATTTGAAAAACGGTCCAGTTTAGTTTACAAAAACGGTAAACATCAAAAACATCAGAATCACATTTAAGTACAATTTTTTCTACAGAGAGCTAAGTTTGTTAAACATTAAGTTAAAGACATAAGATCAACTGATTTACTGAAAGCCTTGGAGGATTGTTAGTATTATTGCAAATGTGAAAATATCACACATTATGATTTTTCTATTCGAAAGAAGCTGCTTTATGAGTGGTCAATAAAGAAAATCATAGTCAACTGTAATCTCAACAATATTATTAGTGGTTTTCGTTTAAAATTTCATTGTATGTAAAACAGTGTATTGTTTGTTGATAGTTGCAGTTATACTCTGTCAACAGTTAACTTCGCTTTTCAAACTTGGGAATTCCATCCAGTTTTAAAAATTTATTTTTGTTATTATGCTAAACAATTAGAGTTAATAATCAATAACTTTTTAGTTGATGAATCCTTTACTAAATACCTTTTGTTATGACCATAATAGAAAGATATTTCAAATTTTCTGGAAGCTGAAAACAACTCGCTTCGAACAGAAACACATGTCGTAACATATGGGACTACACTGTAGGAAATCGTTAAAACCTTCTAACACTTCGCAGTTATCGTTATTTCCTAAAATTGAGTTCCAAATTAGACAAATACTACAATTTGGCAACCATTGGAAAACAGAAAAGACTGTATCGTCGTCTCAACCAAGTATGGGACTCCTGAGGAGTAGTGGATCAGTATAGTTGAGGTGAAACATCAAAAATCAATATTGCATGTGGGTGGATAATAGATAAAATGGAAATCTAGTTCTATATTATGTGTCAGTAACGAACGTTAACTTAAATGAATTACTTCATTTTGTATTAAGTTCAGCTGATCAAATCAATGGGATAATGTTTCACTAGAAACATTTGTCAGATCAAGTCTTTATTTGAGAAAGGCACAAAACTATGTATCTTAGGAAGTACACTAACTATACTTGGAGTACTAACAGTACTAATTGTAAATTGCGCAACTGAACACTTATGAAACATACAAATTTCAGTGGTCAGAATAAATTTAAACCATTTACATACCCAGCTAAAACCTTTGAGGAACTTCGTGACCCACTAAAATTAAATTTTGTTTTTATTCGCTTGAAAAATGACGTTTTCGATGTTTCTACGTTGTCAGTTTTAGTTTGATTTCGCTTTAGTTGAATGTTAGTCGTTGCGACTTCAGTAACCGGTCTGTGTAGGTCTTCTGCATAGTGAAATTGAACAAGGGAATTGATTAGATCATCTGAGAAATTCTTATCATTTCTTGCATCGGTAGGATCTGAAATGTGGTTTGGATTTGTTTCAGTAGAAAATCCAGTATCTGGCATAGATATTGGCTGATTTTCATTTAACATGTCTGAAGTAAAATAATTACTAGGATGAGGTGGTGGGCGAGCTGTAACAATAACAACTCGATCTAATTCATCAATCATTTCACAGTCCCGTGCCACAGAAAGAGAGGTGAGCATATGATCACCTGAAAGTAATATTTGACAGAATTAATAAAAATCATCACTAAATATTCATTAATAAGGTAAGTATAAATCGATCGACTATAAAATCTCTTGATTGTGACAAGGCATGAAAGGCATGAATACGTTTAGTAACTTTAATCAAACAAGTAACTGTCAAGTTTCTGAAATCGATAGACAAAATTAGATCAACTTAGATAGCCAAACCACTTTCTACTTCTGCCTATGGTTGCTGTAGTGAAAATTCCAGGAAGAACAATTTGTACACTTATTTTCAAAGACAGACAACGGTGCATTATCTGAGACAAAAGTATGTACAAATTACTCAATAAACTAACATCGAATCTCTTTGTTGTCATCTTGAAAATGACGCACAAACTCGCCTGATTCATCTTGCGGTGATGCTGCAAATTAACAAGATATGAACCAATCTACATTCATTTTCTTCTACAAAGCTTTTATCTTTACAATAATTCTATCAATATCTTTGATGTGAATCACTACTATAATTCAGTTGTGATTAGACAATTCGGTCGATCTATTGATAATTTCATATTTATTCTCATACAGTTATATGAATGATTCTAATCCACGATGATCTAGATAGATACTTTAGTGTTCAAACTTCGTACATTACAAAGGGTTGCGAATGAAATACGAAAATGATTGCTCTTTTAAAACATGATTCTAATTCTTATGGTATGAGTATGTTTGCATAAATTTAAATCTGAGCTTATGAAAATAAAGAGAAATAGCATCATCCAATAAAAATGATGTGTTGGAAACTCCCCAAAACGTTTCCTGCTTTAGTTTGGGTTATTTAGGACTGCCAAATTGTTGTCATAGATTGTCTTACGATGACCATCTTTGAAAACGTTATAACATTGGTTTTGCAGAAAACTACCGGTGCAATCTAGCCTCTTTCAGCCAATAGTATTTTACTGCATTTAGTCATCGCTTGTTCCGATTGATGGCTTATATCCGGCGGTGTTTAGGCAA
>OX103979.1:30939456-31003508 GCA_944470395.2 Schistosoma turkestanicum | reverse complement strand
AGCTCAAACATTTTTACATCCAGTGGGTCACCTGATAGAACGCCATCAATTCGAGTTAATGAATGACAAGTAGCCATGCATTCAATCAAAGGCCCATGGCCTAACTTTGATGGTTCAAACTCAGGCTTTCCAAGAACCCCATCTTTGTTTGGTATTACACCCCATAGATCTAATCCGTCTTCAGTTAGAGTGCCAGTCTAATCTCACACAATAAAAGAGAACGAAGAGCAATAAATGAGCAATTATTAAAAGATATACATAGTTCCTCGGAAAAATTGGCAACTGAAAATTACTACGAAAATCGATACTGTAAATATTTTGCAAAAAATTGGGCAAAGTTGAATCAACTCTAATGTTGTTTAGTTAGTTAGTTAGTCTGTTTCAAATATACTTTTTATTTAAGAATAACTAGACTAAGTATGAATAAACTTTTCTCCAGTGGACAAATTTAAGGCAATAATGCAAGTTGTACCAAACACTTTTTTCCTTGTGTGAAACAGATGCATAACCATAAACAGCGACTTTTAAATGAAACACTAACTGCTATTTTTAAATTTAACCATCTTTAAGGTACAAGCTCAGCAGTGAAACAACTATCAGTACAGATATAGCTGTGTTCATTTGAAAATAAGCGGGTACAACAACACAGTCAATCACAAGAAAACATTCATTATGTTATAAGTGCACCGAGAGTTTTAGTAGTGATACCATCAACAGACCGCCGCCAGTTTAACTAATCATGTTAATCAATACAAATGACAAATGTAAAATGCAGAGTTTTAAAAACGTCATAATTTCTATAGGAAGAGATAAGTAACCAGTGAAGAAATAGATTTCAAAGAAGTAAAGAATTCATATCATAACATTCTAAATAGGATAGTTTATCGTACCCGATAAACTTAATTTTATGCATTCGAGAGAAGAAAACTAATAAAATCTTGGCATTTTGGTAGATTCTAATATTCTTAATATGGAACTGAAAGCATTATATAACAATTGAAAAATAGTTTGATACCTTTTTTAAAAGTATCACAAATAAATATTTCCATGAGATTTATATTACTGTATGATATGATCAAGAAATAACTACGTCTCCGTTAGTTTATATAATTTTTTCTCAGAGATTTCACATGTTCTAAAGTTTAGAACGATTTACCAATGAACACTGCACAGTTTGCCAACACGAATTCATTTTGAGGTAGTGGTCGATAGGAAACCTTGGACCTGGGTTTCGTGTTATTTGGCTCTCGTCAATAAGGTGTGCCTACAATCTTGAGGGAGTTGATGCTACCTAGCGGATTCGATCCCGTGTCACCAAGTTTCATAGTTAGAGAAAATACCACTGAGATATCCGAGTGGCGACTGATCTCCTGTAGGAGTTAGGAGTATTTACAATTCATCAACAAGTGTCATGTGTGTCAGGTTCTTCCTGAATGAATCAATCTCTATCAAATAAACTGCACTTTTATTCATTTAAACCAACAATACAATAAATAAAATTAAAATATCAGATTTAAGAATACAGCAAGTAATACACATCACAAACCTTATCGAAACAAGTAAGATTTATCACACCACAAACATTCATAACGCTTGGATTTATACAATATATACCATGGTTACGAAGTCGTCGTTGAGCAAAAACGATTCCAACACTCATTGCGACTGGTAGAATAGGTGGTATCACAATTGTTACTAAGTCCAAAGGTCTCAAAATAATGTAGTACAAGTCCTTGTTATTCCAGTACTAGTTGAAATCAACATTTAAAATTTAAAAAACCAAAATTTGTTTACAAACTGAACCTTATAAAAAGAGATAAATAGTAATGAGGTATTTATTAATTACAGTGTTGAAATAACACTCCGTTCACAACAACTCAAATAATGATAAGTAAATTTAAGCATAAAAGAAAATGGAAAATACCAATACGTTTTGTAATTGGAATTAATATGCGTCAGAAATAGTTACCGTGCTAATCTCACGCTGTTTGCTTGAAGATTAAAGCAACTACTGAACAGAAACAAATTTCTTATTTAAAGTCAAACGATATCTCCAATTCTAAATTCCCTGTTAACAAGATACCACCATCAAACTTTTCACAGTTAAAAATAGTTACTTCTGACAAATTGTAGAAAGTAAAATAATCCTCTGTGTAATATATATTACAATGAATCCCAATAAATATTGTATATGTAATCAGTTGTAGGCGTTCGCATTTCCCGATTGTTGGTATTCAGAACTGAATTTGAACTGAATTCAATTCTCAATGTAGACATCGATAATGAGTATAACTGTCTAGCGAAATGAAAATTTCCAACTAAAGTAAAACATGATTCCTGTATTCCACTTCCACACACAACCCAGAAATATATTGAAAAATTGTATGTGTAATACTAAGTGAAATCATATCTTTATTGTTCAGTAGACAGAAAAAATATACAGAACTGACGTGAATATATTTGACTTGGTTTCAATATGATGATGTTGAAATGCATGGTACAATCTTCAATTACATATTGCCTAAATTTTCAAGTATAATGAATCGGTTTCAAATGAACAAAAAGAGATATATTAGCCTTTTTTTTAATAAACTACATTTCGGAAGATATTTTAGTATTTATACAAAGTGTCAAAATAATTCTTAAAATTCATTCATCAAATCGATTAAACCGTAACTCAACTCTACTAGTTCGTTACTGAATATTTATTTTGATAATGATATGCATGAAATGATATATTGACTGACACTACTCGATTTGAAGAGTATTGTGTGACTTATTCCAAATAATCACAACATTAAACGAATGTTTTTTAATCAGTTTTGTCGTGTGGTAACTTATTCTTTAAAATATACCAGTAATAAATTAAAGCAGTAAGAGGAATCTTGTCATCGATTGAACTTACCATGAGATAAACAGAGACACACAGACCAACAAGTGCCACAGCACAAAGGGCTCCTAAAAACTGATAGGCATCCTGAGTAAATTTGAACTTCATAGGTTTTGGAAACATGATAGACCGTACAAGTTCTCCTTTGGTTGTCATAAATCCCGTTCGAATAACTACAGCTAATACACGCTTATTTATATCACCACGTGTCTGAATGACAGATGTTCCACTGAAGAGAATATGTCGTGGGCATGAACGGAAATCAAATGGGGTATTCTCATATTGTCCATTGGGCAGTGGGATTTTTGTAATCGGAAGACTTTCACCTGATATCAAATAAAATATTTACGATGATAACCAGATAACATAGATTTTAATTATTAAATATGAAATAAGCTTCACGTAAATGACTGATTTGCCCCAACTTACTTACACTTATGATCCACTATGGGGCGTAGGCAGTGATCAAGGATTTTAAAACCAAATCTGTCCTGGGTTGATTTTTGCAGTTGTTTTCAAATGATATTCATTTATTCACATTCGTTTGCGATGCTCCAAGTTACGGTCTGCTTGTGAGACAGTTAGCTGATTTTTCCAATGTTCATGCTATCGACCTCGACTGCCTATATCTAACAAATACCGACTTAAGTTATAAGGAGAAACACCTCCTGACATGGTGACTCCCAAAGTCGACTCAAAACTGAACCCATCTAGACCATCTTGCCGTCAGCCATCGATGGAGAAGCTCGATAGAAGACTCCCACTCATTCTGCAGAAAAAGTTTATATTCAGGACAGATGCTCGAAAACTTATTCCGTCTGGCTCTGAGCTTAATGAGGAGCAGAGTCAGCTTAGGCGCAAGCTGGTAGGAAGCCTACGCGATGATCACGAATAAGGCTGGGTAGCGGAAGCAAGAGATGGAAAAAGCAGCGATAGATGACAGTAGACAGCTATTCAAACAAATCAAGGAAACTGGTATTGGAAATCTGACTGTTAGTGAGACTAACTCTGAAAGAGATTGGCATAGTATTCATTCTCGATCCGGGCGATTGGATCCATAGGCAGAACTCTTCAGGGATCTGTTCTAATGGCCTTCAGCCACACTTTGGTTACCCATGATCTCTAGTCAACGTGAGTGCCAAGTTGATGTACGTCCTTCAACTCTTAATGAAGTTGAGGAAGCTATAAGGAATCTGAAGCGAAAGAGGGCATCGGGTCCTGATAGACTTACCCATGAGATTCTTTAGGATGGTGGTCCAGTTTTAGCAGTTAGTGTGACTGAGATCTTAGGTAGAATTCGGGAACTAGGCGTATTCTCATCTGACTGGTCTCAGTCACTGACTGGCCTCTTGTTACAATCGCAGAGCAATCAGTTCAACTAATATAGTGTCTAAAATATTAGCTTCAACAATACTTAAACGCCTAACTAGGGATTGTGAAGAGCAGACTCCAGAAAACCAGGTATGGTATTTCAACACCTAACAACTCCGTTACACTATCCACAGAAACAGCAAGATATACTACCATTTATTTATAGAGAAACATTAAGTAAATCAATTCATTTAGTTACACTTTCCTTTTTCGAAATTATGCTCAGTACTAGATAACATGGGAAAACTATATACATACGAATATAAGTGTAGAATTCCTGGTTGGGGGCCGTGAGACAATCCTAACCGATGATTAGATACTTTGAATGACATGGCTCAAAATTGTTTGCAATGACGCAGATGCATCCATTCTTTGTGTTCTGTCAAATTCCTAACTTCTGAATTCCTCATGATCTACATCTCCCTCTTCTCAAATTTATTTCACTAGATTGTACTCTTTGAAAAACTATCTTCAAACCCTAATCTCTCCGAATAATGCTCATACTTCCACTACATCTACCACTATGGGATTCGAATCGACAATTGCACCTCTGTACTGTCGTGGTACGGATGACTGACACTACCATAGTAATAGGTTGCAGATGGTGTCTGGCCAACGGATTCGCAGTACCTTGCGTAGACATCTGTTTGTAAACACCTGTATCTTTTGAATGATTGCTTTCGTAGTTTTCTAATACAATGGAACTGTCTTGAAGTTTGTACGGAAAATTCGGTACTGTCTAAAAGGGAAAGTGATGAGTTCCACTCAATCAGCTGTTGCAAAATGATTTGAAACGCCACAGTTTATTATTACTTGACCGATCCTTACAGAATCCTGGAATGTGACGTCTACTGAACCTTTTGTTTGGCTTAGTAACACTCTGTTGAAACATTTTCCTATTATTGATTGTAGTGTGGTTTCTCTGTAGTCCTCACTTAACTGAGATTTGAGATTTTGATGAGTTATACTGCTTCCCAGTCTGTCAGCACTCGTGCCTTCACCCAACTGTTCACCATTTTAGCTCCTTTTCCCTAGTCTATGTTGTCTCATGATATTTTCGTATCGGGTTTTGTCCATTCCAACTTTGGCGTTTAAGCCTCCTATCAGACTGGTCACATATTTTGCTAGGCGATTCTTGACAGTCAGCTGCATTCTCTCATAGAAATGACCTATATCACTTTATTGTTGTCGTTTGTTGGGTCAAACCACCAGGAGACATTCATTGTGATCCTTATCTTCTTTGTCTTGGAGGATGCTTCTATAATACTAGGTACATAAAATTCCCATCCTATAGGTGAATTTGGCGCTTATTTGAACAGCACTAATGGAATCGCTTGTGTATGTGGGGTATTTTCTTCTTCATGGCCACAGTACGACAGCTTCTCTCCTGAAGCTATTCCTTTTTGTCCAGGCTGCGTCCGATAAGTTTCACATAATCCGAGCACCACTAGGTTGCATCTTTTCGTCTTCACCAACTTTACTAGTCCCTTTGGCCTCCCCTATTGTGCGAACATTCCATTAATTGTTGCTCTGGTTGTCAGTACGGGCATCATCCATTTGGTTTCCGAAGAAACTCAGATTTAACCATGATGTCTCGTAACTCTTCTAAATGAAGGCCTTTCAACCACCAGAGTAGAGTTTAAATTATTTTTTATAGTGAGCGATTTTTAGTAAGTTTGTTTTCTACGGGATGAGGTTGCTAACCCTATCCCTAACCCACTTCTTTTATCAGGGCTTTGGACCGCCAGTAACCCTAGAAGAGCTCCAGGTGAAGTTTTATTTACATTGAGAGACAACCTAATGCTGAAATTTTATAGATCTTTTATGCGGTAGAGAAAAGGTGTAAGAACAAGATGGATTCATTTCCATAGTTTGATATTAGTTCTAAATACCTAACTGAAAGTGTGGGCAAGATTCAACTACCTTGGTTGTCAGTTGTGTGTTTATTGAACTGATTGATCTAGCTTATTTAGTGACTTTAAACCGCTGAACTAATCATCATTTAGGACAAGTTGTCATATGCTTTCCAGAATAACTACCTAACTGATATCCTTGTAACTTAATCGTGTATTCACTACGATACAACTTTGTCATGAATTATTCATTTTGAAGTTAATGAAATACCATGCGATTAGAATGAATTAATTTAAATCCGTATATGTTTTTTAATTCTTTGTTAAAATGTTTGACTATGTTAGATAGTTTGAACTCTTTTTTTATCTTCACTGATAAGAATGGCGAGATAACTAAGGAAATGTTTCTATCAATACTTATATAATTATTTCAATCAACGAAACTACATGTATGAATAACCATTCTCTCTACTGCGAATACGACCACATATAAAGCGACCCCAAACCCTGACATTACAATCATTTCAAGGTGCCTGGCACATGAAAATTAATCAGATATCGTCGATTCTATACAAATTTGTACACGTTAAGTGGTCACAGTTTTACAATATATATAAAGAAGGCGCTCATACAAAAGAACTAAGAATAAAGCTAACAAAATTAATGAAGTTCGGGTGTCTAATTCAATTTAAATATTTATTAAAAGTAAATCAACAATGTAGTCTTCCAAATTAAACATGTATCAATGAAATTATTACAGTTGATGATAATTATTTTAAAATAAATAGCTTTCTCCATCCTACTTTTATTTCAGAGCAATACAGTTTAGTGTTTGTTTCATTGAGCAAGTTGTGTTAGTACTGTAAATACTTTTATTGGATTTTAAGTTGCCAGTAATTGACATAATTTATCAGGTTATCTGCTCAAATGTTCGGGGGATCTAACGATAAATATTTTAGTGAACCTTATTGATTTAGATTTGCTTTAATTTAATAATCATGAACGCTAGGTGCATTCATTCATGCACTTCTACAAAGAGGACCATAAATTATGGAGATGCTAACAATCACAAAACTTATACGGAAACACTACAATATTTTGGCTGACTCTCACACTTCGCTGTTCTTTCAAAAACTGAAAAGTGATAACAGAAAGATTTGAGATGAGTGGGAGATACTGCCTTTCAGGAAACGTTAGTTAAAATTTAAATATACCACAGAAAAATTATTGCAGTACTAACTAATTGGTGCGAAGGATCCGTAAATGCTACGAACTTTATACGACTAATCAAAGTAATTATTATTATGAAGACTATCATCGTTACTTTAACCACTTCTTCCATAGCAAAATCAAGAACTTTAATCTTGTGTATGATTCATGAACAAGAAATTAAGATAAATGATAACTGTTGAGATAGATAACCCTCATGAGAACTTATAAATGAGTTTACAATTTTAAGATAACCTAAAATATATCAGTACAACTTTTGTGAAAGTGTATAAATTTCGGCTGGTCACACTACTATACCAAACATAATAGCTACCTTAAGTAATCATCTAGGAAACACTTACACAAAACTTCTTTATCGGTCCATTTATTCATTTTTTCCAACAATTGTATTATATAACTAATGTACTCAAAAGATGATCATCATAGTTTCTGCTTTCAGTTGTTAGTGCTATTGAAAGGGATTAAAATGTACTGTTTTTCAAAAAGCAAAAAACTCTACTGTTTATATCTTTAAGTGGCTGTGAATCTTTAAGAAGTTATTAGCACGATAATATTCACATAAGGTTAGCTTGAAATCAATCAAATTTTAAAACAATCAAAATTGACAAAAATGTACGTAATGCCAAACATTCCATTCAATCAGTGATTCTGGTTACTGACAGAATTAGTGTGCTAATTCACATACCCTATTTAGATAAAGTAAATTATGAATATGAATAAATCTTCACTTCCAGTTTACATAACAAAATTTTAATTAAGCTATCTTGGAAAGCTCAACCTTCCTTATCGAAGAAAAAGAATGAACATAACACGATCATAAAGGAGTAATCAGTTTTTGTGGTGAGCTGTGTGTGTAATGCATTAGGTATGAGTTTACCAACTTAAAACTGAATAGATAAATGAATTTTATTTACATCATACCATGTTTCTCTCATTTCTCAACTTGATAACACGAAAACCATACTATCTCGATTAGCTAGAATATGAATATTCATATTAGATAGCGTAAAAAGGATCGAAGAACAATGAGCCTTAGACATAAAAATGATAGCAACTAACTCATCACCACTAATGACTAAACTCTTGCAAAGATGTCCAGCAGAATGCACCACTTTAATCTGATAGTGTCTTAGGATGGTGATAACTTGTTTGACGTTTTTCAACACTGTTTAAGAGCAAATATGATATTAGTTGAATCAACACTCCTTATTGTTAGTTCTGAATAGTCAATCATATACAGCGTAGAACATGGAGGATATATGTTTCGGTTCATTTTACCAAGTCACATAAACACAGAGAGATGAAATAATCAAGAAATACTTCCCAATATTAAAAATCAAAGGAACATCAGTAGTTGTGGTAGCAGTCAAATATTACCAGTTCCGCTTTTTTGGAAAGCCGGCTTAGAAATGTAAAAAGTAGGACTCCAGTGAATAAAACGATTGCAAAATTTCATGAATTTAAGATTATAACAATTTTAAACATTTGAAAATTACTATTTTTTAGGACCTACCTGTTAAGCTACTTTCATTTACTATGCAATTCCCCATCAGTAATACCGCATCACATTGCATCAGACATCCACTACTAGGAATGGCAATTAAATCTCCCGGTACCAATTCCGTTGAATCAACGAGTATAAAATCTGATCGTTGAAAAACAAAAATAAATATCAAAAATTTTCACTTGTCTTGTTTGGAGGAGGTAGTTGCATAATACACTACTCCATCTGTTTTGATCAACGCGTTGTTTTTTACAGTCAAAGTTAAGACAGTAGTTTTAACTTAAGAAATTAAGCGTTTTTCACACTAACAAGTGTTATCAGGTTAGACAAAAGCTATTTCTATATCTTCAGTGAAATAAATACGGAATACCCGACTTAATGGTTATACACAGATACAAAGCCACATAAATACGCAGCCAGATTTGAATGTGCATTTTACCGGGCATGTTATCTATTAACTCCGCATTTCGTGTAAGCCTGAGATTATTCTCACTTTTGTTAAACAAAGATGAGATCTTAGTATAGATCAACGTCTCTAATTGTGAGGTCAGTGGGATATTTTAACATATCACCATAACTATCATCATTTACTTGATCAAGATATCAAGTCATATATCTGGAGGTCTGATCTTTCTTGGTCCTATAATGACCAAAATTCTTATCCAGTATCCAGTCATTTCAGAAACAAATACTTAGAAATAATCGTAAAAGCACTTTGTGCGACAGTGATGTTATAAAGTACACTAAGCAGTAGTTATTACTGATGTAACTCGTCCAGGCACCACTATCAATGATAAATGATGTTTTTAATGTTAGTTTGCTAGTCCTTAATTAAAACCGTAATGTAAGCTGGCTCTTATTGTACTTTAAGGATTACGGCTATTTACTAGTATATTTTGAACAGTAAACATTTTACGGTAACAAATAATGATAGCAACATATACCGAAATGTATGTGTTTAATAAGATCGATAGAAATTTCCGTTAAACTATGTGACCTATAATATTGTAGAAGTGATTCACTTGAGTAAGGTTAAAATGTAACTGCAATTATGCATAGTATTTCAGTAAAATTTGAATTCATGGAGCATTTTTAATATTGTCGGAGCAGACTACCAATTCATTTCTGGTGCCAAACACATAAAATGTCACGTTTCCATTTTATTTTGTCTTTAAAATAGAATCGATTGAAATCCAACCTGCTTAGAAACGTGAGTTGATAGAATAATTTGTTTACTACTTAATGTCTGGAAAATAAAACCAAAAGGTCTCTGCATATCTAGTTCCGAATTCGCTGTTATATACGTGATTATTTCAACTTCAATAAACCTAACTTCATATTAGTAAATTTATATCTAAACTAACAAAATTTATACACATTCCAGTGGATTGATTACTTTTGCAGAATAATGGATAAAGCTGTTTATCGGCTGTCACTGCTAAAATAAGGAAATATGTAAAAGGATTCTTAGCTAGTTTATTATCGTGGAGTGAGATGTTTTTCATTTGATCATCAAGGTTTGAGTCATCAAAGTGTTGAAGTAACTCTGCTCAAAAGAATAAATTTGTAACCGTTTAATGTGGTTTGCCTACCTGGATATATTTAATCTAACCTATTGAATTATTTTCGATTGAGATTAATAAGTAATAATTGGTCTCAAAAAAACCTTTCTTGGTAGCTACGTTCCTAAATGAAACGTAATAATCACTGAACAGTAAATAAAGATACAGTCATTGATAACTAAGACTAAGAGATTCACTGAAATTTCTCCCTACCTGGATAAAATGAAGTATATCATACTTTATAACTCAATAATTTGGCGTTAAACATTCTACCATCCAGTGTGGAATTTCGGATTTAACGTTCGTGAACTTTATAAAACTTACCTAACATAATAATCAGCGAATCCAATATTGAGCGAAGTAATCATTCCTAATTTGCCTGTAGATACAAGAAATACGTTACCTAATTACTAGATGAAGGTATGCTGAACTATAAACTACACTGTCTGTGGCCAAACTCCATAAACTAGGAAACAAAGAGAACATTCTGTACCAAATAATGCTGTATTGTATACAATGAAACTGTCACATGGCGGACCAGAATTTCTTTAGATAAAGAGGATGTCTAACAAAGATCACGACTATGTGCCCTAGGAGTCCTTGTGAAATTAAGCTGATTTCGAGTACATCAAAGATGCATTTACATTTTACTATCAATAATCAACTTACAAAATGTACTTATACTTACCATCTTCCCCATCAATGCGTCTGCATACACTAACTTTAGATGAAATGCAAACAGTTTTCTTCAAAGAGCGTTCATTCTAAGTCATTGGATATAAAACAGAGCGATATTATATTGTATAAAATGCCATTTAATCAGTTTATCGAAGCCAAGGTTAATATAGCAACATGTTAACCATAAAGAATATGCAGTTATTCTATCATTTATAAATATAACTCAGTGAATATTCCAAGCCAAAACGTGCTGCCTTTGGAAACCCTTCAATATTGATGACAAACATATAACACTGAAAGTCACTCACAATATGACATATGAGTAAATAACATTCTCATACTTGAACACATAGACTCAAAAGTTCATGTTTTGGAACGGAAGCCATGAATTCTACCACTGAATATTTTATCTTATCAGAATTCTTGTAATGTGTTACTCCATGCAACTTCTGTATAGGAAGTTATGACTCTTTTTAAATGACTGCTAAACCACTGCATATATAACTCACTATATAAGCGAAGCTAATTCGAAAACAATACCTAAGATATAATTACCATGCAAACAGTATTAACGTGACTGTTATAAAGAACAAGGGATAACCTTATTTATCTATCAATAAAGACACCTAGAACTAGCGACGATGGGATGTGTACTATTGAACTATCTATTCTTTATTGAAACCCCAAGAATTGTTTCGTGTAACTTTCAGTCAGTCATTTACAACATAGAACTCCGTACATCAGTACATAAGTTCAGGTCGCCATTTCCCATCAGCACAGAGACACAACTATTGGTTCAAATCCCGTAGTGGTAGAGATAGTAAAAGTATTGGCGGCAATGGAGACATGATTCGAGAAGTGTAATTCATAGAGATGATGAGGAATTAAGGAGGTATATAACCGTCTGTGACTTTCGGCTTGCGAACCCCAACCTGGTAGCCTACATCTACCAATATGACTCAATCCACTTGTCATTAACTTCGTGGATTTCTACCATGTTTTGGTTTGGCCACCACCAGCTTTCTTTCAATCTACTCCTACACCATAAAAAATAGCTCGTCGAGGCAGTCGGTGGTTGAGCATTTATGACGTATGCCCCAACCATCTGAACTGACGAAGTTTCAATTCTTCATCTGTCATCCTTACCCAGTACTCGTCTCCTATCTATAGCATTGCTTTCTCGGTTTTCCGAGGATATACAAGCAATGCTCTGAAGACATCTTTAATCGAACACTAATAACTTACGAATATCTTCTGCTCTTACCGTCTATGTTTCGCATCCCTATGGTAGAACAGAAAGAATTACTGCACAGTACACTCATGTTTTGTTTAGCAAACAGATATCTCACCTGTGCCATAAGTGATGCAAGTTGGAAAAGCCAGTTGAGCTTTCTGTATCCCTGCTGAGATTTTCTTAGTCACCAGCCCATTGGCACTGATGAGACTCCCAAGATAAGTGAAGCGGTCTACACACTCGACAACTTCACTCCCTGTCACTAGTTCAGTTGTCTATGCAACCCCATCTTGAGGCAACATTTTGCATTTCGAGTGGGAAAACCACATCTCGAACATGCTTACATTGTTGCTTAGGATAGTTGGAAGACTGCGTTTTGTCAGCGTCTTCACCAAGTAGAACTATGTCATCAGCATACTCTAAGTCAGCAAGCGTATCTCCTGGTAGAATTTCCACTCCTGAAAGGTCATACGATGATAATGTTAACTCTAAGAGGATGTCTCTGACAAAGTTAAACAAGAATGGAGAGAGTAGACAGCCCTGGCAGACACCACTTGAAGTAAGGAATTCCGGTGACAGTTCGCCATAAGCTCTTACTCGACCTGTAGTGTTCGAGTAGAGAGCCTGTATAAGGTCAATGCACCTCATTGTTACACCTTTCAGTGACAGACACTGACACAGAATCTCACGATCGACAGAGTCAAATGCCGCTTTACGGTCGAGAAATACTGCTACTGTGGGGCGTCGGAACGAATGTCTATGTTCCAGGACTTGTCATAGTGTGAATATCTGGTCTATACAGCCACTTCCAGGTTGGAAACCAGCCTGGTTTTATCTAGTCTGCTCCTCAAAAGCTTTTGTTAGGAGTCGGACTATTTCATGTAACTTAAAAACATGCACATTATGTCGAATTTCCAAATAATCGAATGAAACGTTAGAATATATTCTGTGTATTGCTGCAGAGCCACTAACCGTAAGCAGGTTTCGGACTTAAAGGTACGTCAGATGTTAAGTTACATGATCAGTCAACATTTCACCACTGACCCCGATTACAGAAAATACAAGTCATGTCCAACTTTAGTTTCGATGACTCAATTTAAGCAGGTGGTCGCCTTGGCTGGTAGCATCGAATGCTGTAGATATACATTTCATAAGTCTGCACTAACCAATGCCGCTCAGTCCAGATGCTAAAAATTCACTGTGTTGATATTATTTCTTTGTCCAGTTATTCTAGCATTTCGACGACCAATCCCATTGCTCATTCGGGTAGAAGGCAGCTGGTTATGAGCAACATAAAATAAACGTCTCTCTACAATTTCTCAAGGACTTTAGGCATTCTTCCACAATATAATAATTATATTATAATGGTAATCTCTCCTCAGAGACCGGTAAAATTAAATCGTTGAGTTCTCCATAGTTTTTGTTGGTTGTGATATTGTTTCTATTCGTCTGTTTGTATCCAAGTTCAGACGATTACATTCTTCGAAATTAGGCTTTGCGCGATCTCAAAAATCTCGATCAAGATAACTAGAAATCGTGTTGTAGTTCAGAGTTCAACGTTATTGGATATTCGCTTCAATGCCTTAGGGTTGAAACTCGCAATAGCCTGTATGACTGAGATATCAAGTGATATAAATGACTCTTATACATAAGGTATGACTAAAAAGAGAGCTAAGATTTTCGCATTATCGAGTTCCAACAAGTTCATCTAACTGATAAACTCTATATGTTGTTCTTTTTATAAGTGATTTTTAAACAATAAACGGCAAGAGCAAGGGTTTGAAAACAATTTCATTTACATTAATGAAGCCGCATTTAAATCACATAACATTTATTCGAATAGTTTGGTACTTTTTTAAGGGAATTATTAACTCAATATGTCCAAACTTTCTTACCTTACGAAGCTCGTAAACCTGAAAAATTAGTGACGTTACTGAGAACACAGCAATGCATGTTGCATATATTTCGTATTCAACGCAAAACCATATTATACAACTGAACACTTGAAAGCAGTGAAAAGGAGTAAGACACTGAAACAAAAACGAAACAATTTGGCTGGAGGTAGATACCACAATGAGTTTACAAATGGAAAGTACAGAAAGCTAGTAAGATTGATAATCAAAGTTATTGCTATTATAATACTCTACATGTTGGTTAGGCTCGTCTGGCTATATTTGTCGAGTATGTAGAAGTTTGTACGCAGGTTAGTGTACACAAATAGTCTCAAGCTATCACTTACGTCTATGCACAAATCTGGCTGATTTGCTTCCGAAATCTCATGACGAGTGTTCATATTTGGTCCGTTTGTAAATGACCAGTTGATACTACATAGTGAATGGTGCATTGTAAATTAATGAACTATGATAAGAAGTTGAGTCAAGCAACCCCTTAAACAAACGATTATTTTGTGTTATTTTAATTTTCACTGTCCGCCCACTGACTATCTGTGTATATATACAGTAGTAAGAATTTGTGTTGCAGTGGCTTTTAATATGCTTTAATAGCCTTAAACATTTTGATTATTCCAATTCAAAATGTACATTATTAAGCCGATCTATAAAATCTGAAACATTAATTTCAAACGCTGTAACAAGAACTCGAATAATCAATAATTCATTTTGAGTCTGTCAAATAAACATCAACAGAGAATATAAATAAAAATTTTATTCTACTTTCAACGTACTCCATTCAAAACAAGCCTGATTATAGGTGTAAGACTGACATCTATCTTATTAATTCCATACAGGTTTCGACGAGTTTCAATTAGATCCGTAGTCAAAGGTTGTGCATTCAATATTTCGTCGTACGCACGTTCGTCCCAGTTTCTACAGAAAAACAAACAAGAGTTCAGCAATTTCGTAGGAAAATCTAACTAACAATGAAACGATGGATTATGTTGCTAGAAAAATGTAAATTGGCATGTTTGTTCCACTCAGACTAAATTTGAGGATCCCGGTGAACTAACATTTTCTTCAAATTAAAATAAATCCCAAAGGGTGATATTTTCTTTGTTTAAGATAAGCTTCACTTAATAAGACTACAAGACCTCTAAAAGTTACAGAACGCTTTCGGATTAGAGAGTAATTTGAGCGGATACTTACATTAAAATACAGGTAGGGTACAAGCAAAAGTTTGAAAGATTCGTGCAAAAACCCAACTAACAAAATACTAGTACTTCTGATTTGACTTCGTGAAGACTTTACTTAGTAATAATAATTAAGAAATGATAGTTACTTCAACAATATGAAATTTCTGTAAATACAACCCACTTACTGTAGTATCTCAAAGTTTTCAGATTCGAAATTCCAGATATACTTCAGCTTTTTGTGTATGATATATGGGTGTTTGGTTTGATTCTCAAGAAAAGTATCCGTTGATGTACCATCATACTGTGGCCTTGATTAAAAAAAAAGAGAGAGTTTACATATTTCGAAACATGTGTTTGCAACAGTAATATCAACCGAATGTTAACTTAACCTCGACTTTTCTTGTACTGGATACTGAACTTTATGGATATAAATGCCGGAAATATCCTTTAAAATTTATTTTATCATGGAAAATAATAGTACTCAAACCTTTATCTTCACTTTACTGGCCTCACTAAGTTCACATGTTTTGTGTGTACACCAAAGGAGCCAATGTGGAAACCAGTGAAAAAGTAAACGTAGAAGGCCACCACTTAAAATGCAACCGATAATTACACAGAAATATCGTATATATGAGAATTTGTAGCCTTCTATCTCCTATGAATAGAAAATAAACAAACTGCCCAAAACCTACTGAAGCTGAACCTTCGCATGATATTTTATGTATATGTGACTTTTTGATACTTTTGCAGAACAAGAACGCCATAAAAACTTAGCGCAGTAACAAAAAGTGCGTTCAAATCCCTCCAAACTTTACTGAGTAAAACAAAACAATCATTAACCAATATCAAAATGTCAGGTTAATCTAGTGACCTATTGAAGTTCAAAACAACGTTTTACAGAATATATGAATGACGGTACAGTGACCTGGTCCTTGGATGATATTACCTTTATTGTTTTTATTTTATTATAGCGCCCTTGCTTAAGGAGTAACGAGTTAGCTCTTTTCAACAGAATTGATTAGATCAGCTTGTAATAAAACTTCTTAGTAGGAACCGAAACCGATTCAAGTTTTCAAATATGACAGTGCGAGTTTGTAAGGCTGTAAAATTTTTCATCTTTCTTTTCCTCCTCGTTTTACTTGTAGTCTGAGGCATATTTAAACTAACGCCATGTAACGGATACAAAACCACCATGTATGATGTTGCTAACTCGTCCTTTTTTTTCCTTCTTTTCCAGCGCGATCAAACGCAAACGCTTTGGAAGCTGAAGAACAAGCACTGAGTGCTCTAAACTTACAGGATGACTCATAAGACATTGGCACACTACCCACCCCATTCCTGCAAAAGCCCGCGTATTTGATTTTCAAATAAATGGGTGTCGTGAAAACAACTTCGTGTTCTCTCTTGGTGTGAGGCGTTGAATTAACCTTATGTGTTGTGACTTTAGATCCTCTTTGCTCTTCAGTGACTGCAGATTACGCTTGCTACAGCCTAATACGCACACATCGATTATTCTTATTCAAGCGTTATACTTAATTTTTTGGCCTAATGTTCTTATTGCTCTAATTATACTGAACGCACTCCTACATTTGGACGGTTTCCTTCTTTCAAGTAATGTCTGAACAGAAACTGCCGGATTGTAATAATTTTAACAATTAAAATTTCAAAAGCATGTCACATTTTTCTAAAAAAACACTGAGTTTCGCCTGCCGCATACAACACTTACAAGATCCGATGCCGAATCGGATAAAAATAAACATTTTAAGAACAGGTATCCATCCGTATCGTACTCTGATCTTCCTATCAGTTCACTAAGGATTGTACGGTGAACCTGCAGAAAACCTTACTTGACTAAACCAAGTGACTCAACACCATGCACTACTTCCTGGACTTCATCCGAAACGAAGATTTGCGAGCACCCTCTAAAAAATGAGGCTGATCGTAAGCACTTGACGAGCTCACAAACGGATAAAATTTGTAGAAAACCACAGATTGTCGATAAGTTATTCTGCCCTCAACACTTTCGCCAACAATAATTCTAAGGACAACTCAAGTTAAATAGGGTCAACCACTCACTATTTACTACCTTAAAAATATCTAATCAGTGTTCCGGAAAATGCTGATCTTGAAGAAAACGAAAATGGTAATTGACCATATATCCTTAGCTTTAGTAAGAGGACTTCACTCTACAGATCTATCCCATAAGTATAAGAGCGCAACATACAGCCAGTTCAGTTGTCTGCCAACAGTACTCAACCACACTAGTAAGTATCAAAGCTTACAATATCAGTCCCACCCAGGATTTGACTAAGGCTCTTTAAGTAAACCCAAGAACTTAGAAAATCCAGAAAAAACCTCAAATATTTCCTTAAAATTCGAATGTCGGCACTTCTCCATTTCTAAAACATAGAATGTATCGAAATAAGACTCCCTATCAGAAGATAACCAATTAAACCCCGTTCCGGCCAAAAATCCAATGACCAGATGTGATTTGAGTTCGAAGTATATTGATTGATGATCGCTTGTTATTGAAAAAAATATCGAGATCACAATGACGGATGTGGGAAGAAAACATCGAGGCAGTCGTACAATGGTAGGTAACGTGACGCTCTCAATTGATGGATTTTGGTACAGTTAAACGAACAAGCACAATGAAACAACCACTGGTACAATCGGGAACAGTAATAAATGCGTGGATCCCACCAATTGCAATATCTGTAGAATCCTTTTTGAATGTTTTGTTTTTTGGAAAATCCCTCCATGTTTACATATTTTTGTTATGACATGACGGACTTTTTCTGTTGACATTTCGGTATTTTATTTGATTCCAATTTGAGAATTTATCATTGTATATTGTTATTATTTCTATATTTTGTACTTATATTGAAGTTTTTATGTTTGCTTCTGAACTGTATATATGTTGTTTAAATTTGATCTTTAATATGGCTACAGCCATATTTGGATTGATACGGTGGCGGTTGGACTTATTACCTTTGTCTTGGATACTCTTCGGAGTAATTGTGACCTGGAAAGTGCATCAACTCCAGGTATTGCTTTGTATTTCCATCTTTTAATTAATATAGACCGTTTTCTCCTAGAATTGTTGCGTTTTCTGGACTTTGGACTGGGAGATACGCGTTCAGATTGCACTTATTGGAAACCATTTGAACTGCCACGGTAGAAATCCATTTATAGTCTGGAGTTGCTTGACTTTTGATTAGAAGACCAATTACAGTCGGATTATTAAGAAGAATAAAGAAACATTTGGAAATTTAATCGTTTATAACACTAACCTTCTTGAAAGAAGAATCTTGGATTACTTATCGTATTTTTGTATTCGAACTGTATTTTGGAAGACGATTTTCTGATTTTGGATATTTCATACCTGTGGAATTCCTATATTTTATATTTGTTATTTTCCTTCCGTCGAACTTCACTTAAACATGAGTAGCAGGAAGAAAACAAACACGAGGAGGGAGGAAGAGCTTGAAGGGCCTCGAAACGCTAGGCAAGTCGTTAATGATGATTGTTTAATGGGTACCCACTTTATTAACAATGATGTTATGTCTGATACTTATTATTGTAAGTCGCCTTTGGCAGGCATTAAGGAACAAGGCTTAAGTGAGGGTTCTAAGATACCAGAGACGGATCAGATACTTAGGACACCGATAGTAGGTTTAGAACTACCTAAGGTCGAACTTTCATTTTTTGATGGAAAGTCTCGCGACTACTTTAAATTTATGCGACAAATTGAAACGTTTATAGAACCCAGAATAAAAGATGAAAATTTGCGTTTATTGTATTTAATTCACTATTGTAAAGGAAGGTCAAAAAATGCGATTGAAGGTTGTACTATAATGGATCCACAAGCGGGATATAAGAGAGCTAAGGCCATCTTAAAACAGCTCTTTGGACAGTCGCATGTTATAGCCCGGGAAACCTTAGAGGACTTATTTAGAACCGGGAACGCAGATTTTAATGATCCTGAAGAATTGACGAATTTGTCTATTAAAATGCAGAATGCTGCTTTAACCTTAGAACAGCTAAATTGTACAACGGAACTTCATTCCCTGGTTACTTTAGAACGAATAGTCAGGCTCTTACCTCGTCGAATGCAAGCCCAGTGGGCAGAGCTGGGAATCAAGTGGGACGAAGAGGAGAGAGAGCCTAATTTCAATGAGTTGACGGAATTTATTATGTCTCGTGCTAAGATAGCTAGTAGTAGGTTCGGAAGATTAGCTTATCGGGCTAAAACAGGACATAATACGGAAGCTACTAGTGGTCTGCGTGCGAGACATGAGGATTTTTCGTTTCTACCTAACGCACGCCCGAAAGATAAGAGAGTTGTCAATTATATCGGGTTGAAAGCTGTTGAAGGCCGAGTATGTGACCGTGACGATGTAAAACCTCTTGATGCGTATCCCAGTAAGAGGCCGGTTTGTGTAACAGATAAGATGGCTTTTATAAGTATGGAAAAGAAAGAAAAAGGCGAAAAGTGTAGGCATCAAGATGGATCCGAAGTGTGCGATGATAAAAGCCTCTTAACTGATCGAAATGCCTGGAACGGTTATTCGGATTCGAGTAAACAGAGGTTAATGAGTTCAGTAAATATGAATAAGGCCTAGGCAGGATTGTCTGGACGGAATAAAGCCTATGTTCGGAACCCTTCACTTAGGGTAAATTATATAACGGGACCTAGAGTTGATTCTAGGATAAGTGATGGTGGTACTGTAAAGGCTAAGAAGCCTAGGAAACAACATGATGCTACTATTATTAAGAAGCCTAAGCATCACTATCTTTCGGATGCTATGACTAGCAATGGAAATAGTAGTCATCAGAATCTTAATAGTGACAGCGATAGTAAAGAGACAGAAAGTGTGAGCAGTCCACGTATAGTGACTAGTCGATCAACTTCATCGAACGAGCCTTCTAGTGTTTCGACGTCATCGGACCTTGTCGCGAATGTTAGGTTGATTGAGGATACACAAGGTTGTGTAACTGTAAGTGTTCCTATTTCGGTTGACTGTCAGTCGAGTGATGATAAGAAGGAAGCGTCTGATGGTAACAGTTAGTTTACAGTGTTGCATGATAACGATGCTATTGATGTGAACAGGTAATGTGTCTCTGAACCGGAACATGAAGAACAACAAGTGAGTTTATCGGCTTTGGATTGTGACACTAATGCTGTTCTTTCATGTAGCGAGATGAGTTGTACAACAATGGAAGAGTTTCACTCTACGGATACTAGTGTAGCCAGAATCAACGTAACTTGTCTGTCAGAACGGAATCATGATGACAATGATAATAATCTGGATGTCACTGATGTGACAAATGAGTTGGCGACGATGACGAATGCTGATCAAACCTCCTCTGTGTCAGGAGATGGAGAGTTAGATATTATGTCTATGGTATGCCAGTTAGAGTCTTCAGGAGACGAGGAAATGTCAAAATTGAAGATCCCACCATCGCATATTATCTATGGGTCAAGAACTTCTGTTGATAAGTCAGCATCACGGACTTCATCGTATCTGCCGTTCGGAGCAAGTGGTGGTGGATTGACGACTCATCCCCATGGTATGGAATGTAAATCCCGAATAGGATATGACCAGCTTTACGACGTGTAGTACATGTTCGTGTGGGTTAATTGGGTAAGGTTTATACTACCGTTAGGTCAGGCTACGACAGATAGGGGAATCAAGGGCCTGATGGGAAGGTATAGGTACCTAGTTAGCTTGATAGGTCATATCCATGTTGGATGGCGGGTAGGCGTACTGCTGTAAGTCCTACACGTTCTTCCGGTGTGGATTAGGGGATGAGTGGGAACCCTAAATAGAAGTGTCATTAACGCTTGCTCTTTTTGCATGGAGGGACTTTGCGGGCCGGTGTAGAATCCTTTTTGAATGTTTTGTTTTTTGGAAAATCCCTCCATGTTTACATATTTTTGTTATGACATGACGGACTTTTTCTGTTGACATTTCGGTATTTTATTTGATTCCAATTTGAGAATTTATCATTGTATATTGTTATTATTTCTATATTTTGTACTTATATTGAAGTTTTTATGTTTGCTTCTGAACTGTATATATGTTGTTTAAATTTGATCTTTAATATGGCTACAGCCATATTTGGATTGATACGGTGGCGGTTGGACTTATTACCTTTGTCTTGGATACTCTTCGGAGTAATTGTGACCTGGAAAGTGCATCAACTCCAGGTATTGCTTTGTATTTCCATCTTTTAATTAATATAGACCGTTTTCTCCTAGAATTGTTGCGTTTTCTGGACTTTGGACTGGGAGATACGCGTTCAGATTGCACTTATTGGAAACCATTTGAACTGCCACGGTAGAAATCCATATATATTATCTTCATAAGAGTATTCCACGACACCAGCCCCCTTGTTACGTAACGGTTTCTTTCGCTAGACTGTTCAGCCGACGTGCGATTGTATGGTCGAAAGTGTTGACGAACAGGAATTCTCCAATGAACCTCGAGTTGTCCCGAAATATCTTTTGCGGCTTCAATGTGTCATTGTTACTGCTCGAGTCGTCAGGCCACACCAACGCGGCTTGTTTACAGAACCTAAAACTTGAGTTCGAAGCAGTTTGAAACAGAAAATGCCGCAGAGTTAGGAGGGAACCATACTGAGCGAAGGAACCAGAAACAAACATAATGAAAATGTTAGAAACCAAACGTATGACAGATAAATTCTCAGCTAAATCATCGGCCAAGCGCATTGACAAGATCGTGGGTGATCAGATCGGATTTCTCCAAGATTGACTGAAGTCGACGGTACTAACCGGAAGATGGTTATAGATGCGAACATTTCTGATCTCTAAAAATGCAGTACGTGAGGCATCGTTCAATTCTAATTTACGTGGATTGTCGCGAAGTAAGTCAGTTAATGGCTGTAGAATCTAAGTTGAAGGTTTAGTTTCTGGAAAATCCCTCCATGTACATATATTTGTGTTATGATATGACTGACTCTTCTGTTTGATATTTTGGTACTCTATTTGATTCGATTTTGGGATTTTATCATTTGTATCTAGTTATTATTTCTATATCTTGTGCTGATATCGAAGTTTTTGTGTTTCCTTCTGAACTATACATATGTTGTTTAAATTCGATACTTAATATGGCTACAGCCATATTTGGATTTGATACTCTAGCAGAAACTGACTGGAAGCACTTATTCATCCAGCAACGGAACCTATTGTGGTAATTGGAAACTCGAAGGTGTAATATTGTTTTGGTAATTGTCTGAATTCCCTTTCTTGATTAAATATAGAACCGTTCTCTCCCAGAATTATCGTTTTTTTTGGACTTGGAGTGGGCGGGACGCGTATGAAGCTACACTGTCCGAGTAAAAGGCGAACTGCAAGAGTAAATTATTATTCAACAAAAGTCTTAACTGATCTGCCGCGAGAGGAGTTAAAGTTAACCGAACCGAGAAAAGCCTTCAGTTCCTTGAGTGAGGACGGTATAGTGTACTCCATAATTCAGCAGAAGTTCTGTGTTCACCGATATGGGACATGTTTAGGCATTCACTGGAGTCACTCCAACACGCAACTGAATGGAATTAGGTTACTCTTTCTTGGGAAGGCAGGTCGTACGCATCTAATCTTCTCATAGCACAGGACATTAGGAGTGAAAAATACTGGTGCACGTAATATTTCTCGGCTTTGCAAAAACCTGTGGTGCAGTACTCCACACTCGACTAATCACAAAGGTTGAGGAAATGATCGTCACACCCCCCCCTCATATCTTGCCTCAGAAACTACCTTGAGAATAGGAAGTTTCGTACCAAGATAAACAGAGTGCTCGCCAGCTGGCGAGTATCCACATCGGGAGTTTTACAGGGGGCCATCTTAGGTACACTTCTCTTCCTGATATTAATTGAAGACTTGTCAGGCTTAGTAAGCTCACCGTCATTCACCTAGACAGACGATGCGAAGCTGTGGTGGTCCATTAGAAGCGAGGAACTTTCGACTGAGCTTTAAAAGGACCTTACATCCATTGAAGAATGGGCAGTGAAAGACGGTTTAAAAACCAACCAACCGAAGTGCCACGTCATGTAAATTATGCCCGACATTAAACAAACAATTTACAACCTAAATTGAAGTCTGCTACTTAATGTCTCCCCGGAGCGGGATCTCGGTTAAATAACCCTAGATAGCCCCCACACGAGCCCGAACTACATAGGGAACGCAGACATGTCAGACGCGACTCTTCACTTTATGCGAAGACAACTTGGTGCTATCACCCCAGATTTATTCGTAACATTATTTTAGACATCCGCCAGCTCGCACCAGGGGGTTAACAACATAATCGCACCTTCTCTGCATAAAAGAGACATAAATCTCTTGGATCGAGTGCAGAGACGAGCGACAAAATGATTAGTAGGATTGAAGTCCAAACCATACGAAGATAGACTTCAGCACTTTGGATTATTCTCACTGAGTTACAGGAGGATCAAAGACGATCTGATTATGATGTACAGCATAATGAGCACGCCAAGCCATCTTACCGATGCATCACCACAACCCTACTCGAGGAAATCCTCGAAAAATTGCTCATCAATGACAAAATGCGCAGTTTCGTGCAAGCATTTCTCATTCAGAGTCAGTGCAATTCGGAATTATCTCCAAACCAAGGTGACCACAGTCCCTTCAGTGGACAACTTTAAGAATATAATTGATAAACACGTACTCACACACAGATTATCATCTGCCTCCTGGACAAGCTTTGCTTGATGCATATCTTGAGACCTGTTAGTTGTTATCATTGCCATCTCCTCAGAGCACTCACTAAATCTATCCCGCCTATTATCTCTGTTTCCTATCCTTTGTTTACAGTTTGGTCCTCTCCCACAGTCTTTACTGCCAACAAATAAACTAAATCATCATCATTACTTAGCTCTGAAATTTTATTCATATTAGCATTAGAATTTCATCCTTACTATTCTCCGAATTCCAACTAGCTGAAATCTTCATATAAACATCAGAAGTTTCTAATATTCTGCGAATTGCAGCTAAGTGACAACTAGGTTAGTTATGTGATAGCATCTGGTATCCAGAAACCCTTATGCCGTGAAACAAACGTTTTCATTCAAATACCGAGACATACAAACTCACAAACAACTGCCAACCGACGACAATTTGACAGTCGAGTGGCTATAGCTTCTTTCATTGGATACTACCAAACACCTGGAACTGTACCGAATGAACAAGAATCGAGCGTAAAGAAATCGATTGGTTTACCCTAGCTCGTGGTAAATATATTGGGTATTGAATGTGTTTTACTGTGCAAGTTTTCAGGGTGACAAGCTGAAACCATAACAACGTGTGGCGTTTCAAATATTCACTTCTACAAAAGCTCTTCTACTTGTAAAACAAATAATTAACGTTTGTGATATAAGAATGGTGTACAACTACACTAAACCTCGTGGTCCAATTGCTGCAATGTATAGCAGTCCAGGTCCATGTTATGCCCTTCCTGGTTTAACTGGTTTTCCAAATCATGATCCTCGTTCAAACCATCTTCGTGGAGCACAGTGGTCTTTCGGAATTCGACACAGAGCTATTGACAGTCAGTGTAGCCCAGGTCCGCGCTACTATCCAGACTCTAAAATTTTACGTGACGGCAAAGACGGAACACCTCATTTTTCACTTTACAGCCGACAGAAGGAAGCGATGATGTTTTCCAATCCTGGTCCAGGGGCCTACTCCATTGAAAACAGTGACCAGTTTGTTTTCAATAAGGCACCAGCTTGCTCATTAAGTTCTCGAACTAAAGAGTTAAAACCAGACGACTTTCCAGGTTTGTATCTCTTTTACACATCGTAATCATTATCGTAGGTCCAAACAGGTATAACATAGATCCTATGATCGGGAAAACAGTGAGAAGTCAAAAGAAATCAGCTCCAGCTTATTCGTTGTCTGACCGGACGAAGATTTTAGGTGCCGCTGCGGTAGGTTAACCCATAAAAATATATTAATACTGTAGACACCTGGAGCTGGAGCTTACAAAGTCACTGATCTTAACTTATATCGCGAAGCTGCCCCCAAATATTCCGTTACAGGGAAAAACCAGCCTCCAGCAGACAATACTAAGAAGCCAGGTCCAGGAGCTTACTCTCCTGAAAAAGTTAGTGTTTTGCATAACCTTTCCAAACAATATAAAGTTGAGTTTTAAAATAGCGTCAGGGAATAAATGAGTAGTAGACTTCTGGTGGTGCAGACAAAATTGACTGTATTAAGATAGATTATTGGCAAAAAACTTATTTTACACGCAATTTTCAAGTCTTCTTAGCGGTTGATGTATTGCTCGTTATTATCCGTTCAGTTTTTTCCTCTGTATCCATACTTTTCTTCACTTATATTAATGTCTGTATGTTTCACAAAAACACCTGTCACAGCCTTTTACTCAGTGGAATAGTTGAGCACTTAGAATTAAAATTTCTAACAAAATTAGTATCTTTATATATTAATTAGAAATATTATCTCGATCTGGCTAAACCAACTCATTATTCAGTCCTTGAGGTGATGTAATCTGGAAACGATGATATACTTCGTTTGATTTAACTATTAACTTTACTGTGATTCCAATTTTGAAAAACATAATGTAACCTGAAACCTAATCAACATTTCAGCTTATAGCTATCCATACTAAACCTGTTAGTTGTGGAATTCAAATTACTTTGAGTGAATGATGCATCTACACCCATCACATCAGTAATTTTATGCTTTTTTTTTATCTTCAACTGTTCTTGACTATGATAAATCCGAGTTCCTGAAAATTTTGAGTTATTTCAAGCGTTTAGGTAAGTGAATAAACTAAGTAGCACATTTATGTTATTTCATTATTTACTGTGAAACTGTGACTTACATTAAGTCAATAAAAGTCAAAGATACAAATTTCTATGAGTTAGAATATAATTAAAATAAAATTTCATTGCTACTATTTCATTAAATTTTCGCGTATTTGCATCTTTTGATATTTCACTGAACAAAAATTCACTTTGATTAGCTATTTGTTCCATTGTAAACCTGTAAAATAATATTCAAAATGATTTTGTTAAACCGGTGATCAAGTCAGATTTCAGCTGATTTTTCTTTAAAACAAAACTATAAAGCAGTTGTTCAGACTCCTGCAGTAAAAGTTTCTGTTAACACATCCTGAGTGTTTCTGTTTTGAGGAAACAACGTACATATGACTGAATAAACCATTTCCTTAAAGCTTAAGTTAAGAAATCTGCGAGATTAATTCTATCCATCCGATCACAAAATAACTTTGTAATAAGCCTTCTTAACAAGAAAATAGGAAGGTAAACCCTTTATGCCATTTAGGATATGCCACAGGCATGTTTTGTGAAGCAAAGAATCTAGAATAAGCTAATCATGAACAAAGACTTCTGCCGGTCAAACCAGTCAAAACAGTTCTGTAGGCCATAGTTGCAAACAGTATCTAATTAAAACATTTAGTGTTAAATTGGTCGATTGAAATAATCTTTACACGGATAAATGATGGTATATCCTATCACATTTATAAGTTTTAGTAAAATAAGCTCCGGCGGCTACAACGCATAGTTTTCTAATCACAAAACATGTTTTTCTAATCACTGCTGAGACAATCATAGAGCATTATTTGTCACTATCAAGGCGAATTTTAGTTTGTCTTGTAACTTTTCCTACAATTCGGCTTTGCTCCTGACCTTCTATACTTTAGGCGATATTCAGCCCTACAATCCATTTTTTAAAACATGTACACTCGTTTGTAGTTTTTAAAGTAATGTTGTTTTTGGCTGTTATGTTAGATAATAACATGAAGTTTTCTTACCAGTCTATATTCGTGTCTATCAAACGATTTTTCACACTCTGCATTGTCACTGAGTTTAATAAACCTCACAAAAGTGTACAATTTCAACAGACTTCAAAGCATTCTTAATTCAACAGAGGGTGTTTGCAAATGCGAAGCGACGTTGTGTAGGCCACGTGGAGTTTGAAACATATTTGTAACTTTGAAGTCGCTTTTTTTCTATTTCAGGTATATATGAATTCACAATCCGCCCCACAATACTCGTTTGGAATCCGTCATTCTCAATATAAAGGCGAATTCATAACAAGTGCTGATCTCGAACAGTAACTATGAACCAAAGATATAAAAGTGAAGAGAAAATATTATAGTCTAATATTTTCTCTTCTCTTCTCATCATCATCATCATCAATATGAAAAAACTTATAATTTTCCTTATATTGATTTAACTAAAAATATTATTATAATTATTTATTTGAAATGAGATATCCTATTAATTTCAGTTACTTTCTTCCAATATTTTTCTACTTATTACTTTCAATTTATTTAATAGAAGTGATTTAATTTAAACAGTTTCTGATGTCTTTCATTTATTCACTGTGGCTAGTTAAAACAAACTAAGATTTAGATATAAGAATGTTCACTACCGTATTTTCGAACTTTAGGACAAAAGTCAGATAAACACCAGAAATAAGTAATATTTTCTTAAGTACGTATAAAACAAATTCTATTTATAAGACTTTCCCAGAAATGCTCCAGGAACAAAATGAGTGATCTAGGGGCGATCAGGAAGCTGACAATCAGCACTAATGTTGAAATAATAATCGAATGATACAGAGCTAGAGTAAGGTAAACAACGAAATTCAAAAGTGTTCCTGTCTCGTCATATTTCATTAAATTATGATACACTAGTTTCTCTGGTTGTGACTACGTAGTTAATATGCGTTTAGTGTTCAATATTTATTTTAAGTCTGATGTCATATCTGAATGCACTGAGCTTAGATGTAGATATAATACTCTTAAACAAATACATTAATCAATACGAAAAACAACAAGACGCTTTCAGCAGTTCTGTACCATTTAACAAATCACTGGTTGTGTTCTAATCGTTACAAGATTAGTTTACTTCTTAAAAATAAAGGTACATATAAAGTTTAGTCTCACCGAAGACGGAATTAAAAATGGCACAACCGTTACAAAATGCATCAGTATAAAATGATCCCGGTTTGTTGAATTAGATGCATATTTTGCCTTAATATTTGATAATAAGGCCAAATGTGTTTTCAAGTTAGCTCTGTTTGACATGGGGTTTCACATACTTTCGTTCCAAAACATTCAGCCACCAGTATGAAATAATGTCTTGAAATTCGTTTTCTTTATTTTCCCAAGTTCAGCTTCAACAGAATGAGCTGATCTCATCTACAGAATATTTCTTAAAACTTTGTTTCAGAACGCCGATTGCATTTTTAATATGATTGTCAGAATTCAGGCAGTAGGTTCTTTCACATATCTAACGATAAGTATAGCTATTTACTCCGTTTACGTCTCAAAAGTTCCTGAAGTAGATAGGATTCCACCCCATCTCTTTAAATATGCTGGATCTGATATACTACTACTTCTCCTGTAGCTCTTTACTATTTTATTGGTGACTGGTGCTTACCCTAACTATTGGAAAGTCTCATACATCATCAAGCTATAGATTAGGCAAAAAGACTGACATGAACAATCATTGGCTTATATATATTTTTCCAGTTAACTCAGTGATTTTTGAAAAAATTGTTGATGGTTAACTTTTCAACTATCTACTCATTGAGAAACTTATCACTGATTCTCGATATGACCTTCTTAAAAATCGATACTGTATCACACCATTTTTACTTTTTCAATTTAGCTTTTCTTTACTGTAACCGTGGACCTCCACTCTTATACTATACTTTGACTTTGCTGGAGCATTTATTATGGTTAACAATAAGCTTCTTATAAGAAAAGCTCACCTCTTACAGGATTATAAACCCTATAGTTCTTATATTTAATCCCTTTCTTGTTCATCGACACCAAATAGTCAAAATAAACTCTGTATTGGATAATACAAGATAGTATAATAGGTTCCTTGCTTTCTTATCTTACGTAAATGCTATCTGTGATTGCTTTAGTATGCAGATGATCTTAAAGTAATTTATTCATTCTCCCCTCATAAGCGGAACAATATACAAAGCAATATTGGTATGAAGCTCAATCATGTGACTGATTGAGGCTGAAAATGAAAGTTGGCGTTTGAGACTGCCAAATGTAAATGGATCTACTCTATTAATCTTTTACTCAACCTAGATCTAACCATAATTGGTAAGGGTTATCAAAATTTCATACAATAGAGGACTTAGGACTGAAATACTCCTCTAGTTTATCCTTCTGTGAAGAGGTATCCAAACAGACACCCAGGTCTCAAAGTCTTATGGGTTGCATAATTCGTTATCTTTATGAAAATGAATCCCGTACATATTCTGTCCGACCACTTCTAAAATACTGTACATTTATTCTTGGTAGTGTTTTTATGAAGGATAAATTAAGGCTGGAATCTGTTCAAAGACGATTTACACCTCGCATTCTTGAAACGGATTGTTTTTAAGCTATAAATCCGGATGTAATAAACGTGGAATAGACGCTTTAGAGAATAGGAGACGTAAGCTTAATGTGATGTTTTTCATCAAAATAGGTAGCAATCCACCTGTTATATCCAATGAAATGATTCAATATGCAGAAACGCCTAGTTATGGCTTCCAAAACTCTTTGTCGTTAGTGATATAATCTCATTCTTAATCCCTGTATATGTATCATTTTACCACTAAATTATCAAAACTCTAGAATAATTTACCGTAATCGATAGGTGAAATAAAATCACTCTCATCCTTTATTCGCCGAATCGATGCCTATCACTCCTGTGAAAATGCCTTCAGTGTGATAACCGCAGTAAGCATATCCGTTTTCATGAGTGAGATTATTAAGACCCTAAATATTTAGTCATTTTTATTATTGAGCCAACAAATTAGTCTGTTTTCTTGCAAATAATTTACACCAACAGTGTCCCCTGTAAATCTAACTAATTTGAACAGAATCTAACCCAAACGTTAAAATATAAAATATTTGTTCCTGAATCATGGTAGACTTGGTAGACCTGACTGACTTACCATTGTTATCACTGCTTCCGTTGTTTTTTGCTTACTGTTTCCGTTTTATTTTCTCGTGCTGTAGATGATTTCAAACAATCCTATATGGCACTGGAAACGATAATTATTGCATCTTCTATACAGAAAAAAAATGTCTAGTTAGAAAAGGTTAATAGTTTCTGACTGACGCCTTGAATTACTGTAATACTTATTTTTAAAAATGTACTGCCTAAACGATTTTCGAACTAGAACACCTGAAAAAATTTAACACGATATATCTATCTCCTAAATTAAACAGTTCTTTCTATAGTAAGCTGACCATACTTATAAACCACCATGAATACTGCAGTTATTATTTTCAGAACTTATTATTATTGTTATCTTCCGTCGGTAACTGCCTCGCACCCTGTATTTCCTAACCAATACTCTGATCCTAACTTTATTCGTAAAACGTGTAAATGATATAAAGTAGGTGAACCTGTGTACAGCCTATCGACCGAGTATCCAGTGTAGTGATAATATAAGCCCAGCCATCGGTCATATTATCGTAAATTAATAGCATAACACAGGGAAGAGAGTATTTTTATTCTCCCGTCATATCAGTGTAAGAGGAAAATATTTGTCTAAACAGTAGGTTTTTGCTGATAGTTTGTAGCTAACGGATTCAAAGTATTTTGTGTAGGCAACTGTTAATGAACACTCATATCTTCTGGATGATGGCGCTAATGGTTCTCAAAGTTTCCTCCTCATACAGTAAAACTGTCTTGACATATGTATTGAAAATTCTGATTTTGGTGTTGTTGACAGCTGTTTAGAGTTCCAGATGTTGTTCAGTTGTAAAAATGTAGCTCTTGCTTGGCGGATCCGCGCTTGAACATATTTTAAAATTTATCTGGATTCAGAAAATAAACTGGAATTGATTTAACATTCATGTTTCTTTTCTGGACTCAGTAATTTCACGGACCTAATCTATTTACAAATGACTTCCATAAATTTATTGAACACCATATTATAAAATGATTTCCTTTAGAAACAGATGATCAAAACCTCAAAACCAAAATCTGATTTCTAACTATAAATTCTGTCGATTACTAGCTGACTAATTTAATTAGCGACTTCGCTCTATGGTAATTGAATGTGATTTGTAATCTAACCTCTAAGGTGTACAGTAGACTGACCAATGGTTTTTAAAATCCTCTTAATCAGAAATTAGGAAAAATATCATAATGTATCAGGAAACACGTCCGTTTGGATACTAATCCCTTCTCCAATAACACTTAACATATGATTTGTTGATAATTAGCCGTTATAGGAGGAGCATAAAAGCGGTAAAATAATATTCCAAGTACAGAATTAAAAGATAGACTGTTGATTCATCGCAAAATTCTAGAAAGCGATTGCATACTGCAAAGGGAATCAAGCTTCAAATGAGATAATTATCATGATTTAAATTCACTAAAACTGCTCAAATTAGAAAAAACTTTTTCCACGACTGTTTTTCTTAAAATAGTCGATTGCATATGCCCATCATTTGGTCTATGTATTCTTTTGTTTAGAAAGTATTCAATGCTGCTTAAATGAACGTAAACTATCTGATATGGCATAGTTGCACACACAGACAAAATGATGCTAGGTTGTGATCACATTTCAGCCTAACTAATATGAGCTTAAATGGATGTTTTAAAATAACAGAATAAAATCTTATGTATTCTTGATCTGTTGTCATGGTGATCATGGAAACAAGCATGCCATTTTGACATTTTAGTGTATTTAAGTTTTAAAAATGTTTTGTTTAAATTATGACTTTCATGCTACCATAGACGGTCTGTCTGTATATTGTTTTTATTTAACGAGTTGAGTACTTCGATTAACGTTTTCATTTTGAGTACCCACTGATAGCAAGCGATTAACATACTTATATTTTTGTATCGATGCATAGACCAATAAAGCGATTGACATAAGACCAATCAAAACATTTTAGTAGTAGAGAAAACACGTACAGTATAATTACCTTTACTGTAAATGAGCAATGTTTTCTAGATAAACATTTTATGATTTGAATTGCAAAGTCTACCCATCCACATAGATTGTTATCTAGACTATGACAAAGAAAACTTATGTGTAGTCGTACACCATGATCGGCTAGTTGCAACTGTATTTGAGAGAGCTGTCATTCATGATCTAATAATCATGAAATTCGTGGACTGACATTTTTCAAATATTTACTTTTCTGAAAATCAATTATCAGCGGAGATGCTTTTAAGACTTATTTAAAAAACCAAACATTTCATTGCTGAATTTGAAACGTTTAGATTTAAAAAAATTTTTAAAAGAGGAGGAGAGTACATTCCCAGTACTTTAAGTAAAATATCTTTTCTTATCTACATAAATAAGTCTTTTAGTGATAGGTCTAGTAGTTTTAAAACTCAAAATTTGAACTGCGATTCCCAAATATCTTCAGTAGTAGGTCATTTTTAATTAGAAAAATGAATTCATATTTGAGATCATGACAAAACAAAACAATCGATTTCCTGATCTCTTGTATGCAGAATATTCAAATAATAAATTTCGCGACGTTCAGAATTATTTTTGCTAACTTTACTGAAATTTTCGAAGTTTGGTTATTATTATTATTATTATTATCAAACGATATGTTTCTAGAAATCAACAGCTAATCTCACCCTCTATCTGCAATTCTGTGAAGGAATATCTCGAAAGAGATTTTGAAATTGATCACTATGACAACGAATACGAATAACATGTACATCATGATTTGGAATGTATTTCAGTGTTATCAGCATGGTCTTGTCTTGGTACCATATAGACTCGTCGTAATGAGTTCATTCCAAACCTACGTGCTGCATATTTCTTCTATTACTAACACAAGTTATCTTGACAGTATAAGTTCAACAGTCTTATTTGTATTATCTAGGAAAGGTTCTGATTTAAGGTAAATGAATGGTATGTATGAATACTTGAATTAATTTTAAGAAAATGAATGATAGTTATGTTCATTCAGTTTAACTTAAATTCATATTCTTGTTTTTTTAACTCATTTTATAGTATTAAAAAGTTAAAAGAAATCAGTTAACATACAAGTTATGGATTTTTTTCAACAGACGTAAGATTATAGGCGATATGTTATTTGAATAGGCATTGCAGAACTTAATATCATATAAGAATAAAACTGAATTGAAAGTATATATTTAGTAATATTTTTATGTTCAACTGTTCAAGTCCTTAATGAACAGAGGTTTACCTTATTCATTGTTAAGATGATGTCATTTCGATAAAAAGAAAGATCAATCGTATTTCAATCTAAATTAAGGTCTTTCATATTTTCGTACTATCTATCCAAATGCTAATTGACCGTTCAACATATTACAGGAACTTTGTGAAGTTACTATTTAATTTACTAATCAAAATGTATTTTCTTAGTATTGCATTTAAATATAAACAGATTTTTTAATATCTTGTCGATTATGTTCCTTTTGTTTTATCGTTGCGGGTGGCCTAATGATTTGTCTGTTATATCTGCTAAGATAAGTAGGCAAAATAATAATGCACAGTGAAATTTAGATGTTTAGAATTTCTGGGGTCTGAAAAAATTAAAAATCATGTTTCCATCCCATAACAATAGAAAAAAAATGATTTTGAATTGTACGTTAATCGGTCATAATACAATTACCACTCCCCTGTTATGTGACGTATAGTGATGATGAGATTCCGTTAATCATGTTTTTATTATACAAATTAGTCTACATGACTTTCTTTATATAACAGTAAGCAAAAAACTGTTAGTTACACTGAATCATTAGAAATAATTTATAAGTTTCATTCCTAAAATATTAAGAAAACAACTGTATTTGTAAAAATCTCAGAGATCGAGTAAATATAGTTTCCTTCTTAAAGTTTCACGTTAATTCAGTTCCCAACTACTGGAAAACTACTCATTAAAATTTACGCGAAGATTTTCATCAATTTATACTTAAAAGTTTGTATTTCATAGTTGTTGATTAAAACCAATCACCTCAGAATACTTACTACTGACCAATTCCAAGCTCTGATATCAATAAAATAAAACTCATACCCTTTTTAGTTAGTGTGTAACTGATCTTTTTTTTATAAGTTTTTGATCAAATTAGTTGATTGTCACTGAGTAAATCATAGTTAAGTTTCGATATGACTTTCTTCAGCGTAATATATTTTTGTTAAACTTACATTCGGAAAATGACTAAAATGTGTGAAATGTTTGTATTACTGTGTGATATTTTTCTTCATTATAATTGTTGAAGTATGCCAAAGTCAAAAAAAGGATAAACCAATATATTTTCATGTGTTACCAGTAGTTTGGGTGGTCTATACTGTAGAATCACAGTGATATGACTATGGTCCAAAAGTGTAAAAGTTTAAAAATTTCAAAATGTTCAGATTATCAAAGATGCCATTTCTGCTATTGATGGTTTTGAATCAATAAACGTCATAAGCACTCAATTCGGTAGAAATTTTAAAGTTTATGAATATTTAATGAAAGTTTTTTTAAAATTATGTTCACTATCTCCATCTATTCATCTGTTTGTGGAATAAGTTTATTTAATACATACAAATTTATCCGGCATTTTTATGTTATAAATAAGCAGTATTTTGGTCTATGTCTGTATTTTGTAATCAGCATACAAGACAACCTTAGCTAATAATAAATTCCCTTACTGCCTTGTGAGATAAATGGTTGAAAACAATTGTCTTCAGTAGAAATCGCTGCCATAAGTATACCAGTCAAATGAGTAATGTCTGCTATACAAACAGACTTTTAACTTAGAAGGTACCAAATGATTGGGTTGGTCTGCTTTTAAAGCATTGAAAAAAAAAATTATTCTCTTAAAAGCACTGTGCTATGTTGAAGCTTTTTCGACCACCTGTAACAAAATGAGATGACTTGTTAAGTCAGTACGAATGAACTATACTTTAAAATGGTCAATAAACGATAGAGTTAATTAGCTCCATAAATCTGTCCTTGAACTCATTGGCTTTCGGCATTTCTATGATATGAACTAGAATAATATGAACAACACTGTTAAAAAAAACTTAACTCTTATCTGTATTTTTAAAATTATCATAATTATAATTTACTTTTACAACTGCTCATATCCTTTCGGTCTATTAAGTACACTTTTCTTTGTTTAAATTTTATTCTTAATATAATTAAGATTAAATAAAAGAACATATGAACTTCTCATCCAAATGCCCTTTCTTGTATTAATAGTATTTTTTATAAAAAGTAAAACCCAGTCTCACCAAAGTACTTGAAAACTATGAAATCAGGTTACTAATCTTATTTTTGTACTATTATTTTGCTACAAAATGATGCTACGTAGTTTGGCCTTCAGGATTCTAAGTGAGGGTTGGTCCCGTGTCGCAGTTGAATGATTTCCACGACGTGTCCTATCCAACTCCAGTGCTTTTAAATTTGTTTCTCAGCCGGAATCTAGTTAGTTCTGTACGTCTATCGAGTCCTTCATTCTGTTTAACAACACCCTGTTCAAGGCTTTTCCTGGTATCAAGAGAATAGTGATGTCTTTGTAGTTTTCACATTTGCTGAGTTCACCTTCGGTTGGTATTTCGATCAGGTGTCATTCTTTCCAGCTTGTTCGTACTTGCTCTTCATCCCAAATCTTGCTGAAGAGAGCATGGAGTATCTTCGTAGTTACTGCTACGTTTACTTTCTCCTCAGCAGGACTACTGTCTGGTCCAGCTGCTTTGCCACACTTGATTTTTCTGATGCAGATACTGATCTCTTCGATTGTTGGTGGGTCAACATTGATTGACAGGTACGTCGGTGCTGCTTCGATGTTATGTCGGTTCATTGAGGCTGGTCTATCCAAGAGTTCTTCAAAGTGTCCAACCCACCTGTCTCGCTGTTCGTCGATTTCGGTGACTGCTTTGCCCTCCTTGCTTCTGAGTTGTCGTTCTGGATAATTATTTTTTTCAGCAAGCTTCTTCGTTGTATCGTATAGTTCTCCCTTATTACTTTCTGTTGCAGCTTTCTCAGCGACCATTGGTGTATCTTCCATATACTTTTGGTATTGCAGCTCGTAGTGACTCCCCTTTTACGAAATAAACTCGGTTGGTTGAACTGAAACATTTATTATATATATGCCATTATGGTTACACTACTGGTGTTAGCTTCGCCCGAATTCTTCGACACGATCTCAGTATTATTTCAGTAGCACGAGATCGCCAACAGATACGTACACTATTTTAGATTATATTTTCTTACCCGTCATTGGTTTACGACGGGATTAGGATTAGTGGCGAGAAGGTAATTGGTCTGTAGTGGTGTTCATTGTCTATTTTGACTAGAGCCATAATATCCGGTGAGCTGACGTTCTTTTACAAAGAAAGCCGATTACTCCAAGTCTATCATTCGTCTATCCCCATCTTTTCATTTGTTGTATGTATCGGTATCTTTTAATATATGTTATCCTTGCAACAGCGTTTGGAAATGGTGGATGGCCGTAAGAATACTGATAATATGATAGACCCCAAGGTTATTAATTTCCGACTTGTTTCCTTCATCCGTCACGATCCAAAGCTCTGGTTCACGACACTCGAAACCCAATTTGGGATCCACTGTATTACGAACCCGTGGCAGAACTACGCTTACGCTCTGAAGACTTTACCTGGAAATCATATACCTGCCCTCTACGAGGTCGTCTTCAACCGTAATAAACCTAGCGTCTACGATCGTATCAAGTAGACGATTCTCCAAAACTTCCTATCATCAAGGGAGGACCTTCGACAACTGCCTCTGATATCGTCAATAAATTGTGGCTTGAAGCATGACCAGCTCAAATACAGCATATGATAACAGCTCTGTTCGAGAACACAACACTTTCCAAGGTTGCATTCATAGCATATAAAATAACTGCGAGGACAATCTCTGTGTACAGCTATATAGTTGCCTCCATGTCACATTCGAATACGAACCTTGACGCTAGTCGCCCTCCAGAGCATGTAAGACTGAGGTTGTTGTATTAATAGTCGTCTCAATTTCCGAGACCGTTCCTTGATTTCGGAACCCCACGTCCTACTAGTCAAATCACGATCACGTAGGGCTATAGCACGTCTCTTCAAGTGAGCGAATCCCAAGTAACGTCAAGAGCAGGCTACGGAATCGAGCACTGGTCTTTGCTGGTTTCACCGAGCCGTTGCCGAGTCTCCTGCTACTACAAGGAGGGAAACTCACATACCAGGGAGTATGGCTGCGCTTAATCGCGGGCAACACACCTAAGGTTGCTCGCTTATTTAACGTGCACGATTTTCGCACTAGTGCTAGGTACTTGGTGGTCACAGGCGCCCAAGTTTCTGTCGTATCGTCTGGTAGCAGCAAATCTCAAGCCACAACCCTTCGACTACGCGATGCGAAACGCTCTGTCATTCCTAACTACGGTACACAACAGCTAACTATCAACCTGAATAAGCGACAACAGTGTCTGTGGACGTTCATCCCTGTTGATGTTCCAATAGCCTTACTCACTATCGATTCCCTACAGCTCTATGAATAGCTAGTCGATTCACGTAGGCTGCAGTTAATCGATACTTCGTCGAATAATAAATGCAAGGCTTTTAACGCACAAACGGATGTATACCGAATCATTGGTGTACTTTTTTGCACGAATATTTATTTCATGTTATATTTGATAAATTCCCAAAGTAACTAAACCGAAGAGATTACAATGAACGGCATCCAATGCTATGCACCTACCAGTGACTACAATGACGACGTTAAAGATCAATTCTACGAAAGGCTGCAGTCAATCGTCAAGAAATGTTCACCAAAGGATTTGACGATTCTTATGGGAGACTTAGATGTCAAGGTTGACATGGACAACACTGGATATGAAGATATCATGGGAAGACATGGACTGGGAGAAAGGACGAAAATGGTGAGAGATTTGCAAACCTATGTGCATTCAACAAACTGATCACTGAATGCACAATATTCCCACACAAACGCATACACAAAGCCACAAGGATTTCACCGGACGACACTACTCAGAACCAAATTGACCATATCTGTATCAACAAAAAGTTCAAAAGGACTATGGAGGATGTGAGAACCAAGAGAGGAGCTGACATAGCCTCAGATGACCACTTGCTGGTCGCTTAAATAAAACTGAAACTCAATAAACAGTGGATAACGGGGCAGACAACATCACAGAAGTTTAATACAGCCTTTCCTCGGGATACCGTAAAACAACGAATTTAAAGTTGCTCTCAACAATAGGTTCCAGGACTTGCACGATATACTCAATGGAGAGGAAGCAACCTTGGAGAACAATTGAAAAAGGATTAAGGAGGCAATCACTTCAACATGTCACGAAGTTCTGGGTCACAAGAAGTACCATCACAAGGAATGGATCTCTGTTGATACTCTTGCAAAAACTGAAGAAAGGAGAAACAAGAAGGTAGCAATCAATGTCAACCGAACA
The DNA here is from genome assembly GCA_944470395.2 of Schistosoma turkestanicum. Taxonomy (NCBI): domain Eukaryota; kingdom Metazoa; phylum Platyhelminthes; class Trematoda; order Strigeidida; family Schistosomatidae; genus Schistosoma; species Schistosoma turkestanicum. The sequence goes on along the minus strand of OX103979.1, from coordinate 30,964,629 downwards.
AGAGCAGAGAAAGTTAAGGCACGAGCTGCATACACAGAAGCAAACAGGAAAGTGAAGAAGAGCATCAGAGCTGACAAACGAAAATATGTAGAAGATCTAGCAATGATGGCGGAAAAGGCTGCAAGAGACGGAAACTTGAGACAATGGTACGGAACAACAAAAAAGCTCGCCGGAAACTATCGTAAACCAGAACGAAGGAAGGCAAAGTAACCAGCAACACTGAAGAACGGCAAAGTAGGTGGGTAGAGCACTTTAAAGAACTCTCGAATTGACCAGCTCCACTGAACACACCCAACATCGAAGCAGCATCCACGGACCTCCCAATTAATATTGGCGCACCTACAATTGAAGAGATCAGCATGGCCATCACACAAATCAAGAGCGGCAAAGCAGCAGGACCAGACAACATTCCAGCAGAGGTAATGATGGATTCAACTGCAGAATCGTGCACGGAAGTCAGCTGACAGACCCGTTTGAAGTGAAGACCGGTGTCAGGCAAGGTTGCTTATTCCAACCCTTTCTCTTTCTTCTGGTGATCGACTGGATTATGGAGACATTGACATCTGGAGGGAAGCACGGTATTCAATGGACAGCTAGGACGCAGCTGGACGATCTGGACTTCGCAACAAACCTGGCTCTTCTATTGCACACGCAACAACAAATGCTAGAGAAGACGACCAGTGTGGCATAAGCCTCTACAGCAGTAGGTATCAACATACAGAGAGAGAAAAGTGATATTCTACGAAGCAACACAACATGCACCAACCAAATCACTCTTAATGGAGATGCTTTGTAGGACGTTGACACCTTTACATATCTGGGCAGCATCACTGAGTTATTTGGTAGATAATAAGAGTTCCAGATGTTGTCCGACTGTATAAATGCAGCTCCTGATTGCAAAACAACTCCTTCACATCTGCTTCAGATACAACTTGCTCATGATAGTGACGAGATATATAAGGGTTTCGGAATAATCCAAAGTTTCTTAATCAATTGAGATTTGATTGGTGAAATGTCTAACAACCATGCTGAATTCTTATATTGTTGGTGTGTGAACGTTGATTGACAGGTCCATCGGTGCCTCTTCGATGTTACGACGGTTCAGTGAGGCTGGTCTATCCAAGAGTTCTTCAAAGTGTTCAACCCACCTGTCTCGCTGTCCGTCGATTTCGGTGACTACTTTGCCTTCCTTGCTTCTGAGTTGTCGTTCTGGATAATTATTTTTTTCAGCAAGCTTCTTCGTTGTATCGTATAGTTGTCCCATATCAACCAGATCCAATCCTCTTGATGGTGGTTCTTGTGGTCCAAAACCTCATGACATGCGAGAGTTATTGCTTCTCTGATCCCTTTTCAGCATTTCTCCATGGCGATTTCCTCTTCGTCGAGTAGATTGGGAAGAGCTTGAAACTTATTGCTGACGGCTATCTTGTATTCGTTGAGCTTTCCAGTATCCCAAAGAAAGGCAGTATTAAACTTTTGTGATGTTGCCCACCGCATTATCCAGTACTTCTTTAGTTTCAATTTCATCTTGGAGACCAGCAAGTGATGATCTGATGTCGCGTCTGCACATCTTTTTTTTCTTACACTTTTCATGAACCTCCCGAACTCTTTGTTGATGCATACGTGGTCGATGTGGTTCGCAGTTGTATGGGACGTTGAAATCCATGTACCCTTTTGTATGCATTTTGTTGAAATATGGTGCAGCCTATGACCATCTTATTGAAAGCACATAGAATTTCGAGTCTCTCGCCATTTTCACTCGTTTCTCCCAGTCCATGTTGTCCCATAACGTCTTCATTTCCAGTGTTTTCTATTCGAACCTTGGCGTTTAGGCCTCTCATCAGATTAGTCAAGTCATCTGCTGGGTATTACCATACGATTGACTGCAGCTTCTCATGGGATTGATCTATAGCAGCTCATTGTTATGTGTCGTTGGCGCAAATCCCTGGATGACATTCAATGTAATGCGCTTCTTCTTTGCTTCGAAGGATACATCTATGATAGTGGCTCAATGGGATTCGTGTCCTAAAGATGCTTTTTGGCTTCTTTGGATAGCATCAGTGAGATCGCTTGTGTGTGTGTGTGTGAGAGAGAGAGAGAGAGGCGTTTTAATCTTCACGGCCAGAGTCTGTCTATCAGTCAGCTACAACTTACAACGTAGTACGTCAGTTCAACTTAACATAACATAGCACAGAGATAGTGAACTGTCGATTCAAATTCCATAGCGTTAGAGTTAGTAGCAGTATTAGCGGTAATAGAAAAGATTGCGGATCGGATAAATGATTCGGGAAGCTGAAACTATGTGAAGAAAATAAAAGAAAAGAAGTCATTAAACTCAGGAAGGATTTAGAAGAAAACAAAAATTCGATACTTCTGCATCACTGTATACGATTTTCAGCCACGTCATTCTAAGTCTCCAACCATTGGTTACTGTTGTCTCACGGATCCCAACTAGGTAGTCTACACCTACTAACAGGGCGCAGTCCAGTTGTCAGTGTTTTCTGCCATGTTTTGGTCTGACCACCCGTAGCTTTCTGCCCCACAAGCCAGTCAGCAGTTGGGCATTTGTATCACATATAATACCCACATCAAGTGATCAAGATTCACTGTCCCGTCAATTGATTTGCTATCCTTAAATTATACACTTCCTAACTCCAGCATTACTTGGTGGTCCCAGGATAAACGAGAAACGCTTCTAAGACAAAGATGGTAGAATTCCTGTAACCTATGAATATCCTCTATTCCGTCGATGTTACTCATCCGTATAGTAACGGAGCACAGTACTGTTGCACAGTAAATTCGTCCTTTGGATAGCAAACATATATCTCGACTACGCTATAAGTGACGCAAGATGGCAACAACCAACCGAGCCTTCTGTATTTGTGCTGAGATTTCGCCATACACCAAGCCATCAGCACTGATGAGACTCTCCAGATAAGTAAAATGGTCTACACGCTCAACTACTTCACTGCCTATCACTAATTCAGGTGCCGATACAAGGTATTCCAGAAGCAACATTTCGCATTCTGAACATACTTGCATTGTTGCTCAAGGTGGTAGTTCGGAGACTCTGCATTTCGTCAGCGTCTTCACCAAATAGAACTATGTCATTGGCATATTCCAAGTCAACAATCGAATCCCTTGGTGGAAGGTCGACTCCTGAAAGTTTCATCTCTAAAAGCATGTCGATGACAAGTTGATTAATAATGGCAAAATTGGACAGCCCTGAGGAAAAACACTTGAAGTAATAAATCCCGTTGACAGTTCGCCATAAGCTCTTCCTCAAAATTTGTGTTTGAGTAGAGAACCTGTGTAAGGTTGATGTACTTCTTTGGCACACTTTTCAGTGGCAGACCATTCCACAGAACCTCACGATCAGCGGAGTCAGATGCCACCTTGAGGCCGGGCAATGCAGTTACTGTGGGACGTCCAAATGTGTGCCTGCATTACAGGATCCGACTAAGTGTAGGTAGCTAATCTCCAGTTTGCTCTTCACGATCTCTAGTTAGGTATCGAACTATTGTTGAAGCTTATATTCTAGACACTAAATTAGTTGATCTGATTCTGCTCTGATTGTCACAAGATGACTTTTGTTCTTTCTCACAAAATGCAACAATCAGTGATTGAGATCAGTCAGATTGGATTGCGTCCAGTTCCCAGATCATAGCCAGGATCTCAGATACTCTAACTGCTGAAATGGCATGCGTTTCCGACCATCTGTCAGTTCAGTGGATGCTACTGAAAGCCTCTGATATTTCCCAATCTTTTGACTTAAGTTACTGGCAAATATTCAGCCTTTTGGATATCATTGGAAGCTAACTCAGAGTGAGCATCACTTATATGGCTGTCTAACTGCCTAATTTAGAGTGGTTTCAGAAGACCTAGGAATAGATTTTCGTGTACTTGAATCACTAGCATAAGCGTTGCGAGAAGGCTCAGAAGCGGAGACAAGTTACTATGAGGTGAAGTGAGGGTTTCATCGAGAACAGGTTGATCTCATCTAATGTTAGGGGTGTGAGGGCAGATGTCACTTCCCGGCTGCCCACACCACGAAATGTGTTTCTCGAGGAACCAGGAAATGAAGTCTGATTATTAGCGACGTAGGAGTGTGGCGAGGGTCAACTGCTTGAGACCAGTTGCGTGCGGCCTTTTTATGAGACTTTTTTAACATGCTAGTTCAACTCTTCAAAAGGCCTTGCAGCAGGAGACAGAGATCGGTGGAGCTCGGTGAGGTTTGATACTTTTGGGACTGATCTTTTCTAACCCCCTCCTTCCGTGGTGAGAAGGCAGCATCGCTACAGATCCTCATGCTATAAGTTGTTTCTGGCTTCTTTGGACAGTATCAGTGCAATGGTCTGTGTATATGAGGCGTTTTCATCTTCACGTCAGTTGAGAAAGAGCTTCTCTCCCGAAGCTAACCCTTCTAGTCCAGCCTGCGTCCAATGGGTTCCACTTAATTGAAGCACTAACAGGCTGTATAGTATTTTATTTCCTCAGCAAATCGAATGGTTCTTCCAGTCTACCACTTTGTGTGAACATTCCGCCTACCTATACTGATTGTGACATTTTTGAGGACCGTCTTTTTCTAACTGCCTCCTTCCGTAGTGATAAGGCAGCCTACTTGTTGTCTGACGGGATTATTGTGCTGCCGTCACATCTTTGTACACTAATTAATATGACTTCACCCTCAGAACGTATGGTTTTGCTTTTAGTCTTACCGTTCTCGGATCAGCCTTCTTACCATAAAAGAACATATGTTCCAGCAAATATATTGAACAAGAAAACCTTAGTGTGCTGTGATTTCTGTGCCATCCAGTCCACACCTAATCAATAAGCAGTCAATATCCTCAAACACCGACTACAAATATAATCCTAGAGAATTCTACATCGTGTATTATTTGACAACGCAGGAACTGGTTATGACCTGCGTAGAGGTGGCCAATGTTATGATATATTGCTACGGTATGAAATAAAGCTTTGCTGGACTGCAATTTTTCGATATCAATAATTCTATACATCTAAAACTAGGTGGAGAGGATTACTCAGCTTACGAACTTTGGAAATACCACAGAGTTGTGAGTTGCTTGATCCAGTCAGTTTAAGTAAATCATGGGGTTCAGACGAAACTATCTACCTTTGTTTTAGTTGTTTCACAATCAGCTATTCCTCTAGTTTTCTATGGATATCTTCATGCTCCATAACTTCTCAAAATCCAGTAACATCAATATATTAGGTTCAATTCATTAAAACTACCGCTCACTTTTCTGGTTTGCTTATATTGAAAGTATCATCTTTTCTACGCTTGTTAAATCATTCTGACGCTGCTTGGTTAGTAGACATGTAGTGGTATATTTACTATTCTTGTCTTGTTTACGTGGTGTTAAGCCGTGCTAGCTCCTTCAGTGAGGTTAGGACCAAGTCAGTTGTTTGCGAAAACAGTTTATCAAATTATACATCACTATCGAGTTAGTTTATTTTATACCCATAATCACAGAGTTTAGGCCTCAGAGATTCAGATTTTATTGGGTGATTTATAAAGATAAACTATCAAATCACTAAATGAACACAACGTATACTTATTCAGAAGAAACTAAGTCTAGATAAAGAACCAACCGCATCTAGATAAACCAGGTGTTAATGCATTAAGTAATCAGAAACAAAGTTTTGTAATACGCATCTGTTTGTCCAATTAAAGCTAAATTATTAATGCAGTAAAAATACTGAGTTAATTCCTCTTGAATGCAATTTTCTGTATTTGAACAACTTTTTTGTCACTTGTAGTGGAACAGTTCTACGAAGGAAACGCAACTAATTAGTGTACTCGTTTTGTTTAACTGTACTGAAAACACTTACGCGCGACTTCCTGCTTTTCCGTTGCTTTTATCATTCATAACTTGTTGCTCCCTATGTCGTCCACTTTCTCCTTCAAATATATTCTTTATCCTGGATTTATTTGTATTGATTGTGACCGGATAGTAATTAGTATTTAGTGGTGATCATAGTCAATATCGACTCCGTCACTACTAAACACTTATACTACAACTACTACTATTCTGGTAATTATCATGATAATTCACCTCTCTGAATTGATGCAGTTTCACGACTTTGGTTTGTTCACCTTTGGGCCCTATGTTGAATTCAACTGGCTGTGATGCAAGCAATTTCACTCCTACCTGAAGTTACAAATGAAATATGACGTTTACCGTAATAACTGAAAACGCGCCTTAAGTTTGAAGTTGAGCATGCAATAGACACCAATTAATTTAACTACAGTTGTCACATCAAAATTTGTATCACAATGCTAGGTCTCTATTGAGTCCATTTTTATATACAATACAGACGACAATAATTAATAATAATATTAAAAGTTTCGCTCTATGGTTTTCTGTTTAAATCGGTGACACGGTGTTTTATGGTAGCCTTTGTCACTTTGGATAGCTATTTTACAATCAATGAATTAAGTCAAAGGTTGATATTGTTTTCCTGACAGTTTCTTGATCCAAATTCGATTTATCATGAGCAAAAATTACTGCATCACAGAAACGTTTAGTAATCATGATTTTTGAATTCATTTATGTCCTAGTTAACATTTAGGAAGTTTCAACTATATTATAACTCATTCTATAGCTGTTAACAGATTCCGGGAAGACAATTTTGATATATAGTGGGTTTGAGTCATGGTAATCTTAAGGTTATTTTTACTGCCTCACTTATTCAAATAGTTTTATCCTTTGTCCTCGCCAAAATCCCAAGTTTCCGAATTCATCATAATTGTTGTAGAGACTCATATTTTCTTGGATTTTCAATCTCTGGTCTTTTCTATTACCGCTAACACTGTTGCTATTTCCACAACTCTAGGATTAGACTTGAAAATTTCATCTCTTTATGCTGACGTAGTATGGCAGTTTGAACCAATGTACGTACAAGTTCTACATTGCCTATGAAAACGTTCTTCGAAGAAAGCAACTTTACAAGTGCCTAGAGTGAATACAGATCTCGACACTCATGAAAACTAAAGTGAGAATCACTAGCCTTTAGAAGACACTGTATTTCATTGATATAAAAATACATGCATCGGCTTTTGAAAAATCAACTACGGAATGGATTACAAGTAAATATACATCTTTTCTTTCCAAACCTCCAATTTAGCTATCTTTCGCTACTTAAATTTGGTTAGAAGAAACTAACAATGCTGACTTAAGTATGATTATTTAAACAAAACTAGATCTCTGTCAATACTGAAAGATATAAGTACCAAATAAGTCGGATTTCAAGTATTATATGAAAACATTCCATAAATTTCAACCGTCCATTTCTTTTGATGAATGGCTATAAGGTATAAATTTTAGGAATTTAATAAATTCACTATATAATAGCAGATTACTGAAAAAGTGATGAGGTATATATTATTTCAATTGACGGTGAACATTTAACTTTAATATACTGATTCGATAAATTAAGTGAAACTTTATAATCCGAACAATTACTAGAACGAATTTCATGTTCGTTATTATTTTGTTAGCTTCGAAGTATATGTCCAGTCTTATTACAAATTGTGAACAATAGAGCCTGTTTTATTCATTAATTTATAACTAGCAAATAGTTAAGCTTACTAATATGTTTATTTATTTTTATTTTCAGTTTTTACAGGAATATAGAAGTGTCATCATAAGGTTGTGGAGGTTGTTGAGTTTCATTGCAATCATGAACCGATTGCTTGCGTCGTGCATGTGCATGCCACTAAGCCCTGTACTTGGAAGAAACGGTCGTTCAGTGCCTTCAGGCTTTCAATAGTACTCTAAAACTGATCAATTTATTTTTTCTGTGGATATGACTAAGGTTTCAAGCCAATGTGATCACTTGGGTTTTTTCTGATCACCTGGAATCCTTCTAGAGTTACTACTGGCGTAAAGCCTCGATAAAGGAATAACGTCATGCATATGTTAACTAACCCATCTGGTAGAAAACGATCTTGCTAAGAAAACGCCAACTAGAGAAATCAGAAGCATAATCGACAACGAAACTACACAGGTCGTTTTTGTTCAGCAACGACAAGAGATTATATGCCAAACTAATTGGAATTAAACAGTCTTTCCAATAAATAAAATTTTGAGACTGATGAACTGGGAATAATAGGTTCAGTCTTCAGTTCGTAACAAATGTATGATCATATCTTCCTGTAAACAACTTTCATATTTTTAAAAATCAGGTTTACATTCCAGTTTATAAATAGAGTTTATTGTTAAAAACGTTGAATAAATGGTGAAACGTTAAGCGATACCATTGACCTTAGTAAGGTATTTGCCTAAATGATCTCAGATACTAAGCTTCATGATATTAAAACAAATACGATGTTTTAAACAATTTTTTATCATGGGTATTTACTTCCTGAGAAAAGCCATGAGGCATTAGATATTTGTTTTCATAGTAACACGGTCAAAAGAGAGAGTAATAGTTGTTGAAACCAACTCCCACAATTTTTATATCAAAATCAAAAACAGGTCGCAGGGTACAACTTATTTATTTTCTGATACAAAATATACACAAATGTGTATCGTTCGCCTTACAAGTTTCACGTTTAAATGTAACCTGATAAGGAGCATAGAAAAGTCCTAGAATTCAGAAAGCCTTTAGAGCTACTGTGGTGCACGCTACTTATAAGTAGTATATGACGCGAGTGTAAACGTAATGTCTGGCAGCAGAAAATGGGGGAAGATCAAGAAAGAAAGAGTGGGAACACAATGGAATTTGTATGAAACGTATGAATAGCGAAATGTCAGACAATGGATTGATGATAGATTGAAGATTTGCAAATTAACGGTTACGATATGGTTTTCCTATTTTACTGAGTGACTCTGTAATTTTCGTTAAATACAATTCGGTTGCCCTCACCTATGTTCTACTTCACTACACTACGAGTTGAAGTATTCTTATTTAAGAAATTAATGAATGCACAAAGTGAATACCTCATAAACTCCTCTCTCTCCAGATTTCGAAAACCTACATGGCAGATAGGTCAGTGATTTACTACCTTTATCTTCTGTTTTTGTCCTAAAGTAAGCAAGAGCCCTGGAAAGTTCGTAGCATACACTTGTATCGTACACTACTATCTAAGGACCTCCACCTACATTTTAGTAGACAAGGAATTTCAAAAGTCGACTTCGTGGCTGTATTTTCACACTCAGAAAGTTCTCCAAACAGCCACATCGCAAACTTGGGGATACTCGCTCTCATATTTCCTGTTAGTTTCGTGACTTCGTGTTAGTTTCGTGTTTACTTTACCGCTTCTCATGTCGAAATATAGGCTCTCCAAATGTCATCAAGTATTTGAAAAATAATTCTGAGGAAGAAAATTCATAGGTCCTTACAAACCAGGTTGTAGACTAATTTTTTTGGAAGGTGAAGCATGACGCTAAATAGATATCTCAGTTTCTCATCACTCGCATCAGTCATATAAAATTTAGACAACATAGTTGTTACCATACTTTCATACCCGACAGGTTATGACAAAAGTTTGAGTCAACAAGATGCATACCTCATTAATTTTGGTGATGTTTAGAGAGAATTCGCGAACCTAAGATGACATTATTTACTCCATAAACGACTAAAGACTGCAACCAAAGGTCTCCCTGGGACAATAAATCAGTTGACAGTATACAACCTAGTCTGAATAGTCAGACCTTAATCGTCTGGTCTTAAATTAAAACTAGTGACAGCGTAACGAACAGTAGCAATTTAGTCGTACTCATAACAGAAAGAGTACTGTAGGAAGCATAACTTCAGTCATAAGTGTAGATACCGTTAAAGGAAACAACCAACACCCTCAACATGGAGATTTGTAAGAAAAGGTTGAACGGATCTGTTTCTTATCTGTCATGGACGTATTCAACATTTTATCTAGAACTAGAATACAATTTTAGACGCATCAGAGCTTGGTCGTAGAGAAACTGAAATTATCAAACTACTGCACTACTACAAATAATCGGGTGAGATATGCTCTATAGTTAATTGTGTACTAGTGAGTTGGTTCAATTGTTAGCATCCAGCTTTTCAGTCTGTCGTTTGGAAAACAGCAGTTGAAACCCAAAAAATAAAATCAGAGAAAAATCAATTTTCATGATTTACTTTATATTTCGTATATATATATATATATATATATATATATATATATATATATATCCTTATAACTGTATATTCAAATAAATCCTAATGGGGATCTAATAGGAAAACACCGAACAACTGTTCAATTTTCGTGAATAATAAGATTTTGAAATGGTTCTTGTCACGCCATAACTTCAGCTTATAAACCAATAAATGTCAGGGTGCAATCAACGGCTTATTCGTCGTAGTTTCAGACTCCTCAACATAATGTACTCACTACGAGTTGAATTGGGACGAAATGGCTGTTCAGTGCATCTCAGCAGTCCATGACTCATAAGCAGAAGTCAGTTCATGATGAACATTACGTAACAATTGAAAATAATATTGTTTCGAATATGTCATACTATATTGAGGCAATGAAAATTTGCAGACCAATACCATGATAAAAATAATATTGTCCTTTGACTTTCCTTTATGTGGTCGGGATTAACTTTGAGTGAATAAATAGTAAGCAATGGTCATGTTAGTGTTCTTCTTAAAACTGCTTATTAGATAACCTTACCAAGGTTTAACTGAATCATTTCAAATGAATTGACTATTAAGTGAATAATTGATAATATAAATAATGTATATGTAGTATCCCGATGACTATAAAAGTCAAACTTTTCTGACGTTTTGTGACTTACTGTAAGTCGCTTTCATTAGAGCTCTGGGAACCTACATGGTTACACCACAGGATTGAGCTGTGCTGTTAAGGTTGAAGTGTTAGTGCCCGGGTAGTAGATGGTTCTTTTAATTAAGTTAGCTTATCCTAATATCATCGTAAAACTGGATAAAATGTATGTTATTTGAATACACTGTCGTAAACAACATATGATAGTTTTGTAGATTAACTAGCCACAATATTGGATTCCTCTGAGCATAAACTTCTCGGTCAACTTGGATATTTTATGGGATATGAATCTGATTTTTCGATACGTTGAGATATTACAAATAATGTTTGCTCGAATGAAAGTACGTACATTGAGTGTTAATCACTAACCCATTGTTTCCTTAAGACTTTATCTAACAAGCACATCATGATGTGACGACTTTGTTAAAAAAAACCTTGGGATTTTCTCGTTTTCGTTTTTATCATTTTATCAATCTAACAATTAGTGATCAGTCTTTGAAGATTAATACACTGAACCGTTTTATCGATTTTCAAATATTTGACGATAAGGCTCCAGCAACTAGTTTATATGATTTTAAGACTAAAATTCAGAATACAACTTTATCAGAACGTATTTCTTGAATGTTTAATTAATTTTTTAACACAGACACCATAATAAGAATTTCATTTACTAAAAGTTAGGATTCAAAACTGAGTTAACGTAAAGCGTCATTTACATTGCTTAGTATTAATTTTTACACTGTACCTAAAGTTAGATTTATTGAAGGCTGATTAATTTTAAACCTTTTGACGGACTTTCTATCATACAAGTGTTTTCTCACTTTAAACACGAAAATATATTGTCAGGAACAAACAGATTGTAATTGATGATTATCACAAATAATAGACCTGTTTTTGCAAGAAACACTCTTTTAATCTCTTATCTATTACTTACGTAAAGCAGGAAATCAATTATGATATTTTTGTTTAATTCAGGACAAATTTAGTGAGTAATTGACACAATTTAAAAAAAAATACAAACCATTTACGAATATGATAAAACTCTTCGGATCTGTTCTAGAATTTTCTGTTTGACTGCATAATTCTTTAAATCTCGTCGTTGAGTACTACTTGAATGGACTATATTATAATCCCAATCATAATTGCCGATCTTTGAAACAGAATATTGTTCTGGAGGTAACGGTGATGGTCCATCGGCATAAGTTTTTGATGCTTTCTGAACAGGTTTATGTGAAGGCTGGTGAAGAATGACATTTTGCTTTTGCTGTCCGAGGGATTGGGTTTGAGCTTTGACTGCTAAATTATTCACATTAGGTGACTGACTAGTGTGGGTTAAATCTTGACCAGTTGGTGGCACATTTTTTTGATTTGACGTAACTGGAGAAATTTGAGATGGTTGTTGAGTCAGTGATTGTTGTGCAAACTTATCTGTGTGCGATAGACTTTCCGGTCGCTGTGACGATATTGGTTGCCCATGTTGTGTTGGTTGATTATCGAAATTATCACGATTATTTATATTGGAAGTTAGAGCTAATGAATATGTAGCTGGAAAAGTATTTAAGGAGCTTTGCTGATTGATTTCCTTCGGTTGTGGGAGATCAGTTATACTAGCAGCCGTCAAGATATTCGATCGTCCTATGGGTATTGAGGATATTGCTTCAACATTATTCGGCACTGGTCTATATTTGTAACCTTGTTGCTCCAAAGTGAGGTCAGTGGAGCTTGCTAATTGGCTAAATCCGGGCATGCTGGGAAAGTTACTTCCTGATTGCTGTGCGATAATAGCAGGGTCAGTTTCTGTTTGGACATTATAGTTCCCGCTAAGCATACTCTGAAGTGGAGGAGAAACAAGATATTTTTGAGATGACTTTGAAAGAATGGCTTTAGTTTTAGAATGAGAAACATCAACATTACTAATAGTACCAGTCTGTATGGAAGGGTCGGAGGAATAAGATTGAGATGTTTGTTGTGAAGATTCCGTAGGATTAGTATAAGGTAATGAAACAGTTTTGGAAACTGGGAAACTGTTCAAAGCAGACTGAGTAGAAGGTACTGGTTGCTGATTCTTGCAAAAATCAATTAGATTATTTGGTGGTGGATGTTCTTCTGAATTTGTGGGGTGAATATTTGGTTGGGATAATAAAATGTGGTTAACTGAAACTACTGGCCTGACTTTTTGAAAACGTCTTCTGCTGAAAAGCCTAATAAGTCTAATCAAAATTTTTATAAATTCTTCTTCTTCTGATAAATACTGATGTTTTTCAGGGCTCACTGATAATGCTTGGCGAGCCTTATCCACAAATTGTCGAAAATATACAGGTGACTCGGATACATAATCATTTTCATCATTGTCATATCTTCTGAGATTGAGTAGAAGGTCAAGAGGTGTGATAAATAGATGCCGTGTACGCTTGCGTGCTCTTCTTCTTATATGACTCAGTACTTTATGATTTTCATGAGAATTACTCTCAAATGTATAATATGGCTTTGAAACACCTGATGGTAAGTCGATGTCAATCAGTTCCGAATTATGATATTCATGCAGTCTACGGTTAGCCATGCTGACAGTTATGTGAATCAAATATATCAAAGCAAAGTATATCCATTTTGCAAACATTGAACTCAAAACTGCTCAAATCACTATAAAAGCTTATATTAATTTCCTTGATAAATCAATGAATAAATGTGAACACTAGTTAATTATTTAGGTTTCCATAAAGTTTGTATTACAGAATCAGGTTATAAATATAGTATCAGATTTTTCGACAATAGTTGAGCCATATTCACAATTTAAAAATGAATTTAATCCAACTAAGTAATTGAATCATTTGTTGGTATTCATGTTATGTAAAACATGGTTAAATCACACACAACAATCTAACGATTATCAATCAAAGAATGATATTCTCATTTAATCAAGAGAGCAAATATCATTGATTCCTGTTTATGTGAATACGGATGAACGGGTCATCTGTTCATTAAAGAAAGTTCTGGTATAATTGTTAGCCCACATTAAATTCTCTTCAAAACAAGGTTTAATATCTGTGAATAAAACTTTCAAATTTTCTCCAACGGAACTATTTAACCGAGAATCAAGGAACCGTTTTCTATTATCGTTTACTAGTAAAACAGACTGATCAGTGAATAGTTTTATTCATAGCTAGTTTTAGCTATGAATTACGAAGTGATATTTTATAGATTCAAATAAAACTATCAAGTCAAACAATAAGTCTGCAAGAGATCTAAGAAATACTAAGGTATAAAATTTTATTACAATAGCATTCTCAAAAGTTGGTCGGTAAAAGTAAACTTATTTTCAAAATAGTATAGTATTCAACAGCCAACTTATGGAATGTAATGGCTACTTAACCAGCATCTGAAAGTAAAAATACAAAATATCCTAGTAGCTTTCCCAGCAATTCAGATGAAAACAAACATATATCTCATAGGCTTACAAATCTGCACATTTTCAAGTTCATAGGTGCTTGAAACTCATGAAAGTAGATTCTGCAAAAAAATCCAACTATCATCGTTTCCGAAACGTATTCATCATAGTAGCTAAGTCTACCATCAAAGTAACCAAGAGTAAATTATCGAAACTTTAAAATCATACATTATTTCAAAATTACCTTGACTGACATCACGCAAGAAACAGTCTTATATACTGTACCACACTTTGTTTGAATGGTACTTATATTTAAATTATACAGTTTGTACAAGCTGTCTGTAATGGGACGAATCGCAGTTGACTGTGATCACCAATACAGGCCAGTCACCTACCAATTACCAGGTTAAATCCCTCCATAGAATAGAAATCAGAAGGAAAGTTGCAGAAAGTGATTAGCACAATTTGTTGGTGATCTCGTGGTATCGAAATAATACCGATATCGTGCCAAAGTGTACAGGTGAGACTACCAAGCGTACGTGAGCAAGGTCAACTGAGACTCGCCTCATAACATTTGGTGATCAACGATTTTAAACACGCCTCAACTGCCGGAGTATCTACCAAAGAAGTCAATTAAAATGAGTCTATTATTCATCTATCCCCATTTTTCTCATGTTACAATGCTATTATTAATGTCCTTTAAAATATATTATAATTGCTACAATTTCGAAATGGTGGATAGATATTGTTAAATAGACTTCAAGGAGAAAGTCATTGCATTTTCACCTGTCTCCTTCACGTCACCCCAGGTTGCTCGCTTATTTAACGTGCACGATTTTCGCACTAGTGCTAGGTACTTGGTGGCCACAGGCGCCCAAGTTTCTGTCGTATCGTCTGGTAGCAGAAAATCTCAAGCCACAACCCTTCGACTACGCGATGCGAAACGCTCTGTCATTCCTAACTACGGTACACAACAGCTAACTATCAACCTGAATAATCGACAACAGTGTCTGTGGACGTTCATCCCTGCTGATGTTCCAATAGCCTTACTCACTATCGATTCCCTACAGCTCTATGAATAGCTAGTCGATTCACGTGGGCTGCAGTTAATCGATACTTCGTCGAATAATAAATGCAAGGCTTTTAACGCACAAACAGATGTATACCGAATCATTGGTGTACTTTTTTTCACGAATATTTATTTCATGTTATATTTGATAAATTCCCCAAAGTAACTAAACTAAGGAGATTATATCGGTGATTAATTATGTGGTAAGCTACATCGTCACCCACGAATCCCCAATCACGGCAAAACCTCGCCGACTGGCACTGGACAAATTAGTTTTCGCTAAGCTTGAGTCTGATATTTCATTCGCTTTATGTATTATTTCGTCTTTTGAACAGTCCTTATTCCTTGTAGCGCCTCCAAATACATTTGAGTTTGCTTATATCTGATTTGGTTAAGTCTTTCGATTAACTTATTTAACCACGCCAATTGCATAGCAACAATTTATATGTACCATTGGTTTTTACTATTGTCTGGTTTGTATGAGTAGGTACAACTGAATATTGCTTACGCCTACGGGCGTATTCATCCTAATCGCTATATTATGTTAATCTCTTAAATATCTCGATGACTCAGACATTTCCCCACGTATAAATGCGAACATTTTATTCTTATTGATTCATTCATTAATTCGCCAACTCGCTCGCCAGTATACTTGCCCTGCTCTGTGTGTTTGTGGTCTGCTGGTCCGTTTTGTAGTGCGTCAAAAATAAACGTATTCAACACTTCGTATTTGCCTTCCGATTTGTAACCGTCAGGCGCTACTTGTTGACGATTGTCTAGACGAGTGAATTACGAAGACTAAGAACACGTTTAATATCAAGCGTCACGAAACTAGTGATACATTGGCCACCAAAGCTTCCCCTCTGTACTTAAATCGCAAAAAGATATTGAGTTAGTTGGAAACCATGCGGCGATTACAGAGCGGTAAAGGCAAATATTCAATGTTCTGCCTCTGAACTTGTATTTGGTGCGAGATTGCATCTGCCCGGGGATTCGTTCACACCACGGAGCAGAGACTTTATGTCTAACAAATAACGTCCGACGACTATCTGAGTAAATGCAAACACTGCCTCCTGTGTAAACTCAAATGCAGAGCTGACAGGTCGCTCTTCCTCAAGAGTCATTTAACTGTCCATCTGTTTTCATACGAGTAGATACAGTACACAAATCTCTGCAACAGCCTTATGAAGGACCATTACACGTGATTTTTCGTCAAGAAAAGACCTTCAAGGTCGATGGACACAGTTAGCATTGATCGTCTCATACCAGCACACACCGATGACAGTGCTCTACCCGATAAATCGAGATTCAATGCTAGACACGCCTAACTCACTAGCGGGGTCCCTATATCTACTTCGAACCTCACGCTAGATACATCAGAGACCTCATTCTCACGTAACAGTCAGCAGTACGGGTCATCTGCACTATCTACGGATGAGACTTTGTCCTCACGTCCAGATCAGCAGACCACGTAGCCCTTCACTTGGGATGGCATTGCAGTCTCACGAGGTGCATGCGAGACTACCATCTCACATTCCGGTCGCCGAGTATGCCCACCTGTACGCTTTCGCGACTATTCTCTCAATAAACAACGGTAACGTTATAGGACTCTACCCCATACTAGATACGGGCTACACGTTTTTCTTTGTTTTTTATCCTGAGCCAACGCCTCCGACCATCGCCCTAAGAGGTACCGTCAATTTCAGTCAATCTTGGCGAAAGCTGGCCTGATCACCTACGCTCTTGTTCCTGTACTCAGTCGACGTTCTGGTTCCGAATATGTCTGAGATACGAATGGTCGTGAACTTGGTTGTTATGGTCGTTTCTTGGCTCAATGTAGTTCCGTCCTACGTGTGTTCTCGTCCGAACTCCTACGAACGCAATCTTCGGATTCTGCATACGCCAACTCGTGCAACAAATATCGTACGTCACACCTTGTACCGTTCTGCGTAAAAGACCTTCGGCAACGACTCGAGGATCAATGATTGCTTCCTGTTCGTCGCACATTCCGTTCTACAACAGCACGTTTATCCACGAACGAAACATCTTCTTGTCTATCTGTACTAGAATTTCCCACTTTCCGTTGTTTGTGACGCTGACCTTGCTCACGTACGCACGGTAGTCTCGCCTGTACACTTTGGCACGATATCGGTATTATTTCGATACCACGAGATCACCAACAAATATGTGCTAATCACTTTCTGCAACTTTCCTTCTGATTTCTATTCTATGGAGGGATTTAACCTGGTAATTGGTAGGTGACTGGCTGTGAATCGTCCCATTACATATCTATCCTTTTCAAAAACATGAGCGCTTTAGAATAATATACATCAAAGTATCAAAGTTGAGACTTGTATAATAATAATTCGGTGAATGATTCACACTGATTTTACTTAAGCTTAATGTAATCTGTCAATAAGTACACATTTAAATTTCAAAAATTTCGTCCAACGTCGGATCTCAGTTTTGTCTAAGTTCATTAAAAGTCTTTGGCTAAGAATACAGAATGGCGTACACGAGTTGCTGGAATACATTTTTTCTAGACACGACATTCTTTAATGATAAAAACAAGTCTCAAATACTTATTTAGAGAGGGGAAACTCTCTATCACTTTCTGTTATACCGCAAAATTAATTATACCAAACTGGTCAATTTAGTGGTGAAAGAAGGAATAATTTTGAATGAGTTGAAGTATTATAAATAAGTAAATGCCACCCTCGAAATAATATTACTGAGTTTTCCTGGTTGGAATACTATTGTCGCCTAAATCTCTTAGCGAAAGGTTAGATTCTCTTTAGAATCTCTATCCAAAAATGAAACTAAAAATCCTTTTCAGAGCTCTGAAACACAAGATTCGCTCGTAAATACTTGAATTTCAGTGCACCGAATCCGAATTGAGGGATGATATAACTTAGTCTTCAAACGTTTTCTGATGTATGGTTTCATGAAAACCAGAATTCGAGATGTTCCTGAAGGTATTTTGAAGTAACTCTCATCATATACTGTAAGTAGTTAGAAAGCCTTGATGGAGCTTGAGAAATCGGACACGCGTTTTACCATAGTTTGAGACTTTCAACAGAATTCTATTGTTGTTTAATGAAAAGTCGGGATAGTTGAATTTTCGAGGATGATATTATCATGTAACTAGCTGAATTCTCGCCTGAGTTTCTGAATTCTGTTCAGTGAACATTGCGCCGCAACCAACCAGTATAAACCAACGAGTTTTAGCTGAGTAGCTTGGAGGTGTCATGTTAACACATGAATGTAAAGACCATTGGTTGGATTAAAAGAAAAAGCTTACTGCTTCTAAACAAGGACAAAGCTAGTATCACATCTCTTTTGATAATCAATGACCTCTCGTTTGATCTGAATCTATGATGGTAACTAGACACAGATACACTTATGATGCATTTCAACTAATATGCGTGAGCAGAAGGCACCATTGTTATCTAATCACTACGACCCTTCTTCTTTGTTTTTATAAGTAATTTTTTTGGTATCAAAGAACTTGTTTACTGTTTTTCCTTGTTAGTGCGAAAATGCCTCTTTTTGTTTGCTAGGCGTTATGCAATCTTATTATTTACTAAAAACTTATGGTACTATTCACGGCTAGAATTTTCCAACCAAATTGATCATTATTTTAAGGCCATACTTATTTTTTTATCAGTATGCTTTCGAGGAATTCACAGCAATTATGATAATATTCGTTACCACTGCCCCTCGAAACATGTTTCTTAGTCATGCTGTAACAGCTAAAAATAGATTTTTCATACTATATATAAACCGCAGGACAAAACCATCGATTATTTGATGAACATAAAAAGACATAATTAGAACAAAACAGCATTGTTTTCAAGTAGGTTATCATCAGGCTTTAGTTTAATGAACATGGCTGTTTATATGAAGATGTAAAACCAATCAAATGAATTTATGAGTCAATAATCACATATATACATGCATATCAGAGTAATGCCTGATGACGATTTGATCGAAAATATTGTTCGCTTGAGTACGTTCTTCCAGTTTTCACAATAGATATCTTTAATATTTTGAAGATCGAACTATCTTCGGATAGAACAAATGTTAATTAGCCATTTAAACAAATACATTATTGAGACAAAAGTTCTTCCTAACGGTGGCCTGACAAAGAAATCTTCCCACAGTAAAACAGAGTCGTCAGCTAATTTTTCGTCGTTCACCCTATTGTAGACATTGTTGTATCCACTACATCAATGGACAAAGCTCTATACGTTATTGTGATTGTTTCCATTCTAATTCCATTTATTAATACTCCATTCCTACAAGACGGTTCAGTTTTTTAATTGCATGCGGTCATCTGTGTTTTACTTAATTATAACAAACAGTGATCTTGTAAAGGTATCAAAATCAACTTCCCGGATAACATCGTTGGCTGATGACATCGTTATATCTAAATAATAAAACTCAAGTGAGCATTGGACGTACAACAAAGAAAAATATTACTGCACGGAAATGGGTCCCAGTGGAATATGTTCTAAGAATTCTAACCATATTTGCATTCTATGTTTTTAGAAATCGACTTTGCTCCAGGAAACTCAAAACGCTGTATGACAGTTCCATTCTGGACTTCACAAGTAGTGATCGTTTGCGCTAGTGATTCCCCAGCCTTCAAAGTTACTATTAAAACCAGGTCTTCTTATGAAAGCCCCACTTACAAACCACTACAACCTCACCAACATCACGACAGCCTGTGACATTTGATTCTACTGGTGTGTAAAATAACATCGATTACCATTTTTAGAACGACTGTTTATTTGGAAGTAGAATAGTGAGTCCAGGATGTGCAGACTAGTAATTTCCTATAAGTGCAAATGTTAGCATAAACAGAAATCGATCAACGCCCAGGTTTTCCGATGGAACTCCCCCATCTGATAACAACCTAGCTAATTTTACTGGCTCGAAGCCAAATGCGTGGGAACACCCTTGTTGTGGGGCTAATTGTACAATCTTTGGGGTAAACACTAAGATAAAATAAGTTCAGAACGCTGACAAAACAGTCTAGGTTATTGTTTTGCATATGCTCGTCATAGCCAGCAGTATGTTAATCGTAATATGTAATTTTTATCCTATTATACCATATTCTCTTCCGCTATATTCTTGAATTTTCCTTGCATAATTCACCTTTTCATCACTTGCTAGAAATGTTTGCTATACAGCTATTGATGAAATTTTGTAGCTTGTAATTGGAGTATAGCACACCGTTTGTGAGTGTTGTCATATCAAGAAATCTGTGAATGTTTAGTCACAGGCATTCAACTTAAAACCTCCGTTTTTACTGGAGACATGAGCACTAGATGTACATACATTTCTTCAAATTAATGCTGCACGCATATTGAGGAAATTTAGAATCTTTAGATGGTCTTACGATCTAATATTACCAATTAAGGTACCAAGACGGTATAGTCACGACTGGAGCACTAGTTTATACAATAAGAAGAGAAAGAAAGTGAGAGATCGAGACGAAGTCATCAGTGAAAACTGCGCTCCTATATCCAGCAGTCACTTACTAAATGAACGCAACTATACCCGAGAATAGTTGATACTGTGCATATGTTGGATGATGAAAAACTTCTCCCGTCAAAAACATGTTAATTATTCCGAATACCTTATGCCCTAATGGAAGACATATCTCAAAGAAAGTGTTCACAGAAAATCTTATTAAGTTTATCTAGTCGAAAACAATGACCACATTCGGTTATGAATCAAAGCGTTTAACAGTTGTTAAAATACCGAATGAACAGATACTCGGATTTCGGATAAATGAAAGTTCTTGATATGGTTTATTGTATACATTAGAACATATTCTGATTGACCATAAGTGAAAACGTCAATCGATTTAATGTTTTTAATTATATAATAATCTGTCACGCAAATAACTAAAGTATGAATGTACAAAACATTCGACCAAATTTACAACTGACACTTGTGGTATTTAAAAAAACTAAGTCTGCTTGAAACCCTTCTAGGGTTAACACAAGTCCAAAGCCCGAACAGAGGAGAAATGTTGGGCTTCAGGAAAGCTAACCAGAGAAAAAAATTTAAACTCTATGCTGAGAGTCGGAAAACCTTCTTTAAAAGAGCTATAACGCCTCATGATGAAAGCCCAGTTTTTTCGGACGTCATGAGGCCAATGACTCTTCTAACAACCAGCGAACAATCAGTATAGGTGGGCGGAATGTTCACACAAAATGGTAGACTGGAAGAACCATTCGATTTGCTGAGGAAATAAAATTCTATACAGCCTGTTAGTGCTTCAATTAAGTGGAACCCATTGGACGCAGGCTGGACTAGAAGGGTTAGCTTCGGGAGAGAAGCTCTTTCTCAACTGACGTGAAGAAGAAAACGCCTCATATACACAGACCATTGCACTGATACTGTCCCCGACCGAAGCTGCTACCTTGACGTGGTGGTCGGGCTTGCCTATCGTGATGACCCAACCGAGCTATACTGGCTGGAACACATGTTCCTGCAGGTCCTACCATGCCAGGCAGGTCGATTGGAGAACGATGAGACTAAAAGCAGCTACCCAAGGTCTGAGGGCGAAGTCGTACCGCTGACTGCAGAGGGGTGTGACAGAAGTAAGGTGTTTCCCTCGGACAACCAGCATCTGCAGCGATGCTGCAATCTCACAAGGAAGGAAGGGTTAGAAAAGGTCAGTCCCAAAAATATTATTACACGAGACGATCTTTAGATCCGCAGGGGTGGCGTGGGTGGCGCTGGAAAGTGACTTTCAGTACAAATAAACAAATGGTATACAATAAAACAGTTAATGTTACATATGTTCAATAATAAGTATTTGTACATCAGTAATCGTGTTTTTTCGACAAAATAGTTCCACTACAGGAGCCCCCCCCTAGGAAGGGTTTTACACTTTCGATATGTAGCGGCTTCGTTTAGAGGACTAGTCGGTCAATATTCGGTTGACGGGCAGAATGGTTGACGACAGGCAGCGACTGATGACGCTCGATTTGTCACCGGGAGTTTGTCCGCTGCCGTGCCAATAATTACGCGCCAATTTCGTCCATCGGGTTAGCATACCACACCAGTGTGGCTCGTATCCAGTGTCTGATAATTGCGTTCGTAGGGGTCCGGACCAAATAAAGCTGCAGACGTAGGACGGAACCAGATTGAGCGAAAAAGCCAGAAACGACCAGTGCGAAACCATTCGTATACCAGATATATTCGTCACCAGAAAATCGACTGAGTGCATTGACAAGAGCGTGGGTGATCAGGCCAGCTTTCGCCAAGGTTGACTGAAGTCGACGGTACCAACAGGACAATGGTCGGAAGTATAGGATCGGGATAAAAAAATCAAAGAAAAGGAGAAAAAGTGTAGCATGCGTGTAGTATGATGGTAAAATCCTATGCTGCCCCTGTGAAGGATTGGTAGTTATTCGAGAAAGCGTACAGGTAGGCGTACGCGGCGACCGGAACGCGAGACTGTAGCCTCGTGCGTACCTTGTGAGCCTGCATTCTCATCCGCAGTCAAGTGCGGCGTGGTCTGCTGATCTGAACGTGAGACCGGAGTCTCATCCGTAGATAGTGCAGATGGCGCGTGATGCTGACTGGGACGTGAGAATGAGGTTTCTGATTTCGCTAGCGTGGGATCCGGGGTAGTTTTGAGGATCCCGCTAGGTCTAGCATTGAGTCTCGGAGGAGCAAGTAGGGAACTGTCGTTGGCATGTACTGGATTGATATGATCAATCCTGACTACCTAGACGCGGCCATGTTGAGCAACCTTCAAGGTCTTTTCGTGACGAGAAATCATGTGAAAAGGTCTTTTGTAAGGTTGTTGCAAAGGTTTGCGTACCGAATCGACTCGTATGAAAACATGAGGACAGGTAGATAACTCTCGAGGGAGAGCGACCTGTCGATGTTGCACTCGAGTTGACACCGGAGGCAGTGCTCGCATGTATTCTGACAATCGTTGGACGTAGTCTGATTTATTGAAGTTATTACGGCTCCGTGGTGTGAAAAATTCCCCATACAGACGCGATGTCGTGCCGTATACCAATTCAGCGGCGGAACATTGAATATCTGCCTTTAAGCTCGTTCTGATGCCTAGAAGGACGAGCGGTAAGGTTTCGTACCAATTATTGTTTTCGTGTGCTCGAAGAGCGTTTTTGAGTTGGCGATGAAAGCTTTCTACTAAACCATTTGAAGCTTGGTGGTAGGCGGTAGTGCGTATGCGCTCCGTACCAAGCAGCCGAGTTAGCGAGGAGAATAGTTCGGACTCGAATTGTTGTCCTCGGTCAGTTGTGACAGTCGAGGGACAACCGTACAGGGCTATCCATCGTTCTACGAAGCAGTGAGCAACTGTTTCCGCCGTAATAGAAGTGATGGGAATAGCTTCGGGCCCTCTTGTAAAGCGATCAATGCACGTGAGTATGTGATCATACCCATGCGATGGTGGTAATGGTCCTACAATGTCAATATGAACGTGATCGAAGCGAGCATCAGGCGTAGCAAATGTGCCGATGGGGGCGGCTACGTTGACATTATAAGCATTGCTTTACCCACATACGGACATCTTTGTTCATGGAAGGCCAGACGTATCGTGCAGCGATGAGACGTAATGTGGCTGCGATGCCTGGATGAGACAAACCATGAAGGGCATCGAAGACGAGACGACGATACGCAGAGGGTACAACTGGTCGAGGTTGACCAGTAGAGGTATCACATAGGGTAGTACCTGAGCTAGTAGCTAAGGGCACTTCCTGACACTGAAAGGAAACAGTTTGTTGTGCTTCTGAACAAGAGGGATCGTTTGCTTGGGCGGCGGCCATAGCAGGAAGATCGAGCACTGGTGAAGTAACTGCATTCATTTGAATACGTGACAAAGCATCAGCAACGTAGTTCGACTTGCCTTTAATATGACGAAGGTCTCTCGTGAACTGAGAGATATAGTCCAAATGTCTGCAATCTCGTGGTGAGTAGCGGTCAGATTTTGTATGAAGAGCATATTTTAGAGGCTTATGGTCGGTGAAAAGGATAAAGTTACGACCTTCTACTGAGTGCCGGAAATGTTTGATGGCACAACAGGCTGCTAGCAGTTCGCGACCAAAAGCTCTATATCTCGTCGCAGTGAAAGTGAGGGGTCGTGAGAAAAATTAGAGAGGTTGCCAACTTTCAGAGATGTTCTGTTGTATGACGGCTCCTATAGCGAAATCGGATGCATCAACCGCTATACTGAGCGTGGCTGATGGGTCGGGATGGGGGAGGAGCGTAGCTTGAGCTAAAGCTTTTTTAATTTCGGAAAATGCAGTACGTGCGTCATCGTTCAATTCTAGCTTACGTGGATTCTCGCGAAGTAGATCGGTTAGTGGTCGTAACTGTTCCGCGGCGTGAGGAATGAAACGTCGATAGAAGTTGACCAAACCGAGAAAAGCCTTCAGTTCTTTGAGTGAAGACGGTACAGTGTACTCGATGATTGTACGTACTTTATCTTCACATGGTAAAATACCCTCATGCTTTATAACGTGACCCAGAAATTTTATTTCTGCTTTTCCAAGTTCGCACTTATCTGGGTTGATTAGTATTCCATTATCCGAAAGACGTTGGAATAAGAGTTTCAGATGTTAATAATGTTCATCTACGTTTGATGATGCGATTAACATTCCTGGATGTACTAATCACCAGAACTAACACAGGAAAACTAGAAACTCAAGTATTTCGGAAGCCAACCCACACCGACGTAATTCTCAACTACGACAGCAACAACCCAAGAACCCACAAGATTAACTGCATACAAACTCTGTTCAAGAGAGCGAAGACACACTGCAGCACATACGAAACATTAAAAAACGAGGAAAAACATCTGATGACTATCTTCCAAAAGAATGGCTATCCACGTAACTTCATCAAAAAACATCAACCAAAACTATCATCAGGAGTGAAATCAAGCAC
>OX103979.1:30914694-30938964 GCA_944470395.2 Schistosoma turkestanicum | reverse complement strand
GGGACATATTGGACTCCCGTTTCTCTTTGTTGTTCGTTGCAGTTTTTTGCTCCAAGAGATAATAAATTAGAAGGTAATTGTAATTATTATAATTATTGTTGTTAGAACGACATTGGTCGTCTATTTGTAATAAATTATTTTGGTCGAATTTGTGATTTGGAATAAACTTTGGTATCTACTTTGGAGTTTCGTTCTTGGTATAGAAATTTGGGACCGTGAATTACAAATAGACGACAACAGTGCTTCATAAGATCAACGAGCAAAAAACTGGACGTAACAAAAGTTCTTCTAATTTATATTTGTCATAAAGTGGATTCTTCTGGTCGTTTGGCTCCAGAAGTTCTTCTAATTTAAATTTGTCATAAACTGGATCCTTTTGGTCGTTTGGCCCTAGAGGCTCTTCAATTCAATTTTGGTCGCTGGAAACTTTTGGAAATTTGGGTCCAAAGGTTCTTCTAACTTTTAATTTGGTCGTTGGATACTTTGGACAATTCAGTTTTGGTTCTTTGGTTATATTTTGGATACTTTTGGACATTTGTTATTATTGGCCGAATACGTTTGGAATAATTTCATATTTGCTTGGTAATCGATTTCTAACAAAAGCATCTAATGGAAACTAGAAGCAAAAGGCTGAAGGAGCAGGACGAAATGGATGGTAAATTTTCTAAAGCTGTTTGTGGTATGTCTGATGTTAATGATGATAAACTTGATGATATTAGTGTTAATAGTAAGACTTCATCTCAGTTTAGTACTTCTAGATTTAAGTTAGATAAGGCATTAATTAAGAAGAAGAATTTGGAAAAGAGACTTGAGTTAGAAAAGCAGCTTAAAATGTTAGAGCTTCAAGAGGAAGTTGATATGGCTGAATTAGAATGTAAGCTCATAGAAAACGATAACCAACTGTCAGTAGACAAAGCTGAGATAAATTCTAAGGTCGAAAGGTATTTGGATTGTGATATTGAGCGTAATAAGGTAATTAACGCCTCAAAATGCGGTTGTATTGATGAATTAAAGGACACGTTACGTGCTACGGTTAATAATACAGTTTTGCCTAAAATCGATATGATGTTTTTTGACGGACAGCCAAGCCAGTACCACCGTTTTATTAGTCAGTTTACAAGCATTATAGAGAGTAAACTGTCTGACAAGGGCCAGTTGTTGTCATATTTGTCTTACTATTGTAAAGGAAAGGCCAGAATGGCTATTGAAGCTTGTATTTCTTTGCCCAGTCACTTGGGTTACGATAGGGCTAAGGAAATTTTGTATGATTTGTTTGGTAAAGAACATCTCGTTGCCCGTAATCTTATTACCGAATTACTTAGCCACAAATCAGTTGAAGGATCCGCCGATGGCCTTACTGACTTCGCAATTAAGTTACGTAATGTATGTATAACATTGAAGGAAATGGGGTATATGTCTGATGTGAATTCCACGGCTAATTTGGAAATAATTGTGTCACGTTTACCCTTGGAATTACAGAATAAATGGGTAGAAGCCGCTGATAGGATTATGATGACCGGTAGAGAGCCGATATTTGAAGAATTAGTGATGTTTGTAGAAGAAAGAGCCAGAATTGCGAGATCACGTTTTGGTAGACTGGTACATTGTAACTCAAGGTTTCGTAAAGGTAATTATGAAGGCCAAGTTGACAAGAGATCACGCTTTAATGTAGTTAAGAGGGAACCAAGCAACTCATTCAAGGCTTTAAGTTGCGAAATTTGTTTTGGTGATCACAAGGAGATAGACTGTATGAAGTTATCAAAAATGAATGTTACAGAGAGGAGGCAGGAAGTGAGAAAGCGTGGTCTATGTTACTTGTGTTTAAGGAAGGGTCACATAGCCAAGTCGTGTAACTCAGACACAAGGTGTGACGTTGATAATTGCAAGATTCGGCATAATCCATTATTGCATATTGATGCTTCTAACAAACATGTAGTGAATTTTGCTAAGGATTGGAAATTCTCAAAGGTTTGTTTGGGTATCGTTCCGGTTAGACTATATGGCCCCAAAGGATGTCTGGAAACATACGCTCTTCTAGACAATGGTTCAGATACCTCTATTGTATGCGAAGAGTTGGTTAATCGGTTAGGTCTCAAAGGTAAGGAGACTTCAATAAAGTTGACGACTGTGAATGGAACTTCTACTTGTGAATGTCTGGAAGTGAATTTAGAGGTATTTTCATTAGATGAGCGGGGTTCTATAAGGATCAACAAGGCCTATACGACCAAGAAACTTCCGATCGATTATGCAGAGCCTTTAACCGAACTGCAGCTGAGAAAGTGGAAACATTTAAGGGACATAACTCTACCGAGGCTGCAAAGTAATCTAGTAGGAATATTGATTGGGTGTGATGCTCCAGATGCACATTGGGTCCTTGAACAACGCCTGGGAGACAGGAAGCATCCGTTTGGTGTGCGTACTCATCTCGGTTGGATGATTTTAGGTCCTAAAGAAGCATCGAGGTCTTTACATCAAGTTCAGTGGTGTCATTGTTCTACTAATGATATTTTGCGAGATATAGAAAGATTATATAATCATGAATTCGAGGACGCAGATGGGTTTCGTAATGAATATTCTGTCGAAGATAAAAGAGCTCTAGAAATAGTTAATAGCTCCTTTAGACTGGAAGGTGGCCATTTTCAAGTTGGTCTACCCTGGAAGTATGATAAGCCAAGGCTACCGAATAATTTGGAACTGACTGAACGTAGACTAGAGTGTTTAAGGAAGAGGTTTATGAAGGATAATAGTCTTCTGGAGAAATATCAACTTGTGATGAGTAAACATTTAAGCAAAGGCTACATCATTGAAGCTAGTAAGGAGGAATTCGACCGTGATGCTGTTTGTTGGTATATTCCTCATCACCCTGTTATCAACCCTAGTGAGAAGCCGGTTTGTGTAGCAGATAAGATGGGTTTTTTGAAGATGGAAAAGAAAGAAAAAGGCAAAAAGGGTAGTCATCAAGATGGATCCGAGGTGTGTGATGGTAAAAGCCTCTTAACTGCTCGAAAATCAAGGAACGGTTATTTGGATTCGAGCAAACAGAGGTTAGTGAATAAGAACAAAGACGAAACAGGTTTGACTGTATGGAATAAAGCTTATGTTCGGAACCTTTCACGTAACGTAAATTATTTAACAGGACCTAGAGTTGATCCTAGGACAACAAGTGTATATAGTGACACAGCACTTCATGTTGCTGAGCAATCAGGATGTCTGCAGGCTACTATATCTAGTTCTATGGAGCATCATGATATTGAAGCGGAAGATAATAGCTGCTTAGCGCGTCCTGCTGATGTTTGTTTACGGTCAACGGATGGACGGTCGTATACTAGTCGAAGTAGTCATATCGACATTGATAGTGTTAGTGAAAGTGGTAGCGTAGCTTTGAAGCCTGCATGCCAACTATCTCGCAACTCGTCATTAACTGTGAATAGTCGGAACATCATTGTCGACAACAATAACGTCAAGGTGGAGGTGAAACCCCATGTATCTATTAATAGCGTAATTGATGTGAATAATAAACGAGATGGTAACGATAGTGGAATCATTATAGGTAGTGCTGTTTCGTCGGTTGACGCTGCTAATGTAGCTTCTTTGAGTACTTCGAATCAAGACGAAATTGGATGTTTGAGAGTGGAGAACGTAGGCGTCGGTGGCAATAGCTTTAGCTATAGTGATGGCAGTACTGCGAATGCTAACATTCGGTACCCTAGGTGCAATGAGGAGTCATCTAGGTTTAATGGACATGCTGTTGTTTTGAATATGCAGCATGAGGAATCAAGCATGGAATTGTCCACCTGTCGCACTTCACCATCATTGACTCGTACTACAGGTATCGGGATGAGCACTACCAACAGTGATAAGATAGAAGAGGTTAAGAGCATTCCTGGTAATGAAAGTATTGTTGATCGATTAAAGTTGGATACTGTGTATGAGTCGACTGGTTATCATGAGAAGTGTATTGCTACTTGTACAGATGCGACTACCAATGATAATAGCATTGGTAGTACGGCGGGTAATAGTGATCTATGGAAGTTAAAGGACGCTCATCGTCGTCGAAATGATCGTACGTTACGCTTGCATACTGCCACCCAAGCTAAGAAGCATAAGAAACAACATGATGCTACTAATATTAAGAAGTGTAAACTTCGTTCTCTTTCGGATGCTATGACTAGCAATAGAAGTAGTAGTCATCAGAACCTTAGTAGTGACAGTGATAATAAGGAGATAGAAAGTGTCAGCAGTCCACTTATAGTGACTAGTTTATCAACTTCATCGAATGAGCCTCCTAGTGTTTCGACGTCATCGGACCTCGTCACGAATGTTAAGTTGATTGAAGATGCACAAGGTTGTGCAACTGTAACTGTTCCTATTCCGGTTGACTGTCAGTCGAGTGATGATGAGAAGAAAGTGTCTGATGGTAACAGCCAGTCTACAGTGTTGTGTGATGACGATGCTATTGATGAGCATATGTCTTGTGTCTCTGAAACGGATGCTAATGCAGACCGAATCGACGCGACTTGTCTGACAGAACGGAATCATAATGACGATGATAATAATCTGGATGTCACTGATGTGACAAATGATTTGTCGACGTTGACGAATGCTGATCAAACCTCTGTACCAGGAGATGGAGAGTTGAATATTGTTCCAATGTTATGCCACCTAGAGTCTGCGGGAGACGAGGAAACGTCAAAATCGGAGATCCTGCCCTTGCATATTATCTATGGGTCAAGAACTTCTGTTGATAAGTCAGCATCACGGGCTTCATCGTATCTGCTGTTTGGAGCAATGGGTGGTGGATTAACGACTCATCCCCATGAGGTGGAAAGTAAATCTCTAAGAGGATATGACCAGCTTTACGACGTGTTGCACATGTTCGTGTGGGTGAATTGGATAAGGTTTATACTACCGTTAGGTCATGCTACGATAGATAGGGGAATCAAGGACCTGATATCTAAGGTACAGGTACATAGTTAGTTTGATAGGTTATATCCATGTTGGAGGGCGGGTAGGCGTACTGCTGTAAGTCCTACTCGTTCTTCCGGTGTGGATTAGGGGATGAGAATGAACCGTAAATTGAAGTGTTAGAAAGGGCTTGTTTTGCTTAGAGGGATATTGTGGGCCGGTGTAGAATTTATATTGAATGTTTGTTGTTGATTGCTTGTGATGCACATACTTGGATTGTTGTTATATATTTTTGTCGGTGAAAAGAACCAAGGTTCTTTTGGTCGGGAGTGTTACGGGAGAAACGAAGACATTTTGCTGATCAAAACCTTCATGTATAAATATCATTAATTTCACTGTTTTTGGGTATATTTGTTTTACTTAACTTATGAACTTGTTTGAATTATTATTTGCGGACATATTGGACTCCCGTTTCTCTTTGTTGTTCGTTGCAGTTTTTTGCTCCAAGAGATAATAAATTAGAAGGTAATTGTAATTATTATAATTATTGTTGTTAGAACGACATTGGTCGTCTATTTGTAATAAATTATTTTGGTCGAATTTGTGATTTGGAATAAACTTTGGTATCTACTTTGGAGTTTCGTTCTTGGTATAGAAATTTGGGACCGTGAATTACAAATAGACGACAACAGTGCTTCATAAGATCAACGAGCAAAAAACTGGACGTAACAAGCAGGTTGTAATGATATCAAAAAGGCTATGGAAACAACCGTAATATCTGCTAGCAAGGTAAACCACAAGGCTAGAATGAAGCCGTGGATTTCAGTCGCATCCACCGAATTGATATATGCTCGAAAACGCATCACACCTGATTCTGAACATGACGAAGAGTGAAGTCAGCTTAGGCGGAGCCTGGTGAAAAGCCTACGTAACGACTGTGAACAGTGGTGGGTGGCGAAAGCAAAAGCGATGGAAAAGGCAGCGGCGATAGGCAACAACAGACAGTTGTACTGACTTATCAAGAAAACTGGTATTAGGAACACAAATGTGAGTGAGATTATATCAGAGAAGGATGGCTGTATCATTTATTCTCAACCCAGGAGCCTCGATTGATGGGCAGAACACTTTAGGGATCAGTTCAACTGGCCTCGAGCCACTCTTCGGTTACCCACGATCTCCAGTCATCCTGAATGGCAAATCGATGTTAGTACTCCTAGTCTTTAAGAAGTTTAGAAGGCGTTAGGAAATCTGAAGGGAGGGCGAGCTGCAGGTCCTGATAGACTAGCCCCTGAGATATTTAAGGATGGTGGTCCAGCTTTAGCAGCTAGGTTGACTGAGATCTTAGGTAGAATCTGGGAACTGGACATAATCCTATCCGACTGGTCTCAATCACTGATTGTCCCGATTTATAAGAAAGGACAAAAGTCTTCTTGTGACAATCACAGGGGAATCAGTCTAACTAATATAGTTTCTAAATTGTTTAGCCTCATATGATGATTAGAAGTATGTGAATCAAGAACTAAGGGATAAGCACAAACGAATGTATTGTATTTAGAATTCGAAATCAAGCATTCAACAACAACAAGAAGTCACTAGTTAATTCAAACACCACATCCGCCACAGCTTAAATTGGAATCCAAGTGTCTGCAATCAATTGTACGTCTTCTCAAATTCATCCTGTGCCTGTCCGACAGTGTATTAGATAAAGACTCTGTATTACCTAGAATGATCTTATTAGTATTAGAATTAACAACCGAAATTGGAACAGACTCACCTGGTTCCTGGAATTGTATTTGATCAACATGTCGATTGTGTGTACTTAAGTAATTGATATCTAGAAGTCGCATCATAGATTTCCCGACATTCTTCAAAACGATCCCCGTGGATGGTCGAAGATCATTGCCACGATAATATGTAACTTCTGCAGACTCCAAACATCTCATATTCGACCGAAGATTTCTTCCTTTTAATAGCTTTGATGGAGTCTCTTTCGTCACGGAATGTCTAGCATTTCTATATTGCAGTAGAAAGGTATCCACTCCCCTCTCCAGCTCATTAAATGTTGAGGCGGCAATAGAATCAATCCACTTCGAATGCTGATTTTTCAGCTGATGACACTTTTCGCAATTCTTTGCTGTACGACAAATATCTGCATTTATCTCTGGCCACCAACACGTGAGCCTCGCCAAGGACTTCATTTTCTCAACACCTAAATGTCCACTATGAAGATCTTCAAGGACATATTTACGCAATGAAGGAGGAATAACAACACGATCATTTAAACACAAAATACCGTCAGGAGTAGTGGATAGCTCATCCCGCTTTGAAAAATAGATAGGGAATCTACGTTTCAGATTAGCATTCCAACCTTTCCGTATAGCATTAATTATACATCCAAAGTTTCTACGAGTTTCTCTAATGAGATCTGGACGTTTCACTGGTAAAGGTTGCACCAACGAACAGTGTAAAGTATTAACAGGTTTATCTTGTAATGACTGTCGAGAAATGTAGTCAACATGTTGAATTCGTTTGGCACTCCTGTGCTGAACCTTTTTTATACCTCCATTGCACTTAGCACTCGTGGCTATCAAATCTTTAAGTAAAGCATCAGAATTTTCTTTAGAAACTAGGAAAGACAACTCCACTCTAAGCCTTTTCAAATTCTTTAAACCCGGCATTGACAGTCCTGTTTCGCTAACTAAGAATTCACAAGGTATGTATGAGGAATTATCATCTCTTATTAGCAATTCACAACATCCTCGTATAGGCAGTCTGTGTCCAGTAATCCCCAATATTGATACTTCAGTGGGTCGAACCACAACGTTAGGATCTAACGATTTCAAGTTCTTGAAACAAGTAATGGACTCTATACTGCCTGTGTCCACAATAAAGTCATGACATGAACGAAGCGATGTATATAATCGCTTTTGAATATGAGCATTACCTTTCGAAATTGTAGACAAAGATAAATGATCATTAGGATCAGCTGAATTATTGGGATCTAAATTACAAGCTTTAGTACTACTTGAGGCGAAATGAACAGTAGCTTTGCATACTGTTTGAATGTGTCCTATCTTACCACATCTAAAACATTTAGCATTACGAAATGCACATGAATGACGAGAATGAAGTTTTCCACATGATAAACATTTGCCAAACTTGGTCTCACCTTTATGATTTCCTTTGTAATTCTTTATTGAAACACCGTTCATATTTACACGAGAATAGGAACCTCTGTTAAACGAACACAATTTTGATTGGCCCTGAGATTGTTTTTCATCATGACAACTAATCAAAGTATTGGAAATCTTCATCGACTGAAAATCAAGTTCATTCAACTCCTCGTAGTTAATGCACGCAGTTCTAACATCTTGAAAGGAACAGTTTGAAATTCTGAACAGCTCTCTTTCCAAACTAGGTATGTTAATTCCTGCAATTAATCGGTCTCTCAGCTGCACATGGAGTTGATCACCGAAATTACATTTGACAGCTTGTTTCTGCAATTCAAGTATGAATTCCTTAACCTTTTGGTCATTTTGACGAGTCATCTTATGAAATTTCGCCCTTTCACGGCATTCAAAACCAGGGCACTTTACATGATTCAATAATAACTCCTTAAGCATTGCATAGGGAAGTGAAATAGGTTTTTCTGGATATGCCAAAGTTTTTAATAAGCTGTACGCTTCTTTTCCGATGAATGTTAGGAAATGAGCCACAATTTCATCATCTTTGACATCTTTCCTGGTCATACTCCAGATTTCAAACCTTTCCAAATAATCTTCAAAAGCTTCAGAAGTAGAATGGATATCTAACTGTCCCATTACAAGCTCCATTGCGACGCCAGTATGATGATTAGAAGTGTGTGAATCAAGAACTAAGGGATGAGCACAAACGAATATATTGTATTTAGAATTCGAAATCAAGCATTCAACAACAACAAGAAGTCACTAGTTAAATGATCATTAGGATCAGCTGAATTATTGGGATCTAAATTACAAGCTTTAGTACTACTTGAGGCGAAATGAACAGTAGCTTTGCATACTGTTTGAATATGTCCACTTGACGAACTTAATCGACTGTCTGAGACCTTGATTGATACGTCTGAAAATCGTTGGCAGTGGCGCCGGTACAACCACTTCGGTGTTCTCTCAAATCCTTATCTTCTAGATTCACCAACACCTCTATTTTCGTCCTTCCAAACTTATCTCACTGAATTATACTTCTGGAATATTATTTTCAAATCCTAGTCTTCTCCATTATCAGTAATCCTTTTACTATCTCTACGAATATGGAATTTGAACTGAATTGCATCTCTGTGCTAATATGGTATGGCAACATGTACTGACTTACTTACGTACAAAGTTCTGAGCTGTAACTGACTGACTGACTATGAATGCTTATAAATACTTCATTAACCGAGTTGCGAAATCTCCTTCTCCGCATCGCTTTTATGTTTCTCTTTACTGTCTAACTGCTTAGGAGCATGTGTGAAATAAACCCACCCAAAATAATTTTTATACGCATATAATTTATCACTGTCGCACAAACCATCAAACAGGATTTTTACATCCACCAATGACGCAGAATTTACCTCTCGCTTAACTACCTTGACATTTATTTGCAAACACACGACAAAATATGTCTTTGTGGAACCTTGTTTTTAATAAAAGCCTGGGAGCGAGTATTTGACTCTTCATGGCGTATAGTTGTTACTGGGATACGACATACTCTTTTTGTGCTATGTTAGTTAATAGTTGAAAAAACAGGTTCATACTGATTATAAATTAACAATGAAACCGTCCTATTGGTGCATTAAGTTATTCTACCGTATGACAAATATTTTTACTGCATGTGGAATGTAAGCATTAGTTTGGACAACCGAAAAACATTAGATCGCCAGAATGATGCACACAGAAATTAGATATTTAAGTGTTTATTCTCAGCAGATCGACATAAATATTCGAGGGATTACCACAAACACAGTTGCGTTGGTGACGAAGAAACGTGCATGTCTATGTTGCCACGAGCAACATTAACTTCTCAATTACTCAATCAGTGAAACGTATTTGACACTAGCTTCAGGGCAACTGCTGTTATACTCTGGTCATGAACAGGAAAATGCTTCACATACACAAGGAGTTGCACTGATGCTGTCCAAACAAGCACAAAAGGCACTGATAGGATGTGAATCTCATGAACCCAGGATCATCAAAGCATCCTTCAAAACAAAGAAACAAGACATTACAATGAACGTCATCCAATGCTATGCATCCTCCAATGACTAAAATGACGACGTTAAAAATCAATTCTTCGAGAGGCTGCAGTCAATCGTCAACAGATGCTCACCAAAGGATTTGAACACTCTGATAGGAGACCTAAATGCAAAAGTTGGCATGGACAACACTGGATATGAAGACATCATGGGAAGACATGGACTGGGAGAAAGGAACGAAAATGGTGAGAGATTTGCAAACAACAAACTGGTCATAGATGGCACCATATTTCCACACAAACGCATATACAAAGCCACATGGATTTCACCGGACCACATTACTCAGAACCAAATCGACCATATCTGTATCAACAAAAAGTTCAAAAGGACTATGGAGGATGTGAGAACCAAGAGAGGAGCTGATATAGCCTCAGATCACTACTCGCTGGTCGCTAAAATAAAACCGAAACTCAAGAAACACTGGATAACGAGGCAGAAAACATCACAGAAGTTTATTGTGGCCTTTCTTCGGGATACCGCAAAACTCAACGAATTCAAGATAACCCTCACTAGTAGGTTCCAGGCCTTTCAGGATCTACTCAATGGAGAGGAAGCAACATTGGAGAACAATTGAAAAAAGATCAAGGAGGCAATCACTTCAACATGTCACGAAGTTCTGGGTCACAAGAAGTACCATCATAAGGAATGGATCTCTGTTGGTACTCTCGCAAACATTGAAGAAAGAAGGAACAAGAAGGCAGCAATTAATGTCAACCGAACAAGAGCAGAGAAAGGTACCTCACAAGCTGCATGTACAGAAGCAAACAGGGAAGTGAAGAAGAACATCAGAGCCGACAAACGAAAATATGAGGAAGATCTAGCAATGATGGCGGAAAAGGCTGCAAGAGACGGAAACATGAGACAATTGTACGAAACAACAAAGAAGCTCGCCGGAAACTATCGCAAACCAGGACGACCGGTGAAAAACAAGGAAGGCGAAGTAATCTGCAGCACTGAAGAACAGCGAAATAGGTGGGTAGAGCACTTTAAAGAACTCTCGAATTGACCAGCTCCACTGAACACACCCAACATCGAAGCAGCATCCACGGACCTCCCAATTAATATTGGCGCACCTACTATTGAAGAGATCAGCATGGCCATCACACAACTCAAGAGCGACAAGGCAGCAGCACCGGACAACATTCCAGCAGAGACAATCAAACCAGACGTGGAAGCAACTGCGAAAGTATTTCACATCCTCTTCAAGAAGATTTGGGATGTGGAACAAGTACCATCAGACTGGAAAGAAGGATACCTCATCAAAATACCAAAGAAAGGCGATCTCAGCAAGTATGAGAACTACAGAGGCATCACTCTTCTCTCAATACCAGGCAGAGTCTTCAACAGGGTATTGTTAAACAGAATGAAGGATATCGTCGACGCCCAACTTCGAGATCAACAGGCCAGATTTCGTAAGGATCGATCGTGTACTGACCAAATTGCAACATTACAGATCATTGTGGGACAATCAATTGAATGGAATTCAACACTCTAAATCAACTTCATAGATTACGAGAGAGCACTAGACAGCGTGGATAGGAAAACACTTTGGAGGCTTCTTCGACACTACGGCGTGCATGGGAAGACAGTCAACATCATACGGAGTTCTTATGATGGATTCAACTGCGAAATCGTGCAACAAGGACAGCTAAAAGACTCTTTCGAGGTGAAGACCGGTGTGAGGCAAGGTTGCTTACTCTCACCCTTTCTCTTTCTCCTGGTGATCGACTGGATTATGAAGACGTCGACATCTGGAGGGAAGCACGGTATCAACTGGACAGTTAGGACGCAGCTGGAAGATCTGGACTTCGCAGATGACCTGGCTCTTCTATCGCACACGCAACAACAAATGCAGGGGAAGACGATCAGTGTAGCAGCAGCCTCTGCAGCAGTAGGTCTCAACATACATAAAGGAAAAAGCGAAATTCTCCGATGCAACACAACATGCACCAACCAAATCACTTCTGACGGAGATGCCTTGGAGGACGTTAACACCTTTACATATCTTGGCAGCATCATCGACGAGAAAGGCGGATCCGATGCAGATGTGAGGGCGCTGATCGGCAAAGCAATGGCTGCATTTCTACAGTTGAAAAATCTCTGGAACTCCAAACAACTTTCAAACAAAACCAAAATCAGGATTTTCAATACTAATGTCAAGACAGTTCC
Organism: Schistosoma turkestanicum; assembly: GCA_944470395.2. Classification (NCBI taxonomy): domain Eukaryota; kingdom Metazoa; phylum Platyhelminthes; class Trematoda; order Strigeidida; family Schistosomatidae; genus Schistosoma; species Schistosoma turkestanicum. The sequence goes on along the minus strand of OX103979.1, from coordinate 30,926,618 downwards.
AGTTCTACTGTATGGAGCGGAAACTTGGAGAACTACCAAGGCCATCATCTATCAACAGTTGTCTACGCAAATTACTTCGAATTCGTTGGCCAGACACCATCAGCAACAACACTGTGGGAGAGAACAAACCAGATTCCAGTGGATGAGGAAATCAGGAAGAAGCGGTGGAAGTGGACAGGACAGACATTGCGGAAAGCACCTAACTGCGTCACAAGACAAGCCCTCACATGGAACCTTCAATGCAAAAGTAAGAGAGGAAGGCCAATGAACACATTACACCGAGAAACAGAGAAAGATATGAGAAGAATGATCAAAAACTGGACAGGACTGGAAAGGGAAGCCTAGGACAGAGTTGGTTGGAGAAAACTGGTCGGTGGCCTATACTTCATTGGGAGTAACAGGCGTAAGTAAGTAAGTAAGTCCAAGACAGTGCATGACCAGAACAATCGTAGAATGAGATCAATATGGTCTATGAGTCTAGATAACGGTTGTATGGAAGGTCTATTCTCTCGTCAGTTGAGGATGTGAGAACAAGGAGTCTGCTGGCCGCATTGTATTTTGTGAGTGTTATCCGGTTTATCATGTAAGATGGGAACGAAGTAGTGACAGAAAGCTCAATTTAAACAATAATTTTCGTCAGTAAGAGTAATTCTAAAAATGAACTGAAATTATGAAAAGTATGAATGGCAACAAAAAGTGTGCAGAATCAGTTTTTGTTACCCACACGCATAAAAATTATAGGTGTGTGCGTTACCTAAAGTATGTTCAAGGTCGTTTTGTAGTGTGAAACCGTTTTAATAATTATTGGTCTGTGCATTCTTATTTGCCTCATCTTTGAACGTTAGTTATACTAATTATCTATCCACTTTGTAATGGCTGGAGTAAGTATGGAACTGGTATGCGAATAATAAGGCACCATTCCCAAGCTCTAGATGTAATTCCGTCTTTCAGTATGCAAGCGAGTTATAATCAGATTCTGTGCTATAAACAAGGTTACGTTCGTTACAAATTGCCAGAAATTTACTGTTCATATTTAACAACACTGTACAACTATCTAGTTAATCTAAACTGTGGTTGTACATTTAGGATTTTAAAGTTCTGTTACAACAAGTTTTTGGAAATAAAGACCAATTTGGAGAAGTAAACTCGAAACATTAGTATTTACTCGTGAAGCATACAAACTAGGCCGAAAGTCTCCTTATTTCCCTAAAACGTAGACAATTTGAGGGAAGTTCCTGGACAGATTGGTGTAAAGTACAACGATTAAAGCAGTTACTGGGATTTCTCAACTATTCCTAAAAATACAAGGAACCGAGCATATTTATTCACAATGCTAAATAGCAACTGTTTAAAACTGTCCCAGTGTAATCAGGATACCTGGCCATTCAGTTGTTTGGCTTTCTTAGATATTTCGTTTGTACGACCACAAACTGCTCTCATTTCTCCTTTCCTGTTTAATCAAAATGTCCATCTGACACGTCACTTTTAGTCTGCTGTTTTATGGAACCATTTGATAAGGCTGTCTTATAGTCATAAATGAAGCTTGTTTGGTGCACTCGGTCTCAGTGTAGATTGTATATATATAGGTACCTAGGTGGAATAAGTTTGAGTAGTAAACTGAATTACGCGTCTAGTTCATATGTAAGTCTAAGTATGAGGTTTTACTGGTGTACAGACAAACTGGATTCACTATCAAATATCAGCGCAGTAATTATGGTAAGACACTTGTAAGTGCGTCTCTCTAATGTAGGTAGAGCAGTGCTTCATTGGTTACGAAACCTGAATTTTAACCGGTATTTCACAGGCACGAATCCAACTTTGCGTACTTCAACTTGGATATCTGAACAGTATTACTAACTCATGCAATACAGGAATAGAATCCCGGACATTCAGGTCTCGCGACAAATGAGTGCACATCACTTTTTGGGTCCCCTTTTCTTATTTTCCATTCTTGTCTATGTAAGCTGGTGGGTAGCAAACATTATCAAGCTCATCGCACATATTTTTCTTCTAAGACCACGAGCGTTTGTGTAACACAGATTTGAAGCGTTATGAGAATGACATGTTATACTAATACGATTCTCGAGGGCATTGGCTTCAAAGACCTGAATACACGAAAACTCTAAATCTCTACGATTTAATTTCGCAATTTTGATGTGGAGTTCTGCAGTCAGGAAAATCATTCTATGATTTAGTAAGCTGGATGTTGTCACGTAGTGGTAAACGTCTGATGGAGTATAGTAATTACCAGGGTGCTCAAAAATGTTTGGCTATGATGATGGTAATAAAATACCGCACTGACATCGTAGGTAGAATTTGGGGACTAGGCGTAATCCAATCTGATCTCCAGTCATCCTGAATGGCAAGTCGACGTAAGTCCGCCTAGTCTTAATGACGTTGAGAAAGCGTTAGGAAATCTGAAGAGAGGGCGAGCTTCAGGTCCTGATAGACTGACCCCTGAGATATTTAAGGATGGTGGTCCAGTTTTAGCAGCTAGGTTGAATGAGATCTTAGGTAGAATCTGGGAACTGGATGTAATCCCATCCGACTGGTCTCAATCACTGATTGTCCCGATTTATAAGAAAGGACAAAAGTCCTCGTGACAATCACAGGGGAATCAGTCTAACTAATATATTATCTAAAATATTGGCCTCAACAATATTTCGGCGCTTAACGAAAGCTCGTGAAGAGCAAACTCGAGAAAACCAGGCTGGTTTTCGACCTGGACGTGGTTGTATAGACCACGTCTTCACACTACTACAGGTCCTGGAACATAGACACACATTTAGGCGTCCTACAATAGTTGTTTTCCTGGAGCTAAAAGCGGCACTTGAATCTGTTGATCGTGAGGTTCTGTGGCATTGTCTGTCACTACCAACTTGCGTCACTTATGGCGTAGGTGAGATGTCCGTTTGCTGACTAAAGGACGAGTGTACTGCGCAGTAGTTCGCTCCGTCTTACTTTATGGCCTTGAAACATGGCCAATGAGAGTAGAAGATATTCGTAGGTTACTGGTTTTCGATCATAGGTGCCTTAGAAGCATTGCTCGTATATCCTGGGACACCCGAGTGAGCAACGCTGTTACTAAGAATCGGGTGCTAGGTAAGAATGGCAGATCAATAGATGAAGTAATGCAACTTCATCAGTTGAGGTGGTTGGGACATGTGTTGCGTATGCCTAACCACCGACTGCCTCGTCGAGCTATGTTTTGTAGTGTAGGAGTAGGTTGGAAGAAAGTTAGGGGCGGTCAAACCAAAACATGGCAGAAATCCATGAAGTCATTAGCGAGTGGACTAAGCCATGTCGGTAATTGTCGACTACCTGGTTGGGGTCCGCGAGATGATAATAATCGATGGTTAGAGACCTTGAATGACATGGCTCAAAATCGTTCGCAATGGCGCCGGTGCATTTATTCTCTGTGTTCTCTCAAATCCTAATCTTCTGGATTCTTCAACCCCTCTACTTTTGACTTTCTAAACTTTCCTCACTGAATCGTACTTGAATAATATCTTCTAATCCTAACCTCTCCGATTACTTCTAATACCCTTACTACCTCTTCTACTATTGGATTTGAATTGACAATTATATCTCTGTGCTGATATGGTATGGCGACATGAACTGATGTACTTACGTACGAAGTTCTACATTGCAACTGACTGACGGACTTTTCTAATGTGGTATGGCAACATGAACTTATGTACATACGTACGAAGTTCTACGTTGCAACTGACTGATTACTTCTACTACCTCTACTACTATGGGATTTAAGTGACGATTACCTCTCCGTGCTTACATGGTATGTCAATGTGTGCTGATGTACTCATGTACGAAGTTCTATGTTGTTGTCGACTGAACTGCTTACAGTCGCAAATATTTTCACAACGTTAGTACAACACATAAGTTTAAGTTTGTCTCCAGGCCACCCAAGTAATTGGAATTTTCAAATTATTTTTGACGTGTAGTGGATTCCTTCTAACGAAGAGTGTGGAAGTTGAGCACACAGTTTTCACAGATTTTCTCGGCATTAGACCCTTCAGGATTGTTTACAGACGTATCGGAGGGTATAAAATCCCAGTCATATATGTCCATATTACTTTCTCGTCCCTTTATTTTTTCATAATCTATTTTTGTCTATCTAATCAGGTGGCTGGGAAACAGCGCTCGAAAACTGTTGGTAGAAACCAAAAAAGTAAGCTAATTATTTGTTTTTATTGCGTCTCATATGTCAAGCTCATTAAAGGCAAGAAAATCTTTGTGGCATGCAGAATGAATCCTGTGATGTTAATACACAGAATGTTAAGTATATTTAATGCAGTTGATGTTTTGAACCACTTAGTTTGCGTAAACCCCTTAAAAAATTCAGAAAGGCAAAGAAGTCCGCAGATGTATCGCACAGTTTACAAGAAGATATTTTGAAGACCCCGATTAATCCTCATGTTCATTCGACTAGGAGAATAATATTCGATGAAAATGGTGAAATAGAAAGTTTATACACTTCAGATAATCGGGATGTATGTAGATTCCGATGTTTAAAAGTGAATTTTAGAGTCTTTCTAACTGTATTCGCAGAGCGAAAAAGCGTTCAGGATACGTCGCTTTTACAAATATATGCGCTGAAGACAAATGTACGTCACTGAAATCTGGAATTCCGATCCTTGAGGATACTTATATGTCTTACGTGTCAGAAGATTTACCAGAATCGTTACGTGAAATACTGATCAAACATGAAAATGATCAGCATTTAGAAGTGGCAATCTATAGTTTTCCCGTAAGTTTAACTTCTTTTCATAACATTTTAGAATGACTATGAAACTGTTGTCAAGTATTGGTATGACACATTCCAGAAAATTCATTCACTTCCACACCAAGTAAAAGTCAAGTGAGTTTTATACACTAACTGATTTCAACCATATTACTTTTTTATAATTTTGAAAACTAATACTCATGTTGCTATGTCGTCACCGTTAACACCTCTTTAAATCCTTTATAATCTTTTTGTTTATCTGACATTGGTAATAAGGTTTGCATTGCCTTCGATAACTTGCGTAAAACTCTGCATTTGATGTAGTCCTTATTCTGTTTGGTTTAGTGACAGCTGAGTATAATTATTTTCGAGTTATTAATAGCCACATATGTGATTTTGTTATGACATTCTACTGGTTTCGAAAAGTTATGTTTAACCTGTTTTTTTTCATTGGTCTTTCAGGAAGAAAGTGACAGAGGGTGAACAAACCTCTTGTCCACCACAACTGTAAGTTTGCCACATCATATTATCACGTGTACGTGTCTTTTCTGCTTAAAATTATGATTTACTCGCCATTTGGTTAACCATATTTAAATCACATGAATATTGGTTTACAATATTTAGTTTCTGTTTGTGTGAAGTATGATTTGATACTAAAGAAATCCCTCCATAATAATTCTCAGAAGATATTTTTAGGTATAAATCCTCGAATCCATTTAAGTGTTTTTAGCATGAATATTGGAAAATTCACTTTAAACAGGTTCATTTTTTCTTTAGTTTCTCACCTGGTCTTACATTTACAGTAAGATAGGTTTATATGAAATATTTAAACTGCTGTGGTTAACAGAATGAAAAGGTGATAAAAATCATGAAATCATGCTACCGTTAATATGGTTTTTACAGTTTGCAGGTTATTTATTTTAACTAGCTTGAGCAAGTTATTTGTTTATATACGTACAAGGAAATGTGAAGTTCTCAAATATGTGAAAGAAAGGAGGGATAAATGATAAATTTTTATCAATAGTGTGAAGAATGCTGGACTGAAATTAATAATAACAACGAGGGTACACATGAAGATTATGTTTACTCTTATGCCCGATGTGACAGATTTGTTATTGTAATCAAATGATCGAAGGCAACTGGAGGGGAGTGACTGAAAAGAATATTTTTAGAATGCTCAAATCTAGTCTTTAAACTTCGATTGTTATCTCTTACCAATCCATGTATATGTACTCTGATTCTACAAACCACAACGGTCCAAATGTTACAAACACGTAGTGGATACTAATATTATAAATTCCATTGAGGCATTACGAAAATATGCATTTAATTACTAAGTTTTAAAATTATTCAAGTCTTGACAAGTCAGTCAGTCGGCTACTACGTAGAAGTTCGTACGTACGTAAAGCAATCCAAGTTGCCATACCTCATTAACACAGAGATCAAATCGTCAATTAAAATCCCATAGTAGTAGAGGTTATCTCAGTATTAGCGGTAATTAAGATCAGGATTCCAAGAAATTATCCAACAAGTATAATCCAGTGAAATATATTTAAAAAAGAAATAAGGTAAGGTCCTGACCTCATGAGGTCTTGGGAGAAGACAAAGAACGAATGGACCTGTGCCATCACGTCATCTAAAGTCCCTAAACATCGGTTACTATAGTTTCGTGGACCCCAACCTGGTAGTCTACACCTACCAACGGGGCTCAGTCCAGTTATATTTCGGTCTGGCCACTCCAAGCTTTATTCCGACCTACTCCGACACCATAAAACATCGCTGTTCTAGGTAGTCGGCGGTTGGGCATTTGTATCACATATATTACCCATATCAAGTGGTCAAGATTCACTATTCCATCAGTTGATTTGCTATCCTTAAATTATACAATTTTCCTAACCCCAGCGTTACTTGCTGATCCCAGGACATTGCTTCTAAGACAAATATGGTAGAATTCCGGTCACCTATGAATACCCTCTCTCCTGGCGATTTTACACATCCGTATAAAAACGGAGCACAGTACTGCTGCACAGTAAATTCGTCCTTTGGATAGCGAATATATATCTCGACTACGATATAAGTGACGCAAGTTGGCAACAACCAATCGAGCCTTCTGTATTTGTGCTGAGATTTCGCCATACACCAAGCCATCAGCACTGATGAGACTCCCCAGATAAGTAAAATGGTCTACACGCTCAACTACTTCACTGCCTATCACTAATTCAGGTGCCGATGCAAGGTATTCCAGAAGCAACATTTCGCATTCTGAACATACTTGCATTGTTGCTCAAGGTGGTAGTTCGGAGACTCTGCATTTCGTCAGCGTCTTCACCAAATAGAACTATGTCATCGGCATATTCCAAGTCAACAATCGAATCTCTTGGTGGAAGGTCGACTCCTGAAAGTTTCATCTCTAAAAGCATGTCGATGACAAGTTGATTAATAATAGCAAAATTGGACAGCCCTGAGGAAAAACACTTGAAGTAATAAATCCCGTTGACAGTTCGCCATAAGCTCTTCCTCAAAATTTGTGTTTGAGTAGAGAACCTGTGTAAGGTTGATGTACTTCTTTGGTACACTTTTCAATGACAGACACTGCCAACTTGCGTCACTTATGACGTAAGTGAGATATCCGTTTGCTAAACAAAGGATGAGTTTACTGAACAGCAGTTGGCTCCGTCCTACCATACGGCTGTGAAACATGGCCAGTCAGAGTAGAAGCTGTTTGTAGGTTACTTGTTTTCGATCATAGGTGCCTTAGAAGCATTGCTCGTGTATCCAGGTATAACTGAGTAAGCTATGCTGTTGTTAGAACACGAGTACTAGGTAGGAATAGCAGATCAATAGATGAAGCATTAGAACTTCAGTTGAGGTGGTTGGGACATGTGTTACGTATGCCTAAACTCCGACTGCCTCGACGAGCTATGTTTTGTGGTGTAGGAGTAGTTTGTAAGAAAGCTAGAGGCGGCCAAACCAAAACATGACAGAAATGCATGAAGTCAATGAGAAGTGGACTGAGTCATGTTGGTAGATGCAGGCTATCAAAAGCATTCGAAAGCGTGGACAGAACAACCCTATGGAGGCTTCTCCGACACTACGGTGTGCTTGAGAAGATAGTCAGCATCATACGAAATTCTTATGATGGATCAAACTGCAAAATCGTGCACAGCTGACAGACTGGTTCCAGGTGAAGACCGGTGTCACACAAGGTTGCTTACTCCCACCTTTTCTCTTTCTCCTGGTAGTCGACTGGATTATGAAGACGTCGATATCCGCAGGAAAGTACGGTATCCAGTGGACAGCCAGGATGTATCTGGACGATTTAGACTTTGCAAATGATCTAGCTCTTCTAACGCACATGCAACAACAAATGCGAGAGAGGACGACCAGTGTAGCAGCAGCAGGTTTCAACATACATAAAGGGAAAAGCAAGATTCTGTGATACAGCGCAACATGCGCCCATCAAATCACTTTTGATGGAGATGCTTTGGAGGACGTTAACTCCTTTACATATCTCGGCAGCATAATCGACAGGATTTTCAGTAAAAATTTCAAGACAGTTCTACTGTGTGAGATGGAAACTTGATAAACCACCATATCCATCATCCAGAAGATACAAGTATACATTAACAGTTTTCTACGCAAAATACTTCGAATTTCTCAGCAAGAAACCATCAGCAACAATCTACTGTGGTATAGAACAAAGGACATTCCAGTAGAGGAGGATATCAGGAAGAAGCGCTTGAAGTGGCTAGGACACACGTTGCAGAGGGCACCCAACTGCGTCACAAGATAAGCCCTCACTAGGAAGCCTCAAGGCCGAAAGAAAAAGAGGATTGCTAAAGGACGTATTACGCCTCCCGACCGTAGCTGTTACCTTGGCATGGTGGTCGGGCTTGCCTATCGTGATTACCCAACCGAGATATATTGGCTAGAACATATGTTCCTGAAGGTTCTACCATGCTAGGCAGGTCGATCGGAGAACGACGAGACTAAAAGCAGCTACTCAAGGTCTGAGGGCGAATTCGTACTGCTGACTGCAGAGGAGTGTGACAGCAGTAAGGTGTTTCCCTCGGACAGCCAGCATCTGCAGCGATGCTGCCTTCTCACAAGGAAGGAAGGGTTAGAAAAGGTCGACCCTAAAAATTTCACACCTCACCTTGTTGCACGGATTTCCGTCTCCGGCGGTAAGGGTGCCCACTAAGGGCTTTCAAGGGCGGAGCTAGTCCTCAAAAAACCTTTGATAAAAAAGCCGTGCGTGACCGGCCTCATGCACTTGTCCCTTGGGCTCTGCGTTCACGCAACCTGGTCTTTAGGACTGACAAAAATCTACCTATTTTTTTTCATGTCCCTCAAGAAAGAACCTTCCATGGTGTGGGCAGCCGGGAAGCGACAACCGCCCTCATACCCATAACAGCACGCTGGACAAAATTGGTCAAAATTAAATCCTTCCTACACCCCATAATATCCCTCATATCCATACGACTAACTCTACTCACTTTCTTTTATCTCGCTGCACAGCTAATGCAAACGATGCGAGTTCACGAAACGTCATTCCTGGTCTCTTGAAACCCCGTTCTAAACTACATGTTGGAGCATGTAAAGTACGGACATTGTGTCAAATAGAGCAACAGGCATCATTAGCTAGGACTTTAGAATCTCGCTCAATCGATGTGTGCTGCCTCTCGAAAACGCGCACAAAGGATCCGAGTAACATCATTCACTTGACCTCACCGTGTTAAGATAAAGAAGCAACTCAATATACTCTTCGTGTATCCGGTAGCCATGATGCTGCTTCCCGGGGGCTCGCTGGCGTAGGTATGGCATTGAGTCGTAGGGCGGAAATAGCGCTCCTGGACTGGATCCCAGTAGATAGTCGCTTGTGCACTGTCCGACTAAACGAGAGTGTAAGAACTCGGAAAGATATAGACACCCGTCGTTGCCTCTTCGTCGTATCTGCCTATGCCCCCACTGACTGCAGTTCAGACGAGCTGAAAGATGAGTTCTATAGAAAGCTTTCGGACCTCCTCCAAAAAGCTAGGCGCTCCGATACAGTAATAATGGCTGGTGACTTTAATGCTGAAGTAGGTAGACTAAGTGAAAATGAAAGACACCTTGGTGGATGTTATGGTTTCGCTGCTAATAGAACAGACAATAGCGACCATCTGTTGCAACTGTGCTCAGATAACCGCCTATTCGTAGCTCGTTCTGGGGCACGTGTTTAGATTCAGATCATGCCCTAGTGCGAGCGCGTATTTGTTTGAGGCTTACTCGACGTAGGAAAGACACCGAAAAGAAATCTCTTAAGGTTCTACTTAATGATAATGATGCGAAGAATATATTCCGGGAAGAACTAGAAAGAGGGATAGGCAACCATGTAAGTGACTCCCATCCAGAGGCAGCTTGGATTGATGTCAAAAAGGCTGTGGAAACAGCAGTGATGTCCACTAGTAAGGCAAACCATAAGCCTAGTATGAGGCCGTGGGTCTCAGTAGCATCCAGCGAACTGATAGATGCTCGAAAACTCATCCCACTTGGCTCTGAACATGATGAATAACGAAGTCAGCTTAAGCGCAGACTGATACAAAGCCTACATAACGACTGTGAACAGTGGTGGGTGGCGAAAGCAACACTTTAGGGATCAGTTCAACTAGCCTCGAGCCACTCTTCGGTTACCCACAATCTCCAGTCATCCTGAATGGCAAATCGATGTTAGTACTCCTAGTCTTTAAGAAGTTTAGAAGGCGTTAGGAAATCTGAAGAGAGGGCGAGCTGCAGGTCCTGATAGACTAGCCCCTGAGATATTTAAGGTTGGCGGTCCAGTTTTAGCAGCTAGGTTGACTGAGATCTTAGGTAGAATCTGGGAACTGGACATAATCCTATCCGACTGGTCTCAATCACTGATTGTCCCGATTTATAAGAAAGGACAAAAGTCTTCTTGTGACAATCACAGGGGAATCAGTCTAACTAATATATTATCTAAAATATTGGCCTCAATAATATTTCGACGCATAACGAAAGCTCGTGAAGGGCAGACAAACGAAAACCAGGCTGGTTTTCGACCTGGACGTGGTTGTATAGACTACATTTTCACACTCAGACAGGTTCAGGCAGTGTTATTGAAAGGTGTACCAAAGAAGTACATTAACCTCATACAAGCTCTCTACTCGAACACCACTGGTCGAGTGAGAGCTTATGGCGAACTGTCACAGGAATTCTCTACATCCAGTGGTGTCCGTCAGGGATGTCCACTTTCTCCATTCTTGTTCAATTTTGTCATAGACATGCTCCTAGAAATAACCTTATCCTCGTCTGAATTTTCAGGAGTAGACCTTCTACCAGGTGGCTCGCTTATTGACTTAGAATATGCCGATGAGATTGTCCTACTTGGTGAAGACGCTGACTAAATGCAGTCCTCTGACCCTCCTAAGCAACAATGCAAGCATGTTCGGGATGCAGTTTTCCCCCTCGAAATACAAAATGTTGCTTCAAGATTGGGTTTCATCGGCACCTGAACTAGTGATAGGGAGTGAAGTTGTCGAGCGTGTAGACCGCTTCACTTATCTGGGGAGTCTCATCAGTGCTGATAGACTGGTGACTGACGAAATCTCAGCACGGATACAGAAGGCTCGATTGGCTTTTGCCAACCTTCGTCACTTATTGCACAGGCGAGATATCCACTTGTTAACCGAAGAACGAGTGTACTGTGCAGCAGTTCGCTCTGTCCTACTATACGGATGCGAAACATGGCCGTTAAGATTAGAGGACATTCGTAGATCACTAGTCTTCGAAGCATTGCATGGCAAATCAATAGATGAAGCATTAGAACTTCAGTTGAGGTGGTTCGGACATGTGTTACGTATGCCTAACCACCGAGTGCTGCGACGAGCTATGTTTTGTGGTGTAGGAGTGAGTTGGAAAAAGGTTAGGGCGGTCAGACCAAAACATGACAGAAATGCATGAAGTCACTGAGAAGTGGACTGAGTCATGTTGGTAGATGTAGGCTATCTGGTTAGAGTCATCGAGACGAAAGTCACCAATGGTTAGAGACCTTGAACGATATGGTTCAGAATCGTTTGCAATGGCGCAGGTGCATCCACTCTGCGTGCTTTTTAATTCTAACCTTCTGAATTCCTCATAATATCTAGCTTTCTCGTTGTAAATTTCTCACTGAATTATGCTT
>OX103979.1:30898305-30914203 GCA_944470395.2 Schistosoma turkestanicum | reverse complement strand
GACTTCATGGCAGAAATCCATGAAGTCACTGACAAGTGGACTGAGTCATGTTGGCAGATGTAGACTACCTGGTTGGGGTCCGCGAGACGAAAGTCATCAATGGTTAGAGACCTTGAACGACATGGCTCAAAATCGTCTGCAATGGCGCAAGTGCATCCACTCTTTGAGCTCTCTCAAATCCTAATCTTCTGGATTCGTCAATACCTCTGCCTTTGTCTTTATAATCTTATCTCACTGAATTATATTTTTTGAATAATAATAAACCACGCTAGTTACAGTTCCCATTTTGCTCTCTGCAAAAAATATACCAAGAAACATCAATTATGCAGGATTATATTATGAATTTCTAGTAATTTTTATACGACTTACTTCATGTACAACTTATTGTAATAATAACCAATAGACAGACAGATACAACGCAGACCTTCGTACATAACTACATCAGTTCAGGTTGCCATACCACGTCTGCACAGAGAGGTAACTGTCAATTCAAATCCAAGACTGATATCGATAGCAGAATTATTAGCAGCAATGGAGAAGATTAGGGAGCGAAGATACGAAGCATAATTCAGTGAGAAATTTACAACGAGAAAGCTAGATATTATGAGGAATTCAGAAGGTTAGAATTAAAAAGCACGCAGAGTGGATGCACCTGCGCCATTGCAAACGATTCTGAACCATATCGTTCAAGGTCTCTAACCATTGGTGACTTTCGTCTCGATGACTCTAACCAGATAGCCTACATCTACCAACATGACTCAGTCCACTTCTCAGTGACTTCATGCATTTCTGTCATGTTTTGGTCTGACCGCCCCTAACCTTTTTCCAACTCACTCCTACACCACAAAACATAGCTCGTCGCAGCACTCGGTGGTTAGGCATACGTAACACATGTCCGAACCACCTCAACTGAAGTTCTAATGCTTCATCTATTGATTTGCCATGCAATGCTTCGAAGACTAGTGATCTACGAATGTCCTCTAATCTTAACGGCCATGTTTCGCATCCGTATAGTAGGACAGAGCGAACTGCTGCACAGTACACTCGTTCTTCGGTTAACAAGTGGATATCTCGCCTGTGCAATAAGTGACGAAGGTTGGCAAAAGCCAATCGAGCCTTCTGTATCCGTGCTGAGATTTCGTCAGTCACCAGTCTATCAGCACTGATGAGACTCCCCAGATAAGTGAAGCGGTCTACACGCTCGACAACTTCACTCCCTATCACTAGTTCAGGTGCCGATGAAACCCAATCTTGAAGCAACATTTTGTATTTCGAGGGGGAAAACTGCATCCCGAACATGCTTGCATTGTTGCTTAGGAGGGTCAGAGGACTGCATTTAGTCAGCGTCTTCACCAAGTAGGACAATCTCATCGGCATATTCTAAGTCAATAAGCGAGCCACCTGGTAGAAGGTCTACTCCTGAAAATTCAGACGAGGATAAGGTTATTTCTAGGAGCATGTCTATGACAAAATTGAACAAGAATGGAGAAAGTGGACATCCCTGACGGACACCACTGGATGTAGAGAATTCCTGTGACAGTTCGCCATAAGCTCTCACTCGACCAGTGGTGTTCGAGTAGAGAGCTTGTATGAGGTTAATGTACTTCTTTGGTACACCTTTCAATAACACTGCCTGAACCTGTCTGAGTGTGAAAATGTAGTCTATACAACCACGTCCAGGTCAAAAACCAGCCTGGTTTTCGTTTGTCTGCCCTTCACGAGCTTTCGTTATGCGTCGAAATATTATTGAGGCCAATATTTTAGATAATATATTAGTTAGACTGATTCCCCTGTGATTGTCACAAGAAGACTTTTGTCCTTTCTTATAAATCGGGATTATGTCCAGTTCCCAGATTCTACCTAAAATCTCAGTCAACCTAGCTGCTAAAACTGGACCGCCAACCTTAAATATCTCAGGGGCTAGTCTATCAGGACCTGCAGCTCGCCCTCTCTTCAGATTTCCTAACGCCTTCTAAACTTCTTAAAGACTAGGAGTACTAACACCGATTTGCCATTCAGGATGACTGGAGATTGTGGGTAACCGAAGAGTGGCTCGAGGCTAGTTGAACTGATCCCTAAAGTGTTGCTTTCGCCACCCACCACTGTTCACAGTCGTTATGTAGGCTTTGTATCAGTCTGCGCTTAAGCTGACTTCGTTATTCATCATGTTCAGAGCCAAGTGGGATGAGTTTTCGAGCATCTATCAGTTCGCTGGATGCTACTGAGACCCACGGCCTCATACTAGGCTTATGGTTTGCCTTACTAGTGGACATCACTGCTGTTTCCACAGCCTTTTTGACATCAATCCAAGCTGCCTCTGGATGGGAGTCACTTACATGGTTGCCTATCCCTCTTTCTAGTTCTTCCCGGAATATATTCTTCGCATCATTATCATTAAGTAGAACCTTAAGAGATTTCTTTTCGGTGTCTTTCCTACGTCGAGTAAGCCTCAAACAAATACGCGCTCGCACTAGGGCATGATCTGAATCTAAACACGTGCCCCAGAACGAGCTACGAATAGGCGGTTATCTGAGCACAGTTGCAACAGATGGTCGCTATTGTCTGTTCTATTAGCAGCGAAACCATAACATCCACCAAGGTGTCTTTCATTTTCACTTAGTCTACCTACTTCAGCATTAAAGTCACCAGCCATTATTACTGTATCGGAGCGCCTAGCTTTTTGGAGGAGGTCCGAAAGCTTTCTATAGAACTCATCTTTCAGCTCGTCTGAACTGCAGTCAGTGGGGGCATAGGCAGATACGACGAAGAGGCAACGACGGGTGTCTATATCTTTCCGAGTTCTTACACTCTCGTTTAGTCGGACAGTGCACAAGCGACTATCTACTGGGATCCAGTCCAGGAGCGCTATTTCCGCCCTACGACTCAATGCCATACCTACGCCAGCGAGCCCCCGGGAAGCAGCATCATGGCTACCGGATACACGAAGAGTATATTGAGTTGCTTCTTTATCTTAACACGGTGAGGTCAAGTGAATGATGTTACTCGGATCCTGTGTGCGCGTTTTCGAGAGGCAGCACACATCGATTGAGCGAGATTCTAAAGTCCTAGCTAATGATGCCTGTTGCTCTATTTGACACAATGTCCGTACTTTACATGCTCCAACATGTAGTTTAAAACGGGGTTTCAAGAGACCAGGAATGACGTTTCGTGAACTCGCATCGTTTGCATTAGCTGTGCAGCGAGATAAAAGAAAGTGAGTAGAGTTAGTCGTATGGATATGAGGGATATTATGGGGTGTAGGAAGGATTTAATTTTGACCAATTTTGTCCAGCGTGCTGTTATGGGTATGAGGGCGGTTGTCGCTTCCCGGCTGCCCACACCGTGGAAGGTTCTTTCTTGAGGGACATGAAATAAAATAGGTAGATTTTTGTCAGTCCTAAAGACCAGGTTGCGTGAACGCAGAGCCCAAGGGACAAGTGCATGAGGCCGGTCACGCACGGCTTTTTTATCAAAGGTTTTTTGAGGACTAGCTCCGCCCTTGAAAGCCCTTAGTGGGCACCCTTACCGCCGGAGACGGAAATCCGTGCAACAAGGTGAGGTGTGAAATTTTTAGGGTCGACCTTTTCTAACCCTTCCTTCCTTGTGAGAAGGCAGCATCGCTGCAGATGCTGGCTGTCCGAGGGAAACACCTTACTGCTGTCACACTCCTCTGCAGTCAGCAGTACGAATTCGCCCTCAGACCTTGAGTAGCTGCTTTTAGTCTCGTCGTTCTCCGATCGACCTGCCTAGCATGGTAGAACCTTCAGGAACATATGTTCTAGCCAATATATCTCGGTTGGGTAATCACGATAGGCAAGCCCGACCACCATGCCAAGGTAACAGCTACGGTCGGGAGGCGTAATACGTCCTTTAGCAATCCTCTTTTTCTTTCGGCCTTGAGGCTTCCTAGTGAGGGCTTATCTTGTGACGCAGTTGGGTGCCCTCTGCAACGTGTGTCCTAGCCACTTCAAGCGCTTCTTCCTGATATCCTCCTCTACTGGAATGTCCTTTGTTCTATACCACAGTAGATTGTTGCTGATGGTTTCTTGCTGAGAAATTCGAAGTATTTTGCGTAGAAAACTGTTAATGTATACTTGTATCTTCTGGATGATGGATATGGTGGTTTATCAAGTTTCCATCTCACACAGTAGAACTGTCTTGAAATTTTTACTGAAAATCCTGTCGATTATGCTGCCGAGATATGTAAAGGAGTTAACGTCCTCCAAAGCATCTCCATCAAAAGTGATTTGATGGGCGCATGTTGCGCTGTATCACAGAATCTTGCTTTTCCCTTTATGTATGTTGAAACCTGCTGCTGCTACACTGGTCGTCCTCTCTCGCATTTGTTGTTGCATGTGCGTTAGAAGAGCTAGATCATTTGCAAAGTCTAAATCGTCCAGATACATCCTGGCTGTCCACTGGATACCGTACTTTCCTGCGGATATCGACGTCTTCATAATCCAGTCGACTACCAGGAGAAAGAGAAAAGGTGGGAGTAAGCAACCTTGTGTGACACCGGTCTTCACCTGGAACCAGTCTGTCAGCTGTGCACGATTTTGCAGTTTGATCCATCATAAGAATTTCGTATGATGCTGACTATCTTCTCAAGCACACCGTAGTGTCGGAGAAGCCTCCATAGGGTTGTTCTGTCCACGCTTTCGAATGCTTTTGATAGCCTGCATCTACCAACATGACTCAGTCCACTTCTCATTGACTTCATGCATTTCTGTCATGTTTTGGTTTGGCCGCCTCTAGCTTTCTTACAAACTACTCCTACACCACAAAACATAGCTCGTCGAGGCAGTCGGAGTTTAGGCATACGTAACACATGTCCCAACCACCTCAACTGAAGTTCTAATGCTTCATCTATTGATCTGCTATCCCTACCTAGTACTCGTGTTCTAACAACAGCATAGCTTACTCAGTTATACCTGGATACACGAGCAATGCTTCTAAGGCACCTATGATCGAAAACAAGTAACCTACAAACAGCTTCTACTCTGACTGGCCATGTTTCACAGCCGTATAGTAGGACGGAGCCAACTGCTGTTCAGTAAACTCATCCTTTGTTTAGCAAACGGATATCTCACTTACGTCATAAGTGACGCAAGTTGGCAGTGTCTGTCATTGAAAAGTGTACCAAAGAAGTACATCAACCTTATACAGGTTCTCTACTCAAACACAAATTTTGAGGAAGAGCTTATGGCGAACTGTCAACGGGATTTATTACTTCAAGTGTTTTTCCTCAGGGCTGTCCAATTTTGCTATTATTAATCAACTTGTCATCGACATGCTTTTAGAGATGAAACTTTCAGGAGTCGACCTTCCACCAAGAGATTCGATTGTTGACTTGGAATATGCCGATGACATAGTTCTATTTGGTGAAGACGCTGACGAAATGCAGAGTCTCCGAACTACCACCTTGAGCAACAATGCAAGTATGTTCAGAATGCGAAATGTTGCTTCTGGAATACCTTGTATCGGCACCTGAATTAGTGATAGGCAGTGAAGTAGTTGAGCGTGTAGACCATTTTACTTATCTGGGGAGTCTCATCAGTGCTGATGGCTTGGTGTATGGCGAAATCTCGGCAAATTGCGTCACTTATAGCGTAGGTGTGATATCTGTTTGCTATCCAAAGGACGAATTTACTGTGCAACAGTACTGCGCTCCGTTACTATACGGATGAGTAGCATGGACGGAATAGAGGATATTCATAGGTTACAGGAATTCTACCATTTTTGTCTTAGAAGCGTTTCTCGTTTATCCTGGGACCACCAAGTAATACTGGGGTTAGGAAGTGTATAATTTAAGGATAGCAAATCAATTGACGGGACAGTGAATCTTGATCACTTGATGTGGGTATTATATGTGATACAAATGCCCAACTGCTGACTGGCTTGTGGGGCAGAAAGCTACGGGTGGTCAGACCAAAACATGGCAGAAAACACTGACAACTGGACTGCGCCCTGTTAGTAGGTATAGACTACCTAGTTGGGATCCGTGAGACAACAGTAACCAATGGTTGGAGACTTAGAATGACGTGGTTGAAAATCGTATACAGAGATGCAGAAGTATCGAATTTTTGTTTTCTTCTAAATCCTTCCTGAGTTTTATGACTTCTTTTATTTTATTTTCTTCACATAGTTTCAGCTTCCCGAATCATTTATCCGATCCGCAATCTTTTCTATTACCGCTAATACTGCTACTAACTCTAACGCTATGGAATTTGAATCGACAGTTCACTATTTCTGTGCTATGTTATGTTAAGTTGAACTGACGTACTACGTTGTAAGTTGTAGCTGACTGATAGACAGACTCTGGCCGTGAAGATTAAAACGCCTCTCTCTCTCTCTCACACACACACACACAAGCGATCTCACTGATGCTATCCAAAGAAGCCAAAAAGCATCTTTAGGACACGAATCCCATTGAGCCACTATCATAGATGTATCCTTCAAAGCAAAGAAGAAGCGCATTACATTGAATGTCATCCAGGGATTTGCGCCAACGACACATAACAATGAGCTGCTATAGATCAATCCCATGAGAAGCTGCAGTCAATCGTATGGTAATACCCAGCAGATGACTTGACTAATCTGATGAGAGGCCTAAACGCCAAGGTTCGAATAGAAAACACTGGAAATGAAGACGTTATGGGACAACATGGACTGAGAGAAACGAGTGAAAATGGCGAGAGACTCGAAATTCTATGTGCTTTCAATAAGATGGTCATAGGCTGCACCATATTTCAACAAAATGCATACAAAAGGGTACATGGATTTCAACGTCCCATACAACTGCGAACCACATCGACCACGTATGCATCAACAAAGAGTTCGGGAGGTTCATGAAAAGTGTAAGAACAAAAAGATGTGCAGACGCGACATCAGATCATCACTTGCTGGTCTCCAAGATGAAATTGAAACTAAAGAAGTACTGGATAATGGGGTGGGCAACATCACAAAAGTTTAATACTGCCTTTCTTTGGGTACTGGAAAGCTCAACGAATACAAGATAGCCGTCAGCAATAAGTTTCAAGCTCTTCCCAATCTACTCGACGAAGAGGAAATTGCCATGGAGAAATGCTGAAAAGGGATCAGAGAAGCAATAACTCTCGCATGTCATGAGGTTTTGGACCACAAGAACCACCATCAAGAGGATTGGATCTGGTTGATATGGGACAACTATACGATACAACGAAGAAGCTTGCTGAAAAAAATAATTATCCAGAACGACAACTCAGAAGCAAGGAAGGCAAAGTAGTCACCGAAATCGACGGACAGCGAGACAGGTGGGTTGAACACTTTGAAGAACTCTTGGATAGACCAGCCTCACTGAACCGACATAATATCGAAGCAGCACCGACCGACCTGTCAATCAATGTTGACACACCATCAATTGAAGAGATCAGTATCGCCATGAGACAAATCATGTGTGGCAAAGCGGCGGGACCAGACAACAGTCAGGCTGAAACAGAGAAAATGAACGTAGCAGTAACTGCAAAAATACTCCACACCCTCTTCAGCAAGATTTGGGATGAAGAAAAAGTACCAACAGGTTGGAAAGAAGAATGTCTGATCAAAATGCCAAAGAGAGGCGATCTCAGCAAATGTGAAAACTACAAAGACATCACTATTCTCTCAATATCTGGAAATCCTTCAACAGGGTGTTGTTAAACAGAATGAAGGACTCCGTAGACGCCCAACTTTCAAATCAACAGGCTGAGTCCCGTAAGGATCAATCGTGTACCGACAAAATCGCAACAATACGGACCATTGTGGAACAATCAGTTGAACGGAACAAAATACTGTACATCAACTTCGTTAACTACGAGGAGCCATTTGATAGGGTGGACACTATGGAGGCTTCTTTGACACTACGGCGTGCCTGAGAAGATACTGAACATCATATGAATTCGTATGATGGACTAAACTGCGAAATCGTCTCCGAAGGACAACTCACAGACTCGTTCGAGTTGAAGACCGGTGTCAGGCAAGGTTGCTTACTGTCACCTTTTCTCGTTCATCCGTTGGTCTACTGGATCATGAAAACGTCAATATCTTAGAGGAAGTAAGGACTGCAGTGGACAGCTAAACGATTCGAACTTTGAAGATGATCTAACTCTGTCCCACACACAGTAACAAACACAGATGAACTCAGTCAGCATAGCAGCAGACTGCATTAGTAGGTCTCAACATATACAAAGAAAAAATCAAGATCCTTCGATACAACACAACATGTACCAACCAATTCGCACTTAACGGAGAAACTTTATGGGATGTAAACCCTCTACATATCTGGGCAGCATCAATAATATGCGAGGATTTCTGATGCGGATGTGAAGACATGCATTAGCAAAGCAAGGGCAACATCTCTACGATTGAGGAACATCTGGAATTTAAAACAACTGTCGACCAACACCAAAGTCA
This sequence comes from Schistosoma turkestanicum, assembly GCA_944470395.2. NCBI lineage: Eukaryota > Metazoa > Platyhelminthes > Trematoda > Strigeidida > Schistosomatidae > Schistosoma > Schistosoma turkestanicum. The sequence goes on along the minus strand of OX103979.1, from coordinate 30,905,773 downwards.
GAATTTTTAACAAAAATTTTAAGACAAACATACTGTATGGAGTGGAAACTTGGAGAACCATGAAAGCCATCATCCAAAAGATACAGGTGTTTGTTAAAAGTTGTCTGCGCATGATACTCCGGATCCGCCGGGCAGATACCACCAGCAACACAGTACTATGGGAGAGAACAGACCAGATTCCAGTTGGGGAAGAAATTAGGGGAACGCATTGGAGGTAGGAAAAACACATTGCAGAAATCACGCAACTGCGTCGCAGGACAAGCCATCACTTGTAGTCCTGAAGGCCATAAGAAAAGAAGAAGACCAAAGAACGTATTGCTCTGAGAATTGCAGACACACATGAGGAGAGTAAATAACGATTGGAAACAACTAGAAAGGAAAACTCAGGATAGATTTGGTTGGAGAATCCTGGCCGGTTGTCTATGCTCCATGGGGGTTAACACACAAGTATTTGAAGATAAAGGAGGGACAAATCACTACATCCTTCTATGTTTAAATACACCATGTCAAGCATTACCTTTTTAAATCTCCTTGTAACCGGATTTATTGTCAATAGAAAAGTTACTTTTACGTTATAAATAATCTCCTGATTTGGTACCAGTAAGACTGATAATTTCTACTAAACAACATACTTAGTGATTACGTGAGTATCAATATCAAGGTAGGGACTTGATGATTTCAAGTAAATTGAGCATGTCGTACTGAGTTAGTAATAATAAAACGATTATATTTTGTTGATAATCGGTAGAAATTTGTATCTCTGACGACTCGTGACTTACTGTCAGTCACTATTTCAGAGTAAATTAACAAAGTTTAGATATTCATAAGGATACCTAGCTGGATACCCTTAGTGCAGTCAGAATCATAATATATCGATTTTATTTTATTTTTGGTGAAACTGTATGAGATGTCACTGTGTTTACTTGTGTACAATGGTGAGTATGAACGGTGTGTGGACTGTGATACGTAGTGAAGATTTCGTGGAAAATGAATAGATTCAAATGTGGTTATTTGCAAAAACAGCTCAAATTGGATGAATAGCCAAGGCTTTTTTACTCATCATATACACATATAAACACCGTGGTGTATCATAAAGATTCACCTTGGCCGAAAATAACATGACACATTCGGACATTCCGATTTTGACTGCACTAAAAATATTCAGCTTTGTTTATTTTGCCATTTAAACTTGAGATGATTTAATTCGGTTATTTATTTGTTTACTCTGTAGTGACTGACAGCAAATTCGAGGCGTAAAAGATACATATTTCTACTCATTAGGATATCACCAAAATATAATCATTTCATTACTATTAACTCAGTACACAATGCCCAAAATATTTGAAATAATCAAGTCTGACCTTGGCATTGACATCTAAGAAAACAAATCTTATTTAGTCATTTGTTTTATCTAAACTAGGGCAAGATGTAAAGTATGCATGCTGTGACCGATACTGAAATTATTCACAGTAAATAAATAGAAATGACAAGTTAATTGACTGTTTTGAAACATCTCGGATTGATACAAACATGATTTGTATTACTCATGGTCAGCCACCGCCTACCTCGACGTGAAACCCGGGTTTGAAGAAAGAAATCCAAGACGTGCTCCCAATTCATGATTTTATTCACTGTTAGACTTATTCATGTTCAAAGCCTAAAATAGACTGATCCGGATCCTCAAATAATAATGACCAAAGATTACAAACGGTGGGTGAAAGGACTCAAGGTACGCCACACATGTAAATGCATTCCCTTTCTCAAATATCTAAATCATGAGTTATAATATCATCTCACACTACTTATTGTATGGATTTTCTGAAACTATATTTCTCATATTTCCTTACAAATACTGATATGATTACTAAATTGATATTGTTATGTCATTTATTTGGCTATGACATAACGTTGCAACTCGGCTATAGATATCAATCTAATGTCCATAGTTGGGTTTGACTGATAGAGATGATCACCAAGTGACGACTATAACTAACTCGTTACAAATTTTATGACATAAAGACAACTCCAACTAGTAGATTCACAACTACGTAGCAGCAAACGAAATGCGGGATTTCTTCCAATGGCAATATGATGTAAATACGATGTGTTATTGTTTCCCAAAGGTGGATACCAACACTTCAATGCAGAAAGCGTCTATTCGCAGGAGAGGTGATTAAGAATCTCAGCGTGATGAACACAAGCATAGACAACTTAGGTGGACTTAATGTGAACCCCACTTCAATGCCACGTGGGCTGTAGCAGACAAAGATGTGGTAACAGAATCATGAAAAGGATTTCTATGTAAAGCTTTGTAACATGACCACAAAGCCGAATACCTACTACATGTGACTGCCATTTGAGAAGAGGAAGGAATTAGATGGAAAACATACAGTTCTTGTAGCATATGAACTTTAGTAGCGCCATATATTCGTTTATAGCAGTGAAACCACGCACGCCCCGACCTCAGCTGCTGCCTTGACGTGGTGCTCGGGCTTGCCCATTATGATCACCCAACCTAGCTCTATTGCCTAAATCTGCAGGTTCTACCATGCCAGACAGGCCGACTGAAGAACGATGAGACTAAAAGCAGCTACCCGAGGTCTGAGGGCGAAGTCGTACTGCTGACTGCAGAGGGGTGTGACAGCAGTAAGGTGTTTCCCTCGGACAGCCAACATCTGCAGCGATGCTGCCTTCTCACAAGGAAGGAAGTGGCTAGAATTGGTCGACCCCCACAATGTCAGAGCTTATTTTACGGACTTCCTTCTCTAGAGATAAGGCTTTTTAGAAAGAACGGAGCTAACTCTTTAAATACTAAGCATAAAAAGGCCGTGCGTGACCAGCCTCAAGCAGTTGACCCTTGAGCTCTGCAGTCACGCTCCCGTTTCGGTAAGACCAACAATAATCTACCTTCCTTTACACGTTCCCAATAAAAACGCTTCCCGCGTTTGAGCAGCCGGGAAGTGACAACCGCCCTCATACCCGTAACAGCACGCGAGACGAAATTGGTCGAAGTCGAATCCTTCCTACACCCCCTAGTACCTCTCTTATCTCCACGACTAACTCTTCTCACATTCATTTATCACAGTGCACAGCTAATGCAGACGGCACGAGTTCGCGAAACGTCGTTCCTGGTCTCCTGAAACCCCGTTCTAGACTACATGTTGGAGCATTTAATGTACGGACATTGTGTCAAATAGGGCAACAGGCATCATTAGCTAGGACTTTAGAATCTCGCTCAATCGATGTATGCTGCGTCTCGGAAACGCGCATACAGGATCCGAGTAGCATCATTCACTTGACCTCACCATGTCAAGATAAAGCAACTCGACATACTCTTCGTGTATCCGGTAGCCCTGATACTGCTTTCCCGGGAGCTCGCTGGTGTAGGTATAGCATTGAGTCGTACGGCAGAACAATCTCTCCTAGACTGGATCCCAGTAGATAGTCGCTTGTGTACTGTCCGACTAAACGGGACAGTAAGGACTCGTAAAGATAGGGACACGCCGTTGCCTCTTCATCGTATCTGACTGCAGTTCAGACGAGGTGAAGGACGAGTTTTACAGAAAGCTTTCGGACCTCCTCCAAAAAGTTAAGCGCTCTGATATAGTTATAATGGCTGATGACTTCAATGCTCAACTAGGTAGACTAAGTGAGCAGGAGAGACACCTTGGTGGATGTTATGGTGTCGCGGCTCAGAGAACAGACAATGGCGACCGTCTGTTGCAACTGTGCTCAGATAACCGCCTATTTCTAGCAAACACTAACTTTAAGCATAAGGAAAAGCACTTTTTGACCTGGCGACCCCCGAAGTCGTCTTGACGTTGGACGCAACTAGATCATATCGCCATCAGCCACCGGTGGAGACGTTCGACAGAGGACTGCCGCTCGTTCTGGGGCACATATTTAGATTCAGATCATGCCCTAGTGCAAGCGCGTATCTGTTTGAGGCATAACGGACTTAGGAAAGACACCGCAAGGAAACCTCTTAGGGTTCTACCTAATGATAGCAGAGATATGAATATATTTCAGGGACAACTAGAACAGTAAGGCGACCATGTGAGCGATTCCCATCCGAGGGCTTGTTGGAATGAAATCGAAAAGGCTGTGCAAACAGCAGTGATATCTGCTAGCAAGGTAAACCATAAAGCTAGAATGAAGCAGAGGATCTCAGTAGCATCTACCGAACTGATGGACGCTCGAAAACTCATTCCACCTGACCGTGAACATGATGAAGAACGAAGTAAGCTTAAACGCAGGCTGATAAAAAGCCTACACAACGACCGTGAACAGTGGTGGGTGGCGAGAGGAAAAGCGATGGAAAAGGCAGCGGCGATCGGCAACACTAGACGACTTTTCCGCCTTATCAAAGAAACCGGTATTAGGAGCCGATGGTGAGTGAGACTATTTCGGAAAAGGATGGTCTTATTATCCATTCTCAATCCAGGAGACTAGACTGATAGCCAGAACACTTTAGGGATCAGTTCAACTGGCCTCGAGCCACACTTCGGTTACCAATGATCCCCAGTCATCTTGAATGGCAAATCGATTTAAGTCCTCCTAGTCTTTGTGAAGTTGAGAAAGCTATACGAAATTTGAAGGGAGGGCGAGCTGCAGGTCCTGATAGGCTTACCCCTGAGAATTTTAAGGATGGTGGTCCAGTTTTAACAGTTAGACTGACCGAGATCCTAGGTAGAATCTGGGAACTGGACGTAATCCCATCTGACTGGTCTCAGTCGCTAATTGTCCCAATCTGCAAGAAAAGACAAAAGTCCTTGAGAATGGATAATAAGACCATCCTTTTCCGAAATAGTCTCACTCACCATCGGCTCCTAATACCGGTTTCTTTGATAAGGCGGAAAAGTCGTCTAGTGTTGCCGATCGCCGCTGCCTTTTCCATCGCTTTTCCTCTCGCCACCCACCACTGTTCACGGTCGTTGTGTAGGCTTTTTATCAGCCTGCGTTTAAGCTTACTTCGTTCTTCATCATGTTCACGGTCAGGTGGAATGAGTTTTCGAGCGTCCATCAGTTCGGTAGATGCTACTGAGATCCTCTGCTTCATTCTAGCTTTATGGTTTACCTTGCTAGCAGATATCACTGCTGTTTGCACAGCCTTTTCGATTTCATTCCAACAAGCCCTCGGATGGGAATCGCTCACATGGTCGCCTTACTGTTCTAGTTGTCCCTGAAATATATTCATATCTCTGCTATCATTAGGTAGAACCCTAAGAGGTTTCCTTGCGGTGTCTTTCCTAAGTCCGTTATGCCTCAAACAGATACGCGCTTGCACTAGGGCATGATCTGAATCTAAATATGTGCCCCAGAACGAGCGGCAGTCCTCTGTCGAACGTCTCCACCGGTGGCTGATGGCGATATGATCTAGTTGCGTCCAACGTCAAGACGACTTCGGGGGTCGCCAGGTCAAAAAGTGCTTTTCCTTATGCTTAAAGTTAGTGTTTGCTAGAAATAGGCGGTTATCTGAGCACAGTTGCAACAGACGGTCGCCATTGTCTGTTCTCTGAGCCGCGACACCATAACATCCACCAAGGTGTCTCTCCTGCTCACTTAGTCTACCTAGTTGAGCATTGAAGTCATCAGCCATTATAACTATATCAGAGCGCTTAACTTTTTGGAGGAGGTCCGAAAGCTTTCTGTAAAACTCGTCCTTCACCTCGTCTGAACTGCAGTCAGATACGATGAAGAGGCAACGGCGTGTCCCTATCTTTACGAGTCCTTACTGTCCCGTTTAGTCGGACAGTACACAAGCGACTATCTACTGGGATCCAGTCTAGGAGAGATTGTTCTGCCGTACGACTCAATGCTATACCTACACCAGCGAGCTCCCGGGAAAGCAGTATCAGGGCTACCGGATACACGAAGAGTATGTCGAGTTGCTTTATCTTGACATGGTGAGGTCAAGTGAATGATGCTACTCGGATCCTGTATGCGCGTTTCCGAGACGCAGCATACATCGATTGAGCGAGATTCTAAAGTCCTAGCTAATGATGCCTGTTGCCCTATTTGACACAATGTCCGTACATTAAATGCTCCAACATGTAGTCTAGAACGGGGTTTCAGGAGACCAGGAACGACGTTTCGCGAACTCGTGCCGTCTGCATTAGCTGTGCACTGTGATAAATGAATGTGAGAAGAGTTAGTCGTGGAGATAAGAGAGGTACTAGGGGGTGTAGGAAGGATTCGACTTCGACCAATTTCGTCTCGCGTGCTGTTACGGGTATGAGGGCGGTTGTCACTTCCCGGCTGCTCAAACGCGGGAAGCGTTTTTATTGGGAACGTGTAAAGGAAGGTAGATTATTGTTGGTCTTACCGAAACGGGAGCGTGACTGCAGAGCTCAAGGGTCAACTGCTTGAGGCTGGTCACGCACGGCCTTTTTATGCTTAGTATTTAAAGAGTTAGCTCCGTTCTTTCTAAAAAGCCTTATCTCTAGAGAAGGAAGTCCGTAAAATAAGCTCTGACATTGTGGGGGTCGACCAATTCTAGCCACTTCCTTCCTTGTGAGAAGGCAGCATCGCTGCAGATGTTGGCTGTCCGAGGGAAACACCTTACTGCTGTCACACCCCTCTTCAGTCAGCAGTACGACTTCGCCCTCAGACCTCGGGTAGCTGCTTTTAGTCTCATCGTTTTCCAATCGACCAGCCTGGCATGGTAGGTCCTGCAGGAACGTATGTCCCAGCCAGTATAGCTCGGTTGGGTCATCACGATAGGCAAGCCCGACCACCACGTCAAGGTAGCCATCCTTTTCCGAGATAGTCTCACTTACATTCGGTTCCTAATACCGGTTTCCTTTGATAAGGCGGAAAAGTTGTCTATTGTTGTCTATCGCCGCTGCCTTTTCCGTCGCTCTTGCTTTCGCCACCCACCACTGTTCGTGATCATTCCGTAGGCTTTTTATCAGCCTGCGCTTAAGTTGACTTCGCTCTTCATCATATTCAGAGCCAGCTGGGATGAGTTTTCGAGCATCCATCAGTTTGGTGGATGCGACTGAAATCCACGGCTTCATCCTAGCCTTATGGTTTAACCTTGCTAGCAGATACCACTTGCTGTTTCCACAGCCTTCTTGATATCATTCCAACCTGCCTCACGGATGGGAATCGCCTTCAATGGCCGCCTAACTGTCTTTCTAGTTGTTCCTGAAATATTTTTTCGCTTTGATTTATCATCAAGTAAAGCCCTAAGAGGCTTTCCTTACGGTGTCTTTCCTACGCCCAGTAAGCCAACAGCTAAACAATGAGTATGCTCGGGCGATAGGGCATGATCTGATCTAAACATGTGCCCCAGAACGGCCAGTCCTCTTCGAACCCTCATCGGTGGCTGATGGCGAATGTGTCTAGTTTGTGTCCACACGTTGAGTACGCACTTCGTGGGGTCGCCAGGTCAACAGATTGCTTTCCTTTGAGCTAAAAGTTAAGTTTTTGCTAAGAATAGGCGGTTGTCTGACATATTTGCACA
>OX103979.1:30873717-30897808 GCA_944470395.2 Schistosoma turkestanicum | reverse complement strand
TNTAGTGGAACTATTTTGTCGAAAAAACACGATTACTGATGTACAAATACTTATTATTGAACATATGTAACATTAACTTTTTTACTGTATACCATTTGTTTATTTGTACTGAAAGTCACTTTTCCAGCGCCACCCACGCCACCCCTGCGGATCTAACGATCGTTTCGTGTAATCATCGATTGTACAAGCTGAACACGTGATATTATTCTAATATCACTCGACTTTCTATTAATAAAAGTCTATATCCTATATACAATCTTCTGTTCTGGATTCCGTGTGGGCGTGTAACCTTCACGTCCCAACACTGGTGAGCCATTCGTCTGCAACGCGCTATTAATTTGGATATCTTCGCCACAACACGATCAAACTTGGTGAGTCTGTCAGTTTTCTATCCATTTATCATATTATTTATTCTGTTGCTTAATACTTATATATAATAAACTAGCAACAGCGATTTAATCTTAATTAACAATGGATAGCGCTAAATGTACTGATATGACAGACTCCCAGATCCAGGTCCTTAATTTTCGACCTGTCTCCTTTATTCCCCACGATCCAGAGGTCTGGTTCGCGACACTGGAGACTCAGTTCGAGATCCGTCGCATAACGAACCAGCGGCTTATGTTTGCCTATGCCCTGGAATCCTTGCCTGAGGACCATATAGCGGCTGTCCGTGTGGTCGTCCTCAACCCCAATGCCCCAGATGCCTACAATCGTCTCAAGGAGGCGATTCTCCAGCATTTCCTCCCATCGAAGGAGGAACGTTTGAGGACTCTTTTAGCACGTCACCCTATGGGTGATGCTAAACCTAGCCACCACCTCACGCGCCTGCAATCACTAGCAGGACCGACAGCGGCTAACTCAGATATAGTCAAGGAGCTGTGGCTCGACTCATTACCAGCCGATGTTCAGCCTACGACCGCCACCCTGCACGAAGATATGCCGCTAAGCCAAGTCGCACTAGTGGCAGACAGAGTGATTACACGAACCGGCCATCGAGACAACTATACTGTTGCGTCCACGTCACATACCGGCGTGGGCCTCGAGGCCAAACAGGGTAAAGCTCATAAGGATCAGGGTTGCTGTATACACAGCCGTCTGAGTTTTTCAGACCGTTCCAAGGTACCTGAACCCTACGTCCGGCGAGCACGATCGCGATCACGTAAGGCTGTAAGTACTCGCCCCCAGCGGGCATCTTCCAAGCCACGCCAACGAGCGGCTTCGGAAGCGAGTACCGGTTGGTGCTGGTTCCACCGGACTCTTAGGTCCGCCGCCCGCCATTGTCGACCTCCATGCTCATACAAGGCGGGAAAATCCCAAGCCGGCGAGTGAAAGCGGCCCTACTCGCCGGCCACTCACCTCAGGTTGGCCGCTTATTTTACGTGCACGATATCCGCACGAACGCTAGGTACCTAGTTGACACCGGTGCCCAAGTTTCTGTCGTACCATTAGGTAGCAGCAAGTTACAACCTACAATAATTCGATTACGCGCTGCGAATGGCACTATCATTCCTACCTATGGTACACGACAGCTATCGGTCAACCTGAGCAACCGACGACAGTATCTGTGGACGTTCATTATTGCCGATGTTCCCACAGCTATACTCGGTATCGATTTCCTACAGCACTATGAATTGCTAGTCGATTCACGTAGGCTGCAGCTAATCGATACTTCGTCGAACAGCAAATTTATGGGCTTTCGAGCTCATACAAATGCGTACCGAATAACAGGTTTATTTCATTCGCGTGATGACATTTTCCACGCTTTATTCGAAAAATTCCCCCAATTAACTAAACCACTTGAGGAGACTCCGTCGGTGACCCGACATGTGGTTCACCACATAGTCACCCGCGGACCACCAGTCACGGCAAAGCCTCGCCGACTGGCACCGGACAAATTAGCTTTCGCTAAACGTGAGTTCGACAATTTACTAGCTACTGGTATTATTCGTCCTTCTCACAGTCCATGGGCCTCACCACTCCACATGGTTCGAAAAAAGGATGGGATAAGTTGGCGACCATGTGGCGACTACCGAGCACTAAATGTAGTCACGCTTTTCGATAGTTACCCCATCCCCCACATACACGACATCACCGCATCACTCAAGGGCACGACTATCTATTCCAAGATCGATCTGGTACGGGCATACCATCAGATCCCAATCGCTCCTGAGGATATTGAGAAAACTGCTGTCACGACTCCTTTCGGTCTGTTTGAGTTCCTACGAATACCATTTGGATTACGGAATGCTGCTCAAACTTTCCAGAGGTTTATCGATAGCATAGTACGAGACTTTGATTTTGTTCACGTCTATATTGATGACTTGTTAATGAGATGGTGGAGAAAACTTGTAGCTCAGGTGGATGATTGTGAAGGTGTTTTGTTCTCTGAGCTGGTTGTTTTGGTTGTGGAGCTTTCATTGTTCTTCTGAACAACATCATCAGCACGAACTTCAGATAGAAGTGAAGCATTAGAATTTCTCCACGTTTGACCTGTAGCTTGTTCTGCTAACCTCGATCTTGATTGGTTGTTGTTGACCTTTGGCCTGTCGTTGTTTGCAACTATGTTTTGATTGCCTCCCTCTTTTGATCTGTTTCTTGATCTAGTGTCACCTATGATTTTCCTGATTGGTTGATAAATTGGGTCAATGTCGATGTGTTTGTTGATTGCTAATTGACCTGAGTGCCAAGCTTCTAAAAATTCTCTAGTGTTCTTTGTCCTCCCCCTACCCAGTATTTCCACGTTGTTCCAATCAAATGTGTGTCCATAATTGTCGGTGTGTATTGATATAAGCGAAGCGTTGTCGTGGCGTTTGACTGCTAATTGATATTCATGTAAACGGAGCTGAAGAGGTCGTCCACTTTGTCCTATGTAGTGTTTTTCACAATTTGAGCAATTTATTTTGTAGATGATATTTGGTTTTTCTTCCTTTGTCATTTTGTCCTTTGGTCTACATAGGATTGACTGAAGTGATTCCGTTGGTTTGTGTGCCACACCTATTCCAAATGGTTTCAGTAGTCGTGCCGTATGCTCTGATATGTCTTTGATGTATGGTAGGATGATGCGTTTATTTGTTCCTGTGCTTGATTTCACTCCTGATGATAGTTTTGGTTGATGTTTTTTGATGAAGTTACGTGGATAGCCATTCTTTTGGAAGATAGTCATCAGATGTTTTTCCTCGTTTTTTAATGTTTCGTATGTGCTGCAGTGTGTCTTCGCTCTCTTGAACAGAGTTTGTATGCAGTTAATCTTGTGGGTTCTTGGGTTGTTGCTGTCGTAGTTGAGAATTACGTCGGTGTGGGTTGGCTTCCGAAATACTTGAGTTTCTAGTTTTCCTGTGTTAGTTCTGGTGATTAGTACATCCAGGAATGTTAATCGCATCATCAAACGTAGATGAACATTATTAACATCTGAAACTCTTATTCCAACGTCTTTCGGATAATGGAATACTAATCAACCCAGATAAGTGCGAACTTGGAAAAGCAGAAATAAAATTTCTGGGTCACGTTATAAAGCATGAGGGTATTTTACCATGTGAAGATAAAGTACGTACAATCATCGAGTACACTGTACCGTCTTCACTCAAAGAACTGAAGGCTTTTCTCGGTTTGGTCAACTTCTATCGACGTTTCATTCCTCACGCCGCGGAACAGTTACGACCACTAACCGATCTACTTCGCGAGAATCCACGTAAGCTAGAATTGAACGATGACGCACGTACTGCATTTTCCGAAATTAAAAAAGCTTTAGCTCAAGCTACGCTCCTCCCCCATCCCGACCCATCAGCCACGCTCAGTATAGCGGTTGATGCATCCGATTTCGCTATAGGAGCCGTCATACAACAAAACATCTCTGGAAGTTGGCAACCTCTCGAATTTTTCTCACGACGCCTTACTACCACGGCGATGAGATATAGCGCTTTTGGTCGCGAACTGCTAGCAGCCTACTGTGCCATCAAACATTTTCGGCACGCAGTAGAAGGTCGTAACTTTATCCTTTTTACCGACCATAAGCCTCTAACGTATGCTCTTCATACAAAATCTGACCGCTACTCACCACGAGATTGCAGACATTTGGACTATATCTCTCAGTTCACGAGAGACCTTCGTCATATTAAAGGCAAGTCGAACTACGTTGCTGATGCTTTGTCACGTATTCAAATGAATGCAGTTACTTCACCAGTGCTCGATCTTCCTGCTATGGCCGCCGCCCAAGCAAACGATCCTTCTTGTTCAGAAGCACAATAAAATACATCCCTTCAGTGTCAGGAAGTGCCCCTAGCTACTACCTCAGGCACTATCCTATGTGATACCTCTAATGGTCTTCCTCGACCCATCGTACCCTCTGCTTATCGTCGTCTCGTCTTCGATGCCCTTCATGGTTTGTCTCATCCAGGTATCGCAGCTACATTACGTCTCATCGCTGCACGATACGTCTGGCCTTCCATGAACAAAGATGTCCGTATGTGGGTAAAGCAATGCTTATAATGTCAACGTAGCCGCCCCCATCGGCACATTTGCTACGCCTGATGCTCGCTTCGATCACGTTCATATTGACATTGTAGGACCATTACCACCATCGCATGGGTATGATCACATACTCACGTGCATTGATCGCTTTACAAGAGGGCCCGAAGCTATTCCCATCACTTCTATTACGGCGGAAACAGTTGCTCACTGCTTCGTAGAACGATGGATAGCCCTGTACGGTTGTCCCTCGACTGTCACAACTGACCGAGGACAACAATTCGAGTCCGAACTATTCTCCTCGCTAACTCGGCTGCTTGGTACGGAGCGCATACGCACTACCGCCTACCACCAAGCTTCAAATGGTTTAGTAGAAAGCTTTCATCGCCAACTCAAAAACGCTCTTCGAGCACACGAAAACAATAATTGGTACGAAACCTTACCGCTCGTCCTTCTAGGCATCAGAACGAGCTTAAAGGCAGATATTCAATGTTCCGCCGCTGAATTGGTATACGGCACGACATCGCGTCTGCCTGGGGAATTTTTCACACCACGGAGCAGTGATAACTTCAATAAATCAGACTACGTCCAACGACTGTCTGCATTTATGCGAGCACTGCCTCCGGTGTCAACTCGAGTACAACATCGACAGGTCGCTCTCCCCCGAGAGTTATCTACCAGCTCACATGTTTTCATTCGAGTCGATTCGGTACGCAAACCTTTGCAACAACCTTACGAAGGACCTTTTCACGTGATTTCTCGTCACGAAAAGACCTTCAAGGTTGCTCGACATGGCCGCGTCGAGATAGTCAGCATTGATCGTCTCAAGCCAGCACACGTCGATGACAGTGCCCTACTTGCTAATCCGAGACCCAATGCTAGACCTAGCGGGATCCTCAAAACTACCCCGGATCCCACGCTAGCGAAATCAGAAACCTCATTCTCACGTCCCAGTCAGCATCACGCGCCATCTGCACTATCTACGGATGAGACTCCGGTCTCACGTTCAGATCAGCAGACCACGCCGCACTTGACTGCGGATGAGAATGCAGGCTCACAAGGTACGCACGAGGCTACAGTCTCGCGTTCCGGTCGCCGCGTACGCCTACCTGTACGCTTTCTCGAATAACTACCAATCCTTCACAGGGGCAGCATAGGATTTTACCATCATACTACACGCATGCTACACTTTTTCTCCTTTTCTTTGATTTTTTTATCCCGATCCTATACTTCCGACCATTGTCCTGTTGGTACCGTCGACTTCAGTCAACCTTGGCGAAAGCTGGCCTGATCACCCACGCTCTTGTCAATGCACTCAGTCGATTTTCTGGTGACGAATATATCTGGTATACGAATGGTTTCGCACTGGTCGTTTCTGGCTTTTTCGCTCAATCTGGTTCCGTCCTACGTCTGCAGCTTTATTTGGTCCGGACCCCTACGAACGCAATTATCAGACACTGGATACGAGCCACACTGGTGTGGTATGCTAACCCGATGGACGAAATTGGCGCGTAATTATTGGCACGGCAGCGGACAAACTCCCGGTGACAAATCGAGCGTCATCAGTCGCTGCCTGTCGTCAACCATTCTGCCCGTCAACCGAATATTGACCGACTAGTCCTCTAAACGAAGCCGCTACATATCGAAAGTGTAAAACCCTTCCTAGGGGGGGGCTCCTGTAGTGGAACTATTTTGTCGAAAAAACACGATTACTGATGTACAAATACTTATTATTGAACATATGTAACATTAACTGTTTTATTGTATACCATTTGTTTATTTGTACTGAAAGTTACTTTTCCAGCGCCACCCACGCCACCCCTGCGGATCTAACGATCGTTTCGTGTAATAATATTTTTGGGACTGATCTTTTCTAACCCCCTCCTTCCGTGGTGAGAAGGCAGCATCGCTACAGATCCTCATACTATAAGTTGTTTCTGGCTTCTTTGGACAGTATCAGTGCACTGGTCTGTGTATATGAGGCGTTTTCATCTTCACGTCAGTTGAGAAAGAGCTTCTCTCCCGAAGCTAACCCTTCTAGTCCAGCCTGTGTCCAATGGGTTCCACTTAATTGAAGCACTAACAGGCTGTATAGTATTTTATTTCCTCAGCAAATCGAATGGTTCTTCCGGTCTACCACTTTGTGTGAACATTCCGCCCACCTATACTGATTGTTCGCTGGTTGTTAGAAGGGTCATTGGCCTCATGACGTCCGAAAAAACTGGGCTTTCATCATGAGGCGTTATAGCTCTTTTAAAGAAGGTTTTCCGACTCTCAGCATAGAGTTTAAATTTTTTTCTCTGGTTAGCTTTCCTGAAGCCCAACATTTCTCCTCTGTTCGGGCTTTGGACTTGTGTTAACCCTAGAAGGGTTTCAAGCAGACTTAGTTTTTTTAAATACCACAAGTGTCAGTTGTAAATTTGGTCGAATGTTTTGTACATTCATACTTTAGTTATTTGCGTGACAGATTATTATATAATTAAAAACATTAAATCGATTGACGTTTTCACTTATGGTCAATCAGAATATGTTCTAATGTATACAATAAACCATATCAAGAACTTTCATTTATCCGAAATCCGAGTATCTGTTCATTCGGTATTTTAACAACTGTTAAACGCTTTGATTCATAACCGAATGTGGTCATTGTTTTCGACTAGATAAACTTAATAAGATTTTCTGTGAACACTTTCTTTGAGATATGTCTTCCATTAGGGCATAAGGTATTCGGAATAATTAACATGTTTTTGACGGGAGAAGTTTTTCATCATCCAACATATGCACAGTATCAACTATTCTCGGGTATAGTTGCGTTCATTTAGTAAGTGACTGCTGGATATAGGAGCGCAGTTTTCACTGATGACTTCGTCTCGATCTCTCACTTTCTTTCTCTTCTTATTGTATAAACTAGTGCTCCAGTCGTGACTATACCGTCTTGGTACCTTAATTGGTAATATTAGATCGTAAGACCATCTAAAGATTCTAAATTTCCTCAATATGCGTGCAGCATTAATTTGAAGAAATGTATGTACATCTAGTGCTCATGTCTCCAGTAAAAACGGAGGTTTTAAGTTGAATGCCTGTGACTAAACATTCACAGATTTCTTGATATGACAACACTCACAAACGGTGTGCTATACTCCAATTACAAGCTACAAAATTTCATCAATAGCTGTATAGCAAACATATCTAGCAAGTGATGAAAAGGTGAATTATGCAAGGAAAATTCAAGAATATAGCGGAAGAGAATATGGTATAATAGGATAAAAATTACATATTACGATTAACATACTGCTGGCTATGACGAGCATATGCAAAACAATAACCTAGACTGTTTTGTCAGCGTTCTGAACTTATTTTATCTTAGTGTTTAACCCAAAGATTGTACAATTAGCCCCACAACAAGGGTGTTCCCACGCATTTGGCTTCGAGCCAGTAAAATTAGCTAGGTTGTTATCAGATGGGGGAGTTCCATCGGAAAACCTGGGCGTTGATCGATTTCCGTTTATGCTAACATTTGCACTTATAGGAAATTACTAGTCTGCACATCCTGGACTCACTATTCTACTTCCAAATAAACAGTCGTTCTAAAAATGGTAATCGATGTTATTTTACACACCAGTAGAATCAAATGTCACAGGCTGTCGTGATGTTGGTGAGGTTGTAGTGGTTTGTAAGTGGGGCTTTCATAAGAAGACCTGGTTTTAATAGTAACTTTGAAGGCTGGGGAATCACTAGCGCAAACGATCACTACTTGTGAAGTCCAGAATGGAACTGTCATACAGCGTTTTGAGTTTCCTGGAGCAAAGTCGATTTCTAAAAACATAGAATGCAAATATGGTTAGAATTCTTAGAGCATATTCCACTGGGACCCATTTCCGTGCAGTCATTTTGTTTATCTTACAACAGTGCTCAGTGTATATTACATGTATTTAAGTCTCTTGCGTAATAGCTTTATTCATACACTTCCTAGTATTCTGTTCGCTATTGAAACATTTGTAATTAGGATCGTAAATAAAGTTAGTTGCAATTAGTATCTCACAGAAGATACTTGTACATAGTTCACAGATGAATTGGAGTAATCTAGTCAAGAACCATTTTTTCATCGTCGTTACTCAAAAGTTTTTGGCAGAATCCACAATTACTCATAGAACAAGAATGTACGAGTGGGCATTGCAGTCTTTCTATACATAACAAGCAAACCGAATATATAGTACTGAAATCGTAAACGAAACGATTTCTTATTCTCACTTAGTGTGTAGAGCATCCCAAAGAGAACTATATTAAAAATTGTCGTTGGAAATTTGGTTTAATGAGGATTAGAATAAGAAGGAAAGTGTAAAATTTCCCCGTACAGTGCATACAACAACGACGA
Source organism: Schistosoma turkestanicum (assembly GCA_944470395.2). Taxonomy (NCBI): domain Eukaryota; kingdom Metazoa; phylum Platyhelminthes; class Trematoda; order Strigeidida; family Schistosomatidae; genus Schistosoma; species Schistosoma turkestanicum. Next base: position 30,888,966 of record OX103979.1, on the reverse strand, counting down.
TGACGAAAATGTTCGTCTGAAACTCCAACCGCTATCAGATGTACTCAAAGCAGTAATCGTGGTCGAGAGTCTTTTGCGTTGGTATCGAAAGTACTCACATTTAATAACAACGAAACCGAAAATCAAGCTGTCGTAAACAGCATTATTTCAAACGCTGAATTAGAACATAGGATTTTCTATCTGTAAAGTAAATAATCTGGTTATAAAACCCTCTCACACGAGCTTCATCAAACCAGTTGTAGAAGGAATGGAACGTACCTCCTGATTGACTAGGCCGTAAGTATATTTTCTATCGCAGAGCAGACAAAGGGTTGGGGAGTTATGACTCATACCCTTTCACTACTCATCTAACATTTTTAGCAGTTCCAATGATGACATGTAGTGGAGTACTGAGAGATCGATGGACATTTACAGATATATAATTTAACCAAAGGAACCATGTGCTTAGTCGCCAATCCGAAAAAGTTCAGCATTTTTTAATCGAAATTCACAATCTAGCTGAACAATCACCAAAATGTACTACATTTACGTTCAAATGATGACATGAACAACATGTTGATCCTCTTATTCCTCTTGAGACATGGATTACTGACTGAGGATCTCCAGGCAACTGTGTGCTTGGCTCTCCCTTCCAATGCCTTCCGAAGAGTATTACATTTCGTACATGATTTTTCCACAACTCACGAATTTTATGTGTGATTTCGTCAGCTCTATAGAGACTTTTTGATACACTGCGGTGTCAACATAACTCAGCTTCGTCACCAAACAAATTGAACAGTGTGTGGACTTGTTAGCACCTTCAAACTCACTTAGTGAGTGCTCTGAGTCTCACTAGCTTTTTAATTCCAAACAGAACTATCTTGTATAAACATGTCGACTCGGTCTAACTAGCCATGCTGAACAATAAAAACGAAAGAAGCAAAATTAACAGCTTAAAACCTAAGCGCTCAGCAAATATAACGCTTTGAAAAGTAGTAACGAACCACCAACTGCACGTGAAAAAAACCTGAAGCTGATTAATATCGGAAGTCCACTGTCCATTAGAAAACAGGTGACCAGTCTCGTCTAATTTCCAGAAATGTGATTGTAATCTTTCCTCAAACCTTAAAACTCTATCACAGTTACCTAAAAAAAATCCTAATCACCTAAACATCTGCTTGACATATAATCCGATACAGTTGCTTAAGTAGTGGTATCAGATTACGAGTTATGAACAGAAAAAAATCAACTTATCAATACATATGTGATAGCTAGACAAGATCAATACACAAGAGAAGACTAAATTTTTCTAATAAGCGGTGTTTTATCTCTGATTGCGGCTCACAACATTGTTTGTTCGCGTCAAACCTGTAGGTTCTTTGTCCAAAATAGTGCCTTCAATTCGAAATGGCGCGCATCGTTGAAGTATGGTAGAGGAATAACAAAGTCATAAAACATTGGATTTTAATATGTCCTTCAGTCGTGCAATGCGTCTTAGCTGCTGTGTCGCTAGCATAACTGTATTCGGAACCAAGGTGGCGTGGTCCTCTGATTGGAGTACAGGTCAGAAGTCATCCTTTTTCGATCAATTTAAAAGCTCATTAACCAGCTTAGATAAAAAGTTCCCACTAATATTGAGTGCTCATGCTACTTGTAATGAAAATGTCACTATAAAGCCATGGAATTGGAACTGGGATGGAAAAAGCACGTCTGACTGTAAGACAGACTCGGCTTCGCAAAGCGAAACAGTGACATCGAAGTCAAAATGCACACGGCACCTTTTATTTATTCGTCATGGCCAGTATCATTACGCCAAAGACGACTCCGACTGCCACTTGACAGGACTCGGGCGCCAGCAATTGGACTGTACTGGGATGCGTTTGCGAGAACTCAATTTCCCATATAGAAAAGTGTACTACTCCACGATGACGCGCGCTGTCGAATCGGCTGAGTTGGTTTTAAATCATCTACCTAACGTTCAGGCAGAACCGTCAGATGTCTTACGTGAAGGTGCTCCATACGTCCTGGAGCCACCTCTCGCATATTACCAACCTACGCAAAAAGATATTGAAGAAGATGGCTCCCGCATTGAATCTGCATTCCAAAAACATATACATCGTGCAGATGCTGAACAAGAAGCCGACACGTACGAGGTGTTTGTGTGTCATGCAAATGTTATTCGCTATTTTGTTTGTAGAGCTCTGCAGTTTCCACCTGAGGCTTGGATAAGATTTTCGCTTGACCACGGCAGTATTACATGGCTTGTCATTCGGCCTGACGGGCGCGTTACATTGAGATGGTTAGGAAACTCAGGACATATGCCTCCTGAACTCATTACCGTACAGTAGTTGTGGGTAACATTTGTTCCGGTGTACAGTGTACATTACGTAAATTTAACGCACTTTGCTTTGTAACTCTTGTAATATTAGATACTTTTTCAGATGACTAACGCATCATTCTTACTACTGTTTTATCAATCATGCACCTTTAGTACGCAATTGTATGGGCTTTTACATGGTGTTTGCTATGATGAGCGTATGCAACACAATAATCCAGACTGGTTTGTCAGCGTTCTGAACTTATTTTATCTTAGTGTTTAACCCAAAGATTGTACAATTAGCCCCACAACAAGGGTGTTCCCACGCATTTGGCTTCGAGCCAGTAAAATTAGCTAGGTTGTTATCAGATGGGGGAGTTCCATCGGAAAACCTGGGCGTTGATCGATTTCCGTTTATGCTAACATTTGCACTTATAGGAAATTACTAGTCTGCACATCCTGGACTCACTATTCTACTTCCAAATAAACAGTCGTTCTAAAAATGGTAATCGATGTTATTTTACACACCAGTAGAATCAAATGTCACAGGCTGTCGTGATGTTGGTGAGGTTGTAGTGGTTTGTAAGTGGGGCTTTCATAAGAAGACCTGGTTTTAATAGTAACTTTGAAGGCTGGGGAATCACTAGCGCAAACGATCACTACTTGTGAAGTCCAGAATGGAACTGTCATACAGCGTTTTGAGTTTCCTGGAGCAAAGTCGATTTCTAAAAACATAGAATGCAAATATGGTTAGAATTCTTAGAGCATATTCCACTGGGACCCATTTCCGTGCAGTCATTTTGTTTATCTTGCAACAGTGCTCAGTGTATATTACATGTATTTAAGTCTCTTGCGTAATAGCTTTATTCATACACTTCCTAGTATTCTGTTCGCTATTGAAACATTTGTAATTAGGATCGTAAATAAAGTTAGTTGCAATTAGTATCTCACAGAAGATACTTGTACATAGTTCACAGATGAATTGGAGTAATCTAGTCAAGAACCATTTTTTCATCGTCGTTACTCAAAAGTTTTTGGCAGAATCCACAATTACTCATAGAACAAGAATGTACGAGTGGGCATTGCAGTCTTTCTATACATAACAAGCAAACCGAATATATAGTACTGAAATCGTAAACGAAACGATTTCTTATTCTCACTTAGTGTGTAGAGCATCCCAAAGAGAACTATATTAAAAATTGTCGTTGGAAATTTGGTTTAATGAGGATTAGAATAAGAAGGAAAGTGTAAAATTTCCCCGTACAGTGCATACAACAACGACGATGACGAAAATGTTCGTCTGAAACTCCAACCGCTATCAGATGTACTCAAAGCAGTAATCGTGGTCGAGAGTCTTTTGCGTTGGTATCGAAAGTACTCACATTTAATAACAACGAAACCGAAAATCAAGCTGTCGTAAACAGCATTATTTCAAACGCTGAATTAGAACATAGGATTTTCTATCTGTAAAGTAAATAATCTGGTTATAAAACCCTCTCACACGAGCTTCATCAAACCAGTTGTAGAAGGAATGGAACGTACCTCCTGATTGACTAGGCCGTAAGTATATTTTCTATCGCAGAGCAGACAAAGGGTTGGGGAGTTATGACTCATACCCTTTCACTACTCATCTAACATTTTTAGCAGTTCCAATGATGACATGTAGTGGAGTACTGAGAGATCGATGGACATTTACAGATATATAATTTAACCAAAGGAACCATGTGCTTAGTCGCCAATCCGAAAAAGTTCAGCATTTTTTAATCGAAATTCACAATCTAGCTGAACAATCACCAAAATGTACTACATTTACGTTCAAATGATGACATGAACAACATGTTGATCCTCTTATTCCTCTTGAGACATGGATTACTGACTGAGGATCTCCAGGCAACTGTGTGCTTGGCTCTCCCTTCCAATGCCTTCCGAAGAGTATTACATTTCGTACATGATTTTTCCACAACTCACGAATTTTATGTGTGATTTCGTCAGCTCTATAGAGACTTTTTGATACACTGCGGTGTCAACATAACTCAGCTTCGTCACCAAACAAATTGAACAGTGTGTGGACTTGTTAGCACCTTCAAACTCACTTAGTGAGTGCTCTGAGTCTCACTAGCTTTTTAATTCCAAACAGAACTATCTTGTATAAACATGTCGACTCGGTCTAACTAGCCATGCTGAACAATAAAAACGAAAGAAGCAAAATTAACAGCTTAAAACCTAAGCGCTCAGCAAATATAACGCTTTGAAAAGTAGTAACGAACCACCAACTGCACGTGAAAAAAACCTGAAGCTGATTAATATCGGAAGTCCACTGTCCATTAGAAAACAGGTGACCAGTCTCGTCTAATTTCCAGAAATGTGATTGTAATCTTTCCTCAAACCTTAAAACTCTATCACAGTTACCTAAAAAAAATCCTAATCACCTAAACATCTGCTTGACATATAATCCGATACAGTTGCTTAAGTAGTGGTATCAGATTACGAGTTATGAACAGAAAAAAATCAACTTATCAATACATATGTGATAGCTAGACAAGATCAATACACAAGAGAAGACTAAATTTTTCTAATAAGCGGTGTTTTATCTCTGATTGCGGCTCACAACATTGTTTGTTCGCGTCAAACCTGTAGGTTCTTTGTCCAAAATAGTGCCTTCAATTCGAAATGGCGCGCATCGTTGAAGTATGGTAGAGGAATAACAAAGTCATAAAACATTGGATTTTAATATGTCCTTCAGTCGTGCAATGCGTCTTAGCTGCTGTGTCGCTAGCATAACTGTATTCGGAACCAAGGTGGCGTGGTCCTCTGATTGGAGTACAGGTCAGAAGTCATCCTTTTTCGATCAATTTAAAAGCTCATTAACCAGCTTAGATAAAAAGTTCCCACTAATATTGAGTGCTCATGCTACTTGTAATGAAAATGTCACTATAAAGCCATGGAATTGGAACTGGGATGGAAAAAGCACGTCTGACTGTAAGACAGACTCGGCTTCGCAAAGCGAAACAGTGACATCGAAGTCAAAATGCACACGGCACCTTTTATTTATTCGTCATGGCCAGTATCATTACGCCAAAGACGACTCCGACTGCCACTTGACAGGACTCGGGCGCCAGCAATTGGACTGTACTGGGATGCGTTTGCGAGAACTCAATTTCCCATATAGAAAAGTGTACTACTCCACGATGACGCGCGCTGTCGAATCGGCTGAGTTGGTTTTAAATCATCTACCTAACGTTCAGGCAGAACCGTCAGATGTCTTACGTGAAGGTGCTCCATACGTCCTGGAGCCACCTCTCGCATATTACCAACCTACGCAAAAAGATATTGAAGAAGATGGCTCCCGCATTGAATCTGCATTCCAAAAACATATACATCGTGCAGATGCTGAACAAGAAGCCGACACGTACGAGGTGTTTGTGTGTCATGCAAATGTTATTCGCTATTTTGTTTGTAGAGCTCTGCAGTTTCCACCTGAGGCTTGGATAAGATTTTCGCTTGACCACGGCAGTATTACATGGCTTGTCATTCGGCCTGACGGGCGCGTTACATTGAGATGGTTAGGAAACTCAGGACATATGCCTCCTGAACTCATTACCGTACAGTAGTTGTGGGTAACATTTGTTCCGGTGTACAGTGTACATTACGTAAATTTAACGCACTTTGCTTTGTAACTCTTGTAATATTAGATACTTTTTCAGATGACTAACGCATCATTCTTACTACTGTTTTATCAATCATGCACCTTTAGTACGCAATTGTATGGGCTTTTACATGGTGTTTGCTATGATGAGCGTATGCAACACAATAATCCAGACTGGTTTGTCAGCGTTCTGAACTTATTTTATCTTAGTGTTTAACCCAAAGATTGTACAATTAGCCCCACAACAAGGGTGTTCCCACGCATTTGGCTTCGAGCCAGTAAAATTAGCTAGGTTGTTATCAGATGGGGGAGTTCCATCGGAAAACCTGGGCGTTGATCGATTTCCGTTTATGCTAACATTTGCACTTATAGGAAATTACTAGTCTGCACATCCTGGACTCACTATTCTACTTCCAAATAAACAGTCGTTCTAAAAATGGTAATCGATGTTATTTTACACACCAGTAGAATCAAATGTCACAGGCTGTCGTGATGTTGGTGAGGTTGTAGTGGTTTGTAAGTGGGGCTTTCATAAGAAGACCTGGTTTTAATAGTAACTTTGAAGGCTGGGGAATCACTAGCGCAAACGATCACTACTTGTGAAGTCCAGAATGGAACTGTCATACAGCGTTTTGAGTTTCCTGGAGCAAAGTCGATTTCTAAAAACATAGAATGCAAATATGGTTAGAATTCTTAGAACATATTCCACTGGGACCCATTTCCGTGCAGTCATTTTGTTTATCTTACAACAGTGCTCAGTGTATATTACATGTATTTAAGTCTCTTGCGTAATAGCTTTATTCATACACTTCCTAGTATTCTGTTCGCTATTGAAACATTTGTAATTAGGATCGTAAATAAAGTTAGTTGCAATTAGTATCTCACAGAAGATACTTGTACATAGTTCACAGATGAATTGGAGTAATCTAGTCAAGAACCATTTTTTCATCGTCGTTACTCAAAAGTTTTTGGCAGAATCCACAATTACTCATAGAACAAGAATGTACGAGTGGGCATTGCAGTCTTTCTATACATAACAAGCAAACCGAATATATAGTACTGAAATCGTAAACGAAACGATTTCTTATTCTCACTTAGTGTGTAGAGCATCCCAAAGAGAACTATATTAAAAATTGTCGTTGGAAATTTGGTTTAATGAGGATTAGAATAAGAAGGAAAGTGTAAAATTTCCCCGTACAGTGCATACAACAACGACGATGACGAAAATGTTCGTCTGAAACTCCAACCGCTATCAGATGTACTCAAAGCAGTAATCGTGGTCGAGAGTCTTTTGCGTTGGTATCGAAAGTACTCACATTTAATAACAACGAAACCGAAAATCAAGCTGTCGTAAACAGCATTATTTCAAACGCTGAATTAGAACATAGGATTTTCTATCTGTAAAGTAAATAATCTGGTTATAAAACCCTCTCACACGAGCTTCATCAAACCAGTTGTAGAAGGAATGGAACGTACCTCCTGATTGACTAGGCCGTAAGTATATTTTCTATCGCAGAGCAGACAAAGGGTTGGGGAGTTATGACTCATACCCTTTCACTACTCATCTAACATTTTTAGCAGTTCCAATGATGACATGTAGTGGAGTACTGAGAGATCGATGGACATTTACAGATATATAATTTAACCAAAGGAACCATGTGCTTAGTCGCCAATCCGAAAAAGTTCAGCATTTTTTAATCGAAATTCACAATCTAGCTGAACAATCACCAAAATGTACTACATTTACGTTCAAATGATGACATGAACAACATGTTGATCCTCTTATTCCTCTTGAGACATGGATTACTGACTGAGGATCTCCAGGCAACTGTGTGCTTGGCTCTCCCTTCCAATGCCTTCCGAAGAGTATTACATTTCGTACATGATTTTTCCACAACTCACGAATTTTATGTGTGATTTCGTCAGCTCTATAGAGACTTTTTGATACACTGCGGTGTCAACATAACTCAGCTTCGTCACCAAACAAATTGAACAGTGTGTGGACTTGTTAGCACCTTCAAACTCACTTAGTGAGTGCTCTGAGTCTCACTAGCTTTTTAATTCCAAACAGAACTATCTTGTATAAACATGTCGACTCGGTCTAACTAGCCATGCTGAACAATAAAAACGAAAGAAGCAAAATTAACAGCTTAAAACCTAAGCGCTCAGCAAATATAACGCTTTGAAAAGTAGTAACGAACCACCAACTGCACGTGAAAAAAACCTGAAGCTGATTAATATCGGAAGTCCACTGTCCATTAGAAAACAGGTGACCAGTCTCGTCTAATTTCCAGAAATGTGATTGTAATCTTTCCTCAAACCTTAAAACTCTATCACAGTTACCTAAAAAAAATCCTAATCACCTAAACATCTGCTTGACATATAATCCGATACAGTTGCTTAAGTAGTGGTATCAGATTACGAGTTATGAACAGAAAAAAATCAACTTATCAATACATATGTGATAGCTAGACAAGATCAATACACAAGAGAAGACTAAATTTTTCTAATAAGCGGTGTTTTATCTCTGATTGCGGCTCACAACATTGTTTGTTCGCGTCAAACCTGTAGGTTCTTTGTCCAAAATAGTGCCTTCAATTCGAAATGGCGCGCATCGTTGAAGTATGGTAGAGGAATAACAAAGTCATAAAACATTGGATTTTAATATGTCCTTCAATCGTGCAATGCGTCTTAGCTGCTGTGTCGCTAGCATAACTGTATTCGGAACCAAGGTGGCGTGGTCCTCTGATTGGAGTACAGGTCAGAAGTCATCCTTTTTCGATCAATTTAAAAGCTCATTAACCAGCTTAGATAAAAAGTTCCCACTAATATTGAGTGCTCATGCTACTTGTAATGAAAATGTCACTATAAAGCCATGGAATTGGAACTGGGATGGAAAAAGCACGTCTGACTGTAAGACAGACTCGGCTTCGCAAAGCGAAACAGTGACATCGAAGTCAAAATGCACACGGCACCTTTTATTTATTCGTCATGGCCAGTATCATTACGCCAAAGACGACTCCGACTGCCACTTGACAGGACTCGGGCGCCAGCAATTGGACTGTACTGGGATGCGTTTGCGAGAACTCAATTTCCCATATAGAAAAGTGTACTACTCCACGATGACGCGCGCTGTCGAATCGGCTGAGTTGGTTTTAAATCATCTACCTAACGTTCAGGCAGAACCGTCAGATGTCTTACGTGAAGGTGCTCCATACGTCCTGGAGCCACCTCTCGCATATTACCAACCTACGCAAAAAGATATTGAAGAAGATGGCTCCCGCATTGAATCTGCATTCCAAAAACATATACATCGTGCAGATGCTGAACAAGAAGCCGACACGTACGAGGTGTTTGTGTGTCATGCAAATGTTATTCGCTATTTTGTTTGTAGAGCTCTGCAGTTTCCACCTGAGGCTTGGATAAGATTTTCGCTTGACCACGGCAGTATTACATGGCTTGTCATTCGGCCTGACGGGCGCGTTACATTGAGATGGTTAGGAAACTCAGGACATATGCCTCCTGAACTCATTACCGTACAGTAGTTGTGGGTAACATTTGTTCCGGTGTACAGTGTACATTACGTAAATTTAACGCACTTTGCTTTGTAACTCTTGTAATATTAGATACTTTTTCAGATGACTAACGCATCATTCTTACTACTGTTTTATCAATCATGCACCTTTAGTACGCAATTGTATGGGCTTTTACATGGTGTTTGCTATGATGAGCGTATGCAACACAATAATCCAGACTGGTTTGTCAGCGTTCTGAACTTATTTTATCTTAGTGTTTAACCCAAAGATTGTACAATTAGCCCCACAACAAGGGTGTTCCCACGCATTTGGCTTCGAGCCAGTAAAATTAGCTAGGTTGTTATCAGATGGGGGAGTTCCATCGGAAAACCTGGGCGTTGATCGATTTCCGTTTATGCTAACATTTGCACTTATAGGAAATTACTAGTCTGCACATCCTGGACTCACTATTCTACTTCCAAATAAACAGTCGTTCTAAAAATGGTAATCGATGTTATTTTACACACCAGTAGAATCAAATGTCACAGGCTGTCGTTATAGCTTTATTCATACACTTCCTAGTATTCTGTTCGCTCTTTAGACATTTGTAATTATGATCGCACATATAAAGTGGTACTGTCCTATTCGTTAGTTGAATAAATATCTTGAGTATTTTCAAAATATAGAGATTTTGTTTCTTGACACGATGCGACAATGCATTTGGGTTATAAATATACTCTACCATGTGTGTTCGTGCCAAAATCCACTTAGCTGCTGTGTCGCTAGCATAACTGTATTCGGAACCAGCTTAGCTTATCGTAATGTTTCCCTCGGTAACTGAAACCTACTGACATTGGTGCCTAATGTCAGCGACTTTCCAGATGTCTTGACCAGATCATCGCAGTCACACGGTACAAAATGCAGATAAGTGTTTCTTTAGGTAATTAACGTTATGATATGATATAGGCACCCGGTGACGCAGTAATCAACAGTACGTCGCGAATAGGCTGACGTCTATATGGTCGACTATCTCCGTCGGTTCGTTGTGAGAACGAAGCATCGCTGAAGATGCTCGTGGTCTGAGGGGAATGCCTTACTCCTGTCACACCTCTTAAAGGTCGGGCTTAATCATTAGAGTTAAAATCCATTCAGCTAAAGTTGTCGGAAAGCCTACTTTGTATCTGCTCATATGAGTCTTGTTATTGATTACAGGAACAATAAGAGGTGGTAATGACACCCTCCAAGCTCCGAATTACAAGTCTACTGTCAGGGTTTTAGTTGCAGATTAAATTTAATATGTCGATTATACCGTTGTTAGGATATTTAGATATATATGTTTATAATTTTCATCATGGCCTTAATGATAATTATAAATAGTTACGATACATTTCATGTTAGCTGCTATTAAAGCACTTGCAAACTTCCAATTAACGTTCTGTAAATAGATCTACTAGATGTGATAGATATACTGCCAAGTAGATATTCCAAGATCTGGAGCATATCTTTATTTCGTGATTTACTTCAACTGAATTTCAATGTTTCACAAAATCGCAGTCGAAAAACAAAGTCGTTGCGTCCGCAGAAAATATAGGGAAAATGAAGTCAAATAAGAACGTACTTTTTGTACTTCCTCCACTTATCGATTCAGTTAGCGCTAACTACTCGAAAACTTGTTTTTGCACTTTTCGCCAGTTCAGCACACAACCTCATATCATGAAGCAGCTGCTGTTTTAATTAATTTTTAACTTGTTTCAGCTGGTTGTCCACATGTAGACAATAAACCACTTTCCATTTCATCGAGTTGACTTCACAAAGTTTCTGAATGATGTTTCAGGTCGAAATAAATATGTCTGGTTGATTTAGACTAAGCCTTAGGGTCATTGATATTCTCAGAATCTCAATAACGTCCAGATCCTAGTCCCGCAATTCGTAACACCAACTTACAAACCTATTTTTCCTTTAGCTCATAAGGCGTCCCTCTCAATCGACCGTAGCTACTACCTTATCGTGGTGGCTGTGCTTGCCTATCGTGGTTCCCCAACCGAGCTATATTAGCTAGAACATATATTACTGCAGGTTCTACCATGCCAGACAGGCCGACTGAAGAACGATGAGACTAAAAGCAGCTACTCAAAGTCTGAGGGCGGAGTTGTACTGCTGACTGCAGAAGGGCATGGCAGCAGTAAGGTGTTTCCCTCGGACAGCCAGCATCTACGGCGATGCTGCCTTCTCACAAGGAAGGAAGTGGCTAGAATTGGTCGACCCCCACAATGTCACAGCTTATTTTACGGACTTCCTTCTCTAGAGATAAGGCTTTTTAAAAAGAACGGAGCTAACTCTTTAAATACTACGCATAAAAACGCCGTGCGTGACCGGCCTCAAGCAGTTGTCCCTTGAGCTCTGCAGTCACGCTCCCGTTTCGGTAAGACCAACACTAATCTACCTTCCTTTACACGTTCCTCAAGAAACACGCTTCCCGCGTTTGGGCAGCCGGGAAGTGACAACCGCCCTCAAACCCGTACCGGCATACGAGATCGAATCAGTCACAATCAAATCCTACCTACACCCCTTGACATCCCTCTTATCTCAAAGACTGATCATCCTCATATTTATTTTATCACCCCGCACCGCTAATGCAGACACTCGAGTGCACGGAACGTTATTCCTGGTCTCCTGAAACCCTGCTATAGACTACATTTTAGACCTAGTGTTCGAACCGTGAGTCAAATAGGGCAACAGGCTTACTTATAAAATATTTTTTCAAGGTATTCAAAAGTCAGAATTAGAGCAAGCATTTAGATTACGATAAGTTAATTAACTCAACCGTACTCTAAGGATTTCTTGCCAACCTCTTGTATTTCCACAATGTTTTCTGTATCTAACGATCGACTAACCTCAAGTTCGGTCGATAAAATCTGATGCTCGCCAAAATATTCAAAAACTTAACCAAATTTCAACGGAAAAGCTTTTGACCTATAAATTTCTGCGAATCTGTGCCATTTGGAGCTCGTCAGCAGGGTGTATTTCTTTTCACAATCAGACTTTATAATAGGTTTGATTTCATGTCACTCAGCTTTACAGTCAGAGACGGTAACACTGAGCTGTTTGAGCGGCGACTAAACTGTAGGACGGAGATGTATTAACAGTTGGACTGCCAACTAAAAAATGACCTCAGTGATGGTCGAAGTCTATTAACCAAGCTGCAATGTGGCTACTAATCTAATGGCTTTCAACCTTACGTCTCAGCACAGAGAATGTGATGTAGGGTAGTTTGGACTAGCAGCCATATCACAATTTAGTCGAAAGAATTCGATTAGCAGCAGGGACTGGAAATACACAAAGTTAGCCACTATTCAGATATCAGTCAAGCGTAAAGACAAACTGCTAAAAAAATAACAATATTAATGTTTGTCAAGATATAGAAAAGCTCAAAAGAAGACTGCCACTCATTCTGAAGCACATGTTAAGATTCAGATCATGCTGTAGTACGAGCAATTATTTCTTAGCGGCTTACCGGACGTAGGCTGGTTTTTGACCTGGACGTGGCTGTATAGACCACGACCTCAATCTACGTCAGGTCGCGGAACACAGGCACTAATTTAATCGTCCTACAATACTTGTATTCCTGGACCTTACGGCGGCATTCAGCTCTGTGGATCGTGAGGTTCTATGACAGCGTCTGTCATTAAAAGGTGTACCATAGAAGTACATTAACTTTATACAGGCTCTGTATTCGGACACAACTGGTCGGGTGAAAGCTTACGGCGAACTGTCATCGGAATTCATTACATGAAGTAGTATCCGTCAGAGATGTCCACTCTCTCCATTCTTGTTTATTTTGTCATGGAGATGGCTCTAGATATAACATTGTTCTCGTCCAACTTTTCACAGGAGGATCTCCTACCAAGAGACACGCTTGTCGACTTGGAATATGCCGACGACATAGTTCTACTTGATGAGGACGGTGACAAAATGCAGTGTCTTCTCACTACCTTAAGTAATAATGCAAGCATATTCCGGATGCATCATTCTCCCTCGAAATACAAAATGTTGCTTCACTATTAGGTTGCATCGGCACCTCAACTAGTGATAGGGAGTGAAGTAGTTGAGCATGTTGACCGCTTCACTTATCTGGGGAGTCTTACAGCGCTGATGGCCTCGTATGTCACGAAATCTCAGCACGGATAAAGAAAGCTCGGTTGGCTTTTTCCAAGTTGCGTCACTTATAGCGTAGGTGAGATATCTGTCTACCAACCAGAGTACGGGTTTACTGCGCAGCAGTTAGCTCCATCCTACTATATGGCTGTGAAACATGGCCAGTCAGAGTAGAAGCTGTTTGTAGGTTACTTGTTTTCGATCATAGGTGCCTTAGAAGCATTGCTCGTGTATCCAGGTATGACTGAGTAAGCTATGCTGTTGTTAGAACACGAGTACTAGGTAGGAATAGCAGATCAATAGATGAAGCATTAGAACTTCAGTTGAGGTGGTTGGGACATGTGTTACGTATGCCTAAACTCCGACTGCCTCGACGAGCTATGTTTTGTGGTGTAGGAGTAGTTTGTAAGAAAGCTAGAGGCGGCCAAACCAAAACATGACAGAAATGCATGAAGTCACTGACAAGTGAACTGAATAATGTTGGTAGATGCAGGCTACTTGATCCGCGAGACGAAAGTCACCGATGGTTAGAGACGTTGAATGACATGGCAATGGCGCAAATGCGTTCACTCTTTGTGTTCTCCGAAATTCCAATCCTAAGAATTCCTCATCAAATCTTTGTTTCTCTTTCTAAAGCTATCTCATTAAAGTATACTTCTTGAATAGTATTTTCAAGCCTTAATCTTCTTATTACCGCTAATACTTCTACTATCTCTACTACTATGGTATTTGAACTGACAACTGCGTCTCTGTACTAAAACGGTATGGCAACCTGAACTTATGTACTTACGTACGAAGTTCTACGTTGTAACTGACTGATTTAATCGAAGTTTGTTTAATAACGAGCTGTTTGCTGCCTTCAAATTCAAAACCACGTCATTTGTTACTCTTAAGCCTTTTTCAATTTCTAATAAGTGTTCTCTTGTTTTAGACAGATGGCTGCGTGTGTCAACTACTTCTTAATCTATCAGACAGGGCTGAAATTTGAAAAGCTTATTGTTTGTTATCGCTTAGGGTTATTTGATATTTTTTACTTCAATTTAGTAGCTTCTTGCAAAGTATCATCTTTGGTCTCTTCGGCTTGATTCTTATTCGATATAATCTGACCGTTCTTGCGGAATACTGCTGGTAATTGATTTATAACTGTCAATCTATCAGGCAGATAGGATTTTGACTTATATTTTACGAAAAATGGTTTCGTAGTGACAAAGCTGGTTTTCGTAAGGTTAAGCACTGATAAACCGCTTTTGTCACGTGTCAGGCTCACAAAAAACCGTTTAAATGTGATAGCACGGAGCACTTTTTCGAATTACTTTAGGGACACTACTAGTAAAACCATGGTAGTTAAACACGCTCAGCAGCCATCAGGCGAAGTGTATCTAAAAGAAATCGATAAAGCAAGATTTCGAACTTGTTGTCATTAATAATAACACCCACTATACGGAGGTGAGATGGCTAAGTCGCTCAAAATTAAAAAATTAAAGTACCTAGAGGCGCTTGTTGAAAAGGTGATAAAACTTCAAAACGACAGGGAGCATGATGCATTCCATTCTAAATTATCTGTTTTGTGAAAGATCTACAATAAGTGCATTCGTTTCCAAAATTTAGGTCTATCTGGAGGATCGGTTGCAAGATAA